>JAANDH010000017.1:19445-343165 GCA_011799765.1 Nymphaea thermarum | reverse complement strand
TGCCATCAGGTTTGTATTTAACATTGTAGACCCACTTGGAGCCCACTAAGTGTGTCCCTTTGGGGATATCAACAACTTCCCACGTTTTATTCTTAGCTAGCGCACCCATCTCCTCTGTCATAGCATGCAGCCACTTGGGATCATTCTTCGCATCATCCACCGTCCTGGGAATCACAACTTGGGATAAGGATGTGATAAAGCACTTGTAATCAGGACTGAGCTTAGCATAAGAGACAAATTTTTGAATAGGGTGAGAAGTACATGACCTGGTGCCCTTGCGCAGTGCAATGGGGAGATCTTCATTAGATGGACTTGGGTCATCCAGGGAGATCGCAGGATTGGGATTGGTTCTATCCTCTTCACCAACATCTTCCACTGTAGCTTTCTCCTTTCTGACATACACCTGGCCAAACAAATGATCCCGGGCATCAGCCGTGACCCCTTCCATCTGACTCACCATCTCATTCTCATCTCTGACCATGGCTTCCATCTGACTATCCTTCTCATTACTGACCGCACTGACATTGGGGCTAACCTTGTAGTCCAAAAACTCCATAAACTGAATCAGTTGATTAGGAGAATACTCTTCCCCTTTGTTCCCAAGACACTCCCCCTGAAGAGGATTCACCTGAAAGTACGACTCATGTTCATGAAATGTGATCTCTGGAAACATAAATTTTTGAAGTAGTGGGATCCACACATTTGTACCCCTTCTGAGTGGAAGAGTACCCCACGAAAACAGCTTTAAGAGACCTGGGATCAAGTTTCTTGAGAGTAGGGCTATGATTATGAACAAAACAACTGCATCCAAATACACGAGGAGTAAGAGGCCACGGATCCTGAGTGGGCCACAGGGTAGAAAAAGGAGACTGACCATCCAACACCCTAGTAGGCATCCGGTTAATAAGGTGGGCACTAGTTAGAAGTGCATCACCCCAAAACCGTTTAGGCACATGGCGTTGGAACATAATAGCCCGAGTAACATTCAACAAATGCCTATTTTTGCGCTCTGCTACACCATTTTGAGGAGGGGTGTAGCTACAAGAGGTCTCGTGAACAATGCCCTTGCCTTTCAGGAACTCATCAAGAGACTAGGAGACATATTCCCTAGCATTATCCGTGCGGATTGTTTGGACAGAAGTATGGAATTGGGTCTGAACAAAGGCAACAAAATTCTTCACAACAGTAGGAACCTCACTACGTTCTCGCAACAGGTACACGAACGTACATCTAGAATAATCATCAATAAGCGTCATA
Organism: Nymphaea thermarum; assembly: GCA_011799765.1. Lineage (NCBI taxonomy): Eukaryota > Viridiplantae > Streptophyta > Magnoliopsida > Nymphaeales > Nymphaeaceae > Nymphaea > Nymphaea thermarum. Next base: position 341,908 of record JAANDH010000017.1, on the reverse strand, counting down.
AAATAATGACAACCACCACACGTGGGTACTCCCGAAGGACCCCAAACATCGGAATGTACTAAGGCAAACAGATGAGTGGTTTTATTAAGAGAAATGGGGTACTAAGCCCTGACATGTTTAGCCATTTGACAGACTTCACAGGCGAAGGAGTCAATGAACACAGAAGCAAACAAATGAGGAAACAATTTCTTTATTAGCTGAAACGGAAGATGACCGAGACGCTCGTGCCATCGCACAACAGTAGATCTAGCATCCACACCCGAAAGGTGACCACCCGTGGCTGAAATAACGCAGAAACAACTTGGACTGGCAGCCTGTAGAGCCCATCAGAAACTGAACCAATCCCAATCTTCTGCCCTGTCACCAAGTCCTGCAGGGAACAATGATCAGCAGAAAAAATCAGATTACAATTTAACTCTTTAGTAATACTGCTGACAGAAAGTAAGTTCACAGGTATATTGGGAACATGCAGGGCATCATGAAGACGGTATTTGTTCAAGAGAGATAGGCTTCCTTTCCTAGCCACGGAGATAGACGACCCATCAGCCATAGACACCCAGAGGAAAGTTGATAATCTTGAAAAAGTTTAGAATCTCCTGTCATGTGGTGAGTCGCACCACTATAAACAATCCAATCACCAAGGGTAGAGTTACCTTGATCAGAAGAGGCAACAAGGGCTTGGGTGAGCTGAGCCCCATCAGACGTGGAGGACTCCTCAGGGGTAGTCGACAGGCGACCAATATACGCCTGGAGCTCCTTGAGTTGATCAGGAGATAACTTGGTGGTCTTCACACCACTAGAAGGAGTGCCCTGACTGGAGTCAGACAAAGAGGGGCTGCGCCTGCCAGAGGGAGGCCGACCTCTGACCAACCTCTTCTCAAGATGAAGATCCCAACAAAAGTTTGCAGAGTGACCCAACTTGTTGCAGTGAGTGCAACGCCGAGCAGGACGCTGCCCTGTACCTGAGGCACGACTGACAAAAGCAGAGGGAACACTGCCGGTAGTGAGATGCATCACTTGGTGACGCTGTTCCTCTGACTCAACACGGGCATAGACTTCCTCGATGCCCGGAATCTCATCACCATTCAGAATCTGGCTGCGTATAGGCTCAAACTCATCCCGCAGACCTCCAAGAAACAGAAACATGCGATCCATCCATTCTTTTTCCCAGTGAAGGGAATGGTCTGAACCGCACTTCCACTCATCAGTCACATGGTAATCCAGCTCCTCCCATTTGGTCTTCAGAGCCGCATAGTAGGCAGCAACAGACAGGTCTCCCTGCATCAGAGAGTAAATACTCCGTTTAATCTGGTAGGTGCGCAGATGTCTCTTCTTGCGCCCATACATCTTGGCAAGCACAGTCCTCATGTCAAAAGACGTCGGTTTCCTCAAAATAAGAGGCTGGATGCCGAAGGACACAGAGCTAATAATCCACACCATCACCTGGCTGTCCTCCAACGCCCACATCTCCCATTGAGGGTCAGATTTGAGGGGCGCAGGTTTGTCGCCAGTGATGTAGGAAAGGCACCCACGACTAGTGATCCCAATCTCGAGAGCGGCAGACCAAGAGAGATAGTTATCCTTGGTAAGGCGGATGGATGTGACCTGGATAGGCACATTCTCAGCCTTGGAGGCGCTGCCCGCATCGAGACCGGCATTCTTGGGAGAACCCAACAACTCAGCCATCACAACAACCACAAAGATCGACGGCGGAAGCGGCTACGGCGCAAGGAACAAAAGAGACGGTGCAACAGGCGCAAACGGCGGCAGGAGACAGAAGGCGACGGCGCAGCGAGGACCTCGGCGGCAACGGAAGGCGACGGCGCAGCAATAGACGGCGACGGTGACAACCCAAGCAGTGACGACCCACGCGGCGACGATCCAAACGACGACAGCGGCGGCGCAGCTGTCGACAACGGCGGTGGCGGCGCAGCAGGCGATGATGACGGCGGCGGAAAAACAGTAAGGCGGCCAACGAACGACGGACGCCGGAACTTCAACGGCGTTGGGCGACGGTAACCTCCACGACGAACGATCCACGTAAAACGCTCTTCTTCAACTTCGATGGCTCTGATACCATGTAGAAACTCAAACCACGGAGAGGAAGAAGAGAAGAGAAACACACGATGTACGTGGAAAAACCTCAAACGAGGAAAAAACCACGGGAAGCTCTACCTAGGTGCACAACCGCAACCCTAGGAGAAAGAAAATTATATTTCACTTAATCACCAAGTACACATAAGTGAGATTAAATAGAGGGAGAGGGAGGAGAAGCTGCCTAGGGTATCGAGCCCACCTCGGTTCCCGTGCCCTAGGGAACTGGGTCCAGACACGGACCAGGTTCCGGTAACACATATTCTAACAGATGTTATATCATATATGAGAAATGAAGGTTATGATAAATTCAAATTCATATATTTTTTAGTTTTTTGCTATGAAAGTATGAATAGAAAGTAGGTTCCTGATGGCTACATATTATATATTTCATCAATCATGAATTGATCATTTCATGTTGAAAGTTCAAATTCAAATTTCGAAGTTCATGGTTTCAAAGTTCAAACATCCTTCAATCAATCTGATCAGGTACATGCCATGCCTCTTTCCTGTTTTCGACTATATTTTTTGTTCAAATTTTAACTTTTGTGTAAGAAGTTTGGATGTATAATTTGGTGTGCCAACTTGCTTGTAGATGACGCCTTATGTTTGTAATATGGTGATGTTTCTGATTATCTGTACAATGTCTTTAGATTTTACCTTATAGTTGAACGAGCATGCACTTACACTTCACACTTTGAGTATGGAGCACATTATCTGCTTAGGACAGATCCCGCCAATTACACAAGCATCTATTATACTATGTATGTAGGATAGGTCGAGCCATACGCCAATTACGTAGGTAATGGTTTTCACTATTGTGTACTCACTTTTGCTGCACATTAATGTTGGGTGGTACTTGGTGTTGGATTGTGGACTACTTAATTGATACTTTGTAGTTGTAAAATTAAATTGTAAATGGTTATGTGTTGATCCGAGTCTGATTTTTGGTACCTGACACGAGCTGTGTCAACCCATTGACCCGGTTGACTGCTGATCCAAGGTCAATTCCCAAGTTTGCAATTGTGTTGGCAGAGAAGGGGTAGTGTTGTTTTAGTGTGAACTTCTATTTGATTGGTGATCATTGGAAGCATTGAAGACAAAAGTTGGTAATTGTTAGATAACATTTTTTTCTCAAACTATTATGAAAATGCAAGTCAAATAAAAGAGACTTTTGTTGCACATTCATGGAGTACACTAAAACATCGGTTAGCTAGATGTAGTTAGTCATTGTCGATGTCATTAACTCTTCCATTTTTGTTTTCCTCCTTTGCTTGTGGCAATGCCATGGAATGATTTGAGATTTGATTTATGTTCATGAATGTATGAAGAAGTTTGTAGGTTTTTCTCTTTTTTGGCAGAATGCATGTTTTTGGGCCTTCAGCTACCTTTACTCACTTGTTACATGAAAACCTAGCAACAGCTCACATATTCACTCCCTAATTCCTGATTAAAGCAACATCTCACTAAGGAGGGAAACCTTCATCAATGTACGATAACCTAAATGTTAACTAAAAGACCCGTATTTTTACTTTGTCAACCAGGTCTATTCAATGGACCCGACTGACAATCTTACCTATGACTATTAGTTTTTTATTGCAGACCAATGGGCTACCCCTTGCACTTGGTAATGGAGTTGTTTCTATCTTATTGCTGTCTTTTACTTATGTGATATCTCTTAGATTTGTTAGATTGACATTATTGATACCTTTTTGGATTTTTAAATTATCAGGTTCAGCGTTTTTTTGATAGAAGATAATTATTACGACCATTCAACTTTGTCACAGCCACACAACGATCTTGAAGAAAAGGAACCATAGTAGCTATATGGCTGGCCAGATAGTGTACCCTATTGTTGCAAAGGGTTTCGCTCAGTTAGGTGGGCCAAGGAAAGAGAGTTCTTGGACGAGCAAGTTGAGCATGACGACCATAGTAGGACTAGTTTCGATGGGGTGTACTTCCCATTCAAAATTTTTGACAATTAGAACTTCCTCCCTCGTTTCATGAAGATGTCTTTCTTGTGTGGAATGTATCAAGAAAGTGGTTCGTTGTCAATGGAGCACTATCTCAAACAATAGAGATTTTGGATGATAATTCCATCATTTGACATTTCTTCAATATTTAAGACGTTGTCCAAGGTTTACCTACAGACATAGAGAAGGCTACATCTTGGTTGTCCTATATTTTTATGTCAATTACCATCTAGAGAGATGTGCAGCAGTTTTCAGTTTTCACTTTGAGAGATCTACATTCACATGCCAATAGGACTTTCCTAAGTTTGACCTCTGAGCTTTGTAGGTTGTGTTTGAAACATGTGAACTACTTGTGCATCTATTAATATGTTTATCTATATTTTTATGTGTTTAATAGATGAATCTATATATATATAAATAAATATATATATATATATAATATTTATTTGTATATATGAATTTATGTAATTTTCCAGATTCATTATTTTTCTGTATTATTTTATTTTCAGCTGAGTTTAAGAGAATCGATGGGCTAGTTCTTCTCATGCCTTCCTCTCTCCCTTTCATTCTCCGTTTTCATTGTGATTTGGTTTTGGTGCCCATCATTGTGAGATTCTTGTGGGTTTGTGTTAATGACTTATCAGTCTTATTTTCATCGTATTAGAGCCTGGATCGATGTGTTTCCAAGGCTCCAAGCTACTTGCTGGTGAGTAAAAGCTCACCAACTGTTTGGTTGAGCTTTTGTTAATATTTCTGTCATTCTTTTGACGATGTTTTGGACAGCTCTGGAGCTGATCTTTTTGTTGGTGGTGATTCTCATTGATATTATTGACTGGTGATGCATTTTTGTTGTTGATTAGAACTTTCATCATCACCAACTCTTGTGAATTTATCTTTAAAGCAGATTGAGACTAGATACTGGAGTTGATCAAGGCTGAAACTGTCCTTCTCTAATGGAAGATTCCAAAAGCAACATTGATGGTGAAAACTACGCGGCACTGTTCAAATTGGACTGAACCAATTACAAGAAATGGTCAAAGTGTCTTGAGATGCAGATCAAAGGAAGATGCCTTTGGGCTACATTAGAGGTAATTCTCCTCAACCTTATATTAAATTGACTAAAATTGGAAATGGAGATTAAAGAGCTTTGGAAGGGGAAGAAAGGCAACGATCTTTAAATTATTATTATAACAGTCAAATGATGTGGAAGCTAAGAATGCAATAACCAAAGATTGGTTGCATGGAAGGATTGCACCTAGAATAAGTCAAAATCTCATTTACATTGAAATGGGTTATGAAGCTTGGGAAGATCTCAAGGGTATGTTCATTTCAAAAATTATGGTGTGGGTGCATGTGCCAGAAGCAGTACATCCCAAAAAATTTAGGTGCGGAGTGGGTATTCTTTATTATGATTATTAATTTATTATTATAAAACAAATTGTCTATAAACAACTAAATTATCCAATAAAAAATTCGAAATTGCAAATCTACAATTCAACAAAGAATAGTCTTTAAGTTATTAATGCATAGAATATAATGCATACGAGCATGTTGGAAGTTTAGAACAACATATATTATATATAGTTAATACTGTAAATTATTTGTATAACATACTAGCATATATACAAAAGCAGAAATGAAATCGAAACTTCAAAAGAAGGACGTGGCTGCACATATAATACAAGTAAGAAGGCTTATATATTAATATATTATAACCAAGAGCCAATAATGTATACCACGATACAAAACATTAGTAAAAGTATATTTCTTAAACAACTGTATATCGTATACTATGAAACCAACAATAAAACAATGACATATTTCCGGCAATAATTGTAAAATCCTAAAAGAAAAGGGTACATCACTAACAAGAACTGAAAAACACGCAGCAAATAATTAGAAAACATGGTTGCGGCGACAGCAAACAAAGACTCGTCAGTAATAACACACGATTAAACAAAAAACTGGACAACAGTGCAAAAATGAACGTAAAAGGTTGATACTTTTTCAACAGTGCAAACAAAGACTCGTCAGTAATAACACACGATTATTTGAAGAGACTCTTTTAACCGCACCTAAAGTACATTATGCCACAGAATGTGACGTACTCGTATATTAGGGAGGCCTTCTTTTAATGGTTAACTGAAAAGTTTGTGTCGCGCCACCCTATTTATTTGCCTTTAAAATTGCACAAATTTTTCTCGATGTTAATTTACTTCGTTTTGTGGTTTAAACTGTCACCTGAAAAATTTTTGCATCCCTAGCTACTTGAATTACGTGTTTGGTCTTTCTTTTGACATAGTCTTATTGCACATAAGAAAGCTTAATTTAAATTAACGCATCTGAGAATACCAGACATAAGTATGTTAATACTTGAAGCTTTCTTCGTTCTTAGAAAATCCTTGACGTAAAACTAATTGTGAGGTGTTTCCAACATATCGTGCTGTTCTTCTTCTGGCTTTGCACATTTGTTTGCGGGGGCGCGTCTGCAGCTTTAAGTGTTGAAATCGACCCCCAAACCAATTGAAACAATTAGATTCAAATTCTAAAAATTGATTATGTGGCCAGCTTCTCTCTCTCTCTCTCTCTCTTTTGAGGGTCGTTTTGAGAGAAGAGGGTGAGTGACTCTTTGTCAAGGTCTCTTCAAAAAAGGGTGCAGCACACGCATCGACATGGTTGCAGGTGAGGCCGCTGCTCGGACTTGCACCCCAACAATATCATGTTTTTTCTTTTAGATTTTTCTTTCGTTTTTTCTTTTCTCTCTTTCTTTATTTACAGTAATAAAAATATTAAAATAAGAAACGATATATATACATATATATATATATATATATATTTATATATATATATATATATATATAAATGTTGCACCCTTCCCATCAATTTTTTTGAGATGTGTTGTACCAGCAACCTCGTCCTAATGACAAAGGTGGGTGTTTGTATGCACCTTATTTTTAACCTCTCACAGGCTACCATTTGAATGTTGTTTTTCTGTCTTTTTTTAGCAAAAGTTGTTTTCTTACTGTAAGGCTTTTATTTTTAAAGAGTTTTCTTGTTTTTTTTTTTTTTCATTTGCGCACCTTAACACCAAGTTTTTAATACAAGAATGTTCGTTACATACCACATGCAATTTAGCAAACGAGATGACGCCTAGCGCAGGTCCTACATTAATAAGTTTATACACACTTGGAGAATGTGCTTTTTGTGCTTTGTGAATATTACGCAGGAAGTATGTCTGCTTTTATTTTTAATATTGCATCGTAGCCTTTTTTTTTCTTTTCTTTTTTTTTTTTTGCCTTCGTTTCCACCATCTGGGTTCCATGAGATGAGTGAATGAAAGGGACGTGAATGTCAGTATTGAGTTCCAATCTTCTTTACAAAACCCACTAAACCAGTTCAGATTCTATTGGGATTTCATTCAACATCTCTAGACCTCCAGTTACTTTAAAGGGGGTTGCAGAGGATGATTGCTTATGGTAAAGATTGGCGGGTTTAGATCAAAATCATTATTTAGACCAAAAATTGCAAATACGTTGTTACCTGCAATGTGAATCCGATAATCAGAAAAATGGACAAAGAAGGACGATGAGTGGTACTGCACAAAAAAGATTCCTCTTTTTTTTCTTTACATAATGGAAAGCATTCAATGACTAGTAGACGGTTGGGTTCAGATTCGGAAGCAATTATGCAAGATCCCCTTCAACTCTATGGATGAAGCTAGACTCTTGCTAGACTAGGATAATGGTATTGGTCTTTAATTCTTTATCAAGTTCTGATAAAAATAAAACTGGACCACCCCTTGGTGTGCTGCTGCCAAAAGAAATCAACGATGTAAACAGAAAATATCAGAAACTTGACGCGCTTTTCCGTGGTGAAGTTTGCTTCTGGGAGAAAAAATCTCATCCATAAACAGAGCAATCGCTGGACGTGATCCATGCCGGACGGGTTCGAACATGCTCTCAGTTACAAATTTCCTACCAATATGGCAATGTCCCAACAATTCACATCCATCAATGAACAACTCTCTTGTTCTTATCTCTCTCTTCCACAACTATCCACATCGCCTTGTTGTGTACTTGCTAATCTTGTCTTTCACGAGAGGACTTTGTCTTGCTAAACCACTGGTAAAGGAAATCAATATAATAAGCAAGCTTGGAATTTTTGAAACAAAATTACCGACTTGATGGTGGGGCTCCACACGTCTCTTATATAAAGAGCAGCAAGAAAGCAAATAAGTGAAAAAAAAGGGACGACACACATTTCAGGACTAGTAGTTGCCCAAACTTGAGATAAGAAGATGTAAACTATGTCACCTGAGTGCCCGTGTAAACTATGTCAACTGAGTGTGGAGTGCAGGGTGTCGTCCGAGGTTATATACATTTGAAGAAGATCACAACTCAAAGCCTCAGACTTATGGCAAAAGCAGCCCATGGTATTCAGACTTCAGAAGTGAAATGCAAGTTCATATCTAGCAATTAATGGCTATAAATAAGTTTAGAGTTATGCGCTATTCTAAAGAGCTATCCACTATTCATTATCATAAATTGCAAGAAAAAAATTTCAGTAGAAAATTGTAATATCAGTAACAAAAACGATTTACTTTGTGAAGATGTAAAGCAAGAATCACAAAAAAACATTCAATCACATAATAATGAAAACATGGACGAAAACGACAGAGACCACAAATTCTAAAAAAAATAAAAAATAAAGGATAAATTAGGTAACATAAAAGGCAGGTACCAAACGTGCACACTAGGGACGAAAAAGACGAAGAATAAGGGACGAAAAGAGGAAATAGGGAAAGATGAAACAGGGAAAGAAGGAAACCTGATGCTGTCGGACGGAGATGATGCTGTGGACACCGGTCGCCGGATAGAGAGGTAGCTGCAGGTGGAAGAGACGATGGCAGGCAAGAGACAGAGTAGCGGCAATGGGGCGAGGTCGACGTGGGGGCCCGATCGACTTTGTTAAAAATAAAAACAAAAAAAAACCCTAATAATTGGACCAAAATAGGCTGACTCGCATTTGACCGCAAGCGCGAGTCTGGTGTGAGTTGGAAAATCGTCTGGTGCAGTTGACCACACCTGACTCTTGTTTGACCAGTTTGGGTGCGCACTTGCACCCACATCGCGTCGGCGCTGGTGCGAGGCCAAAAATAGCACACCCATGTGACTTAGGATGTAAATGATATGAACTTGGATTCTAGTTCAGATGCAACCACAGAATACTGCTCGAGTGACATTATAGTAAACAAGAAATTGCAGATCCCCTCCCATATATCGTGTTCCACCTGTTCCGCTACCACATCTTCCTCATCTGCCTATCTCCCACCCGTCTCAAGGGTATATTTCAAACGAAATTGTGATACTCAAAGTGGATCTGATAATTAGAAATGTGTTTGTTTGTCCTCCTATTTTTTGTCAGATAAGAAAACTGGACATGAAGGAAGATGGCAGGGGTAAGACTTCCTCCTTTTTCTTTATTAAAAGAAAAAGCGTTAAACACCAAGTAGACAGTTGGATTCAGATTTAAGAGTAATATATATCCGACTCATTTTAACCCTGTATTTAAAGCTCGACTCTTGCTAGACTGCAGAGGCAATAGTACAGTGGACTTTAATTCCATCTCAAGGTTTGATTTAAAGAAGAAGAAGAAACTGATTTTAACATGCCCACAGTCGTGAACCTGATGTGGTAGATTGTGTGTTCCCGCGTGAACCTGGTTGTGTGCACATTCTCCTGATTGTCCTTGCTCGTGGCCGTCGAAGAAGTTCCAAGTCTAAATTTTATCCTGCCTGTCAGGCATCGTAATGTCCAAAAAGTTCGCATCTATCGACAAAACATTCTCTTTGCTTGATTTCTCTCCTCCACAACTGTCTACTTCCATCAACAATCAAGTCTTAAACATCGAAGATTCTCTACTTGGAAATTAAGCGGAGTGTTACCCGTCCACTTGATCTTCCCGCATCAATAAAGATAAACTGAATTGGGTGTCGCAAGACTGGTAATCTATGTTTTAAGGAAAATGATGGGATGTTACATATGTCTCCGGGCCCGATTCAAACCCGGCTACAATTTTGGAGCCCCAAGAAAACCCACTTATATATTCAGATGTGTGTCTATGATACATTTCTCTAGAGATTAGAATTCAAGTTAATAGAAGCCAGCCGCTTAATAGAAGAAATTTCACTCGGTAGATTTAATTTTCAGGATGATTTTTTTCCTATGGCCGCTTCTACTCAAACACGCACCCATCTTATCATTAGACAATGGGCATGCAAACTACGCTTACCTCTCCTCAAGATTCGACCGTTGTCCTATACTCCGGGACTTTCATTATTTTTGTCCTTCACGCGCGTTTGCTTTTATGGAAATTTCTAAAACAACGATTGGTTTTGATGTGTTTTTTTCTAAGGAAAATTACGACTAAATATTAATATTTATACAATTATAAACACATGTGACAAATTGAAAACTTATATATGTATGTGTGTGTGTGTGTGAAAAAGACCATTTTACCGTAGTGGAAAAGAAAATACCTTGAGTAGAAAATGTTTCATGATCCATAATTTTTGTCAAAATTTTGTCCATTCCTAAGTTTCTTTGCTAAAACAAAAGGCCCAGGGAGCATGTATGTACAGAATGTGACATTGAGCCTAAGAAATGGGGCTTTTGAAAAATTTTCGTAGAATTGATTCTTTTACTAAAATCAAAGCATTTTTAGGCATATTTAACCTTTTTCATCAATTAATTAAGATCAATTGATTTATTAAGTCAAACGGCCGTTTACAATCCTTCAAATATTAATCAGTAACCTATAAAAATATTGAAAGCTGAGTTATTACTTGTCAACTCTGCAATTTTAATGGTACAACTGAATGTGCGTAAATCATCCGTAACCAGACCAAAATTTAGTATGCCTTCCATAAATAAATTAAATGTGGTAGATGAATATAGTTAGACAATGATCGATAAAAATATGACTGATAAACATGTCATCAAGCCAACGAAAGATTGGAGAATTAGTGCAAATTCAACATATTTTGCAAAATATAAACCGCACAGGTAGCACGTGTCACATCTTAGGCGTAGGCGAGCCCTCCTTGGATGCCACTACCACATGCTTATTATACTCTTATTATTAGATCTCAAAGACAGCCCAAGATCTTGTAGGCAGCACAAATGAGGGTGCTTTCTAATCTTTTTTTCGACGATAAATTGTTAACCTTCTTCCCACTTTCGAGTGAAACTCGAAGGAAGATGAATTAATATTTGTGGAGATCTGCCTGTATCATTTTTGTCGCCCACTTTTTCAGAGATTTATTGAAAAACAGTTTGTTGAAGGGAAGGGGGCGGATTTTTCAATCCTCGAATAGAGAAAGAATGAATACGAGTACGACATTGTTGGACAGACAATTACTTGAAAAGAAAAACCTCTCTCTCTCTCTCTCTTTATATATATATATATAATTCTAGCCTCATAAACACGCCAGCGCTGATTTTTCACGTGTGTGTAAGCTGCATTCCGTCAACAAGGACCGGGTGGTGTGGGGTGAGTATATATATGGATGCAAGGCAAACGCATCATATATCAGAACAAAAGGTTGTGTTGTGGATCTTCAGTTTCGTAGCTGCGAATTCATACCTAGCAGCCCAAGCAACGATGGAGTCTCGCGGAGTCGTTGTCACCACCTCCAGAATCCAGCAGACCTCGACGAAGGAGGCCATGATGTATCCGGCGGTGGCGATAGACCTGTGGGGCCTAATCCAGGTCCGGCCGGACGGCACCGTAACACGAGTGGTGGACTTCGACCACCCACCTCATTTTGTCCCGGCCTCTGCCTTCGACCCTGTCCCCTCCGTCGACGTGACCCTCGACCCATCCACCGGATTGTGGGCACGCATCTACCACCCGCCGGTGCCTGCCGACAAACAGCTCCCGGTCATTGTCTACGTTCACGGAGGCGGCTTCTGCCTTTTCTCCCCTGGCGTCGATGACTTTCACCGGCTCGCCACTCGCCTCGCCTCTGCGACGTCCTCCATAGTCCTCTCGGTCGGATACCGCCTAGCGCCAGAGCACCGCCTCCCGGCTGCCTACGACGACCTGCGAGCTGCTCTTCGTTGGCTGTCCAACCCTGATGCTCGCCAACACCTCTTGGCCTCAGCTGATCTCTCTCGCCTCTTCATCGTGGGGGACAGCGCCGGTGGAAACATCATCCACAATGTCCTCGCCTCCAACGAGGCACCGAAGCTGCCTGGTCTCAAGGGCGTGGTGCTCTTACAACCCTTTTACGGCTCGGAGGAGCGAACAGAATCAGAGAAAGCATCGGACGAACAGGGGTTTCTCACCGTGAAGATCGCAGATGGGTGCTGGGTGTTAGCATTGCCACAGAGCAACGAGCCGAGGACCAGAGACCACCCGTTCTGTTGTCCGCCGGCAGAGGGGCTGCCAGACGTCGCGGTCATGATTGTGGCGGGAGGTCGGGACGTGCTGCGTGACCGGAGCGTGATGTTGACTGCAGAACTGAAGAAACTGGGAAGGGAAGCAGTGGAGTTGCACGTTTTTCCGGAGGAGGAGCACGCCTTTTACTTGCCCAGCAAAGAGAGAGAAGCGTTCACTGAGTTGATGGGCTTGATCTCTAAGTTCATCTCTAGGTTTTGATGAATGCCGTTGTTGGCACTTTGTTTTTCGCATGTTGCGTTAAACAATAGCTAGGAGATGTCACCCATAAAATAAAATGTTTTACTTGCCCTTACAATCTGTCGTTGAATCATAGGGGACGTTATTCCGCTCTCAATCGATCCAACGGTAGAAAGAAAAGTTGATTCTGATCACCGGAAAAGAGTCTGCCGTCGAAGTAGATCACCGACAATAAAGTAAGAAAGCTGATGTCATGTTGTTAATGCTTTTGACTGTAGGGGGTTAGGTTATTTTGTTTATTATTCTTCTTGCTTTTGACTTTATATATAATATTTGTGACATGATTGTGGATTGAGAGAAAGCTCACGCATACGGTTAGTCCAATTCTCCACACTGCCGACTTTATCATTCATTGCTTGCAACCGTGAATCAAATGAATCTTTGGTAGCAGTAATTGTAATTGTTTCATGAATTTATTTCAATTTTGTTGTTTATTTAGAAAATATAACGTTGATAAAATATGTCCCAAAATCATAAGACAAGTACCAAGCAACCCTGAATTTCTTTATAATCTTGATTTGGCAAAAGTTGGAGTTACTCTCTGCAAAATATTAGACACATCTAACTTGGAACCATAGGACACGTTTGATGAGACAAAGTACATCAATAATTCAAGTCTAACGGTTAAAAATATAGTGGGCAGAAAGTTCAGTTATATATAGACCACTCAACAACTGATGACGTAAACGGAGAGTTAGAAAATTGTAAGTGAAGGAGCAGGACCTTTCTTTTTCACAAAGAGGAAGGAAGATAGATAAACAAGCAAAAAGTGGGGGCCCTTTTAATTTAATGTAATTTATACTTAGTTGACTTTTTCTCCATTTTTTCAACTATTTATTATTTGAAAGGAATCAATTGCCAAGATTTTTCCTTTGAGTCTGAAACATATTTAATTCATTTATATATGTATATATGGGTGTATGTGCACAGGCGCGCTCATATTGTTGTTATATTAACTTGGAACCATGTGTGTATACAAAATTAAGATTGTAGTTCAATCCAGAGTGGTACTGTGATGCAAACTATGAAAGGGTAACGTCTTGGACATTGTGTTCGGACGTTCTATTTGCCACAACAAACAAGGCCCTGAACTAAAGCACCATGGCTACTACTACCATTTACACAAGCTTCATTCACTTTGTATAGAAAGTTAACGCTCATGCAGCTCGAACCGTTACTATCAAGGCGATCTTTCGCTGCCTGGAACCCCTTGAATCTTACCTGCAGCCCATGCGAAGGGACAACCAACCAAGGGCTCATTTTGGATTCAGTAACGGAACCAAAAACTTCTGATTATGGAGCATTATTACATTAAATTTTAATGGGCCTGTATATGTTTAAAAATGAAAATTAAGGAAGTTTTTATATATAGATAATATAAATTTCGTGTGGGCATCTCATCTGCGCTCCGCCATTGCATAGATTATTAGAACCTTGTCTTCCCCATCAAAATATAATAATGATCAACATTATAACTTTGGTGAATGCGGGCCCAGGTCGAATTCATATTATGTTATTGACTTACAAGAGGCCACTTAATGCTTGTTCCTCATCATGTTGGCAACTTGACATTGTTAGGTACGAGCACGCAATGGCGTCCACTATCTTTGAAGCTTTAATTTATGGTCATTCTGCCAACTACAATGTCGATATTATGTTATCTCCTTTTTCTTTTTTCCCCTTCCTGTGCTATAAATATGTTGAGATTCTAGTTTGGAGTCAAGATATTCTAATGTTGAGATAATTTTCTTTATACATACATACATACATAAAATGATTGAGGAAGTTGGTTTGTTTCTATTAATATTCTTTTTGTGCTTTATTTTTTCTGGTTCGTGGTCAAGGGCCCGCCATGGAAAATGAGGCTGAAACGGAGACTTGGCCCAACTCGCCTCTAACTCACCTGATTCAGGTTGTTTCAAAACTCGACCGAGTCGACGAGTCAATTTGCTGATCCGATGACCCGGTCATCAGATGATTCGAGTCCGAGTCTTGGGTTTGCCAACTTAAAACCAACTTATAGCAGGCTTGCATTTTGAATGCCATAATTGTCAACATCTACAGGCCAAAAGAATAATAGCTGGAGTGCGACAGCGACCACCAGATTCGAACTTGTGACCCATTGAATGAAAGCTACTTTACCAGCAGGTTGCTTTGTCATCACAAGTCACTCTTTAAACCCTAAAAAATTTCCAGAAACATGCTCAACCTTTGATGAAATAAGATGAATATGTTTATTCCAGTAGTGTGTAGGGGGTCACCTCTTCAAGCCGAGGCAGGCATAGGCCCAAGAGCTAGAGTGTTTTCAATAGTGAGAGCATTGAATCGGCTCAATCCACACCACACATCAAAGCAGCCAACAATCTTGCATTAAAATGCAAGGATTTTCCCACCTTTTTTCATTTGCGCACCTCAACACCAAGTTTTCGTGTTTGGAGTGCAAAGCTGCAACACATGATCTGCTTTGAATTCCTTTTGGTGATTTTCATATGCCTTTTTTTAGAAAATTGAGTTTTTTTTTTGTGAAGAAAAAGGTGGGAAAAATCCTTGCATTTTAATGCAAGAATGTTCGTTATATACCAAATTAAAATTGGCTGTGAGAATATAATTGAACAAACTAGAAGATTACTTCATGTATGATACTAAAATAAATAACGTTTAGAGGTTATTTGGCATTAAAACTGCTCAGTGAAACTGTTTCAAAACTTGAGATAGATTCATGATACCCTAAAATATAGTGTTTTATTAATACACCCTAAATTTTAGAGCAGAATCGTTGGAACATCACAATCTTGTAGGTGCCAAGCATCTCCTTAAGGTAGATTTTACCCTCAACGTCCCATGCTAAGAACGTCCGAGTCTCACAGGAAGTTTTATATCGCTCATTGATTATTTGGTAGTCATTTCTTCGGCAGTGAAGGACATTGCCCTTTTACTACTAATGGATATCTTGTGTGAATTGATAAAAATTCATGCAGTAGGAATTGAGATTCTTTCATGGAGTTCTTTGGTATGATCTGAGTGTGATGAGACGTGGCTAAGACCATTGACAACTCTTGATTTCATGAAAATTTAGCAAACGAGATGAAGCCGAGCGCGGGTTCTTGTAGGCAGGACAAATGAGGGTGCTTTCTAATCTTTTTTTTGGACGATAAATTCTTAACCTTCTTCTCACTTTCGAGTGAAACTCCAAGGAAGATGAATTAATATTTGTGGAGATCTTCCTGTAATGTAACCTGTATCATTTTTGTCGCCCATTTTTTCGAAGATTCATTGAGAAACTGTTTGTTGAAGGGAAGGGGACGGGTTTTCATATATATATATAGCCTCATGAACACGGCAGCATTGATTTTTCACGTGTGTGTAAGCTGCATTCCGTCCAATATCGGCGGGCGTGATCAAACACGCACCGGGTGGTGTGGGGTGAGCAAGTACTACTGCTATATCTGTCGTTGAATCATAGGGGACGTGAGTGACTCTGCTCTCAATCGATCCAACGGTAGAATGAAATGTTGATTCCGATCACCGGAAAAGAGTCCGACTATAAAATCCATTAACTTTCTTATTTCGTTGTCTTGTGCACTGGACAGCCGTCAATTAACTTTTCTTTATTTCATTACATGGAGTACTTTTTTCCAAAGACCTAACGGCAAGCGAAAATGAGTTTTTACTAAGAAACATAAAAACTATAAAATATTTTTTCCGTCACAAAAACTATAAAATCAAAACCGTAAGGAACTGATAGAATACTTCGTAGTCGAAGGAATGAGGTAGATCACCGACATTGCCGACAATAAAGTAAGAAAGCTGAGGTCATGTTATTAAATATTTTGTTCAGTATTCTTCTTGCTTTTCACTTTGCATATAATATTTATGACATGATTATGGACTGAGAGAAATCTCACGCATACGGTTAGTCCAATTCTCCACACTGCCGACTTTATCATCCCTTGCTTGCAACCGTGAATCAAATGAATCGTTATTGTTTCATGAATTTATTTCAATTTTGTGGTTTATTTTATATTTGAATTGTTATTGTTTCATTAATTTATTTCAATTTTACGGTTTATTTATAAAATATAACGTTAAAAATATGTCCCAAAATTGTAAGACAATTACTCGAAGCAAAATATGAGACACATCTAACTTGGAACCATAGGAAAAGTTTGATGAGACAAAGTACTTCAAGTATAACAGTTAAAATATAGTGGGCAGAAAATTCAGTTATATTGACCACTCAACAACTGATGATAAAAGGAGAGTTAGAAAATTATAAATGAAGGTGCAGGACCTTTCTTTTTCACAAAGAGGAAGGAAGGAAAAAAAGAGAAACTAGCAAAAACGGGGTCCCATTTAATTTAATTTATACTTAGTTGACTTTTTCTCCATTTTTTTCAACTATTTATTATTTGAAAGAAATCGATTACCAAGATTTTCCTTTTGAGTCTGAAACATATTTAATTCATTTATATATGTATACATGGGTGTATGTGCATATTAACTTGGAACCATAGGTGTATACAACATTAATATTGTAGTTCTATCCAGAGCGGTTCTATGATGCAAACAATGAAAGGGTAATGTCTTGGACATTGTGTTCACAACAAACAAGGTCCTAAAGCACCATGGCTACTACTACCATTTACACAAGCTTCATTCACTTTTTATAGAAAGTTAATGCTCATGCAGCAAGGGGCGGAGCTAGGATTTTCTTCAATGGCGGGCCGACTGTCCGACCTCTGGATCCAGGTAGGGCCAAACTGAATTTTAATACAAAAAATACACTATGAAATTAAAAAATATTATTTTTTTCAATCTAAAAAAAAAAAATTTTCATTCGCTGGGGTGGGGCCATGGCCTAGGCGGCCCCCCCTTCCCTCCGCCCCTGCATGCAGCTCGCTTTCGCTGCCAGGAACCCCTTTGAGCTTACCTGCAGCCCATGCCAAGGAACAACCAACCAATGGCTTGTTTGGCGGAGCCAAAAATTTAACCAATGGCTTGTTTGGCGGAGCCAAAAATTTCTG
Source organism: Nymphaea thermarum (assembly GCA_011799765.1). Taxonomy (NCBI): domain Eukaryota; kingdom Viridiplantae; phylum Streptophyta; class Magnoliopsida; order Nymphaeales; family Nymphaeaceae; genus Nymphaea; species Nymphaea thermarum. Next base: position 324,117 of record JAANDH010000017.1, on the reverse strand, counting down.
ATCAGGGAAAATTATTACATTAAATTTTAACGGGCCTGTATATGTTTAAAAAAATGAAAGTTAAGGAAGTTTTTATATACAAATAAAATAAATTTCGTGTGGGCATCTGCGCTCCGCCATTGCTTAGATTCGTAGAGCTTCCTCTTCCCCATCAAAATATAACAATGATCAATAAGTTTGATGAATTCGGGCCCAGGTCGAATTCATATATTGTTATTGACTTACAAGAGGCCGCTTGATGCTTGTTCCTCATCATGTTAGCAACTTGACATTGTTAGGAACGGGCACGCAATGGTGTCCACTATCTTTGAAGCTTTAATTTATGGTCCTTCTGCCAACTACAATGTCAATATTTTGTTGCCTCCTTTTCTTTTTTCCAGTTTCTGTGCTACAAATATGTTGAGATTCTAGTTAGGAGTCAAGATATTCCAATGTTGATATAATTTTCTTTATAATACATACATAAATATGATTGAGGAAGTTGGTTTGTTTCTATTACTATTCATTTTGTGCTTTATTTTTTCTATTTGCTTCTTTTGGAGTCCAAGTGGAGTGGTCAAGGGCCGCTATGGAAAATGAGGCATGAAACAGAGACACTGCAAAAAAGTGCTGGGCAACTCTATAATCTTCTTTGTGCTCGTATTGGTCATGGGTCGAGAATGGGAGTTCAAACTCTATAGCTCATCGGTAACGCGGCAGGCTGTTAAATCATTCATGGCAAGTTCGAATCTTACTTAGGGAGATTTATGAAACTTGAAGTCTAGAGTCTGTACAGTCTTTTGCTCTTGCCGTGCCTCACGAACTGAAGGAGTCGGCCAGTGACAAAAGGGTTCGCTTTGGTTAATCTGTGTCATGCTTTGTTTCCATTCCATTCTATCTCATCTTAGGACATGACATTTGAGAATCACTGTCGATACTTGGGTATAGTTAGATCTGGGAAAAATCCACAAGCCAATTGAGCTTCTCTTTTACTGTTAGTAGGCGGCGCAGTGATGTATAACAAACTGGATTTGGTTCTGATTTGGATCCAAACTTGCCACATGGGTCTAACAGATATTTTTTTTTAAGGAAGAAAACTGATGAAAAATGAAAACTGGCCTCAACTTGGGCTTATTAATTGGGTTCTTTTTATGAGCACAAGTTGCAGGCTTCTGCAAGCAAACATGAAGCCAACCTTGGGCAAGTGGTACAAGCTGTTCCAGCACACAAATCGCCTGTTTGACTCCGGTTATTAGAATGCCCAGGAATGGAACATCGTTGTTTTTGATTTTTTGGAATGAGGAGCACGCAGAGCACTCGAATGTCATAGTTATCAACATTTAGCACCCAAAGGAATAATCATTAGAGTGCGACAACGACCCCGAGATTCGAACATGCGACCCCTTAAATGTAAGCTACTTTACCAGTAGGTTGCCCTTTATCACAACATCAAAATGTAAGCCCAGCGGCATCGCATTCTGTCAGGGTTTATCATGATAAGTCGCTCTTTAAACCCCAAAAAAATTCCAAAAACATGTTCAGCCTTGGATGAAATGACAAAAGCATGTTTATTCCAATAGTGAGTAGGGGTCACCTCTTCAAGCCAAAGCAGGCATAGCAAGTCTGGGCACTGGGTCCGATAATGAGTTTTTCAAAAAAATTTATTAATTTTTATATATATTTAAAATATTTTATTATGATGAATTATACTTATATAATTTTTTATTTAAAAATATTTTTTTAATTTAATCGGCTTGGCTCAGGTTTTTCGAGTCGGAATGGGCCAGGGCCTGGGTTTTGGATGTCGGGCCAGGCCAGCCCGATGCCTATGCTTGTGAGAGGAAAATAACATTCTCGAGCAAGAACCGAAGCATTTCCTGCTCCATGGTCTAGGGCTGCTTTGATGTGTGGTGTGGGTTGAACCGATTCAATTCTCTCACTATTGAAAATAAGGACATCTCATCTATATAAATTCATTAAAACATGCACATTACTTTTCACTGTTTGTCACCAATTTTCAACAGAACCATTAACTTTGTTATCCAGAATTTAATGTTCTAAATTCAAACAATCCAATCTAAATGATTTTTCATTTATTGTCTAACAGTACAAGGCAAACGCCAAGCTCGTCATTAATCACACCCTTTTCATGAGCGGAAAACCGTCCTTGAATGCAATAATTTTGTTCCTCGTGAGTAACAGCTGATCAAGATGCATGATTTCTAATCCGATGTTTAGTATGTCATATCAATCTCATATACATATATGAAAGAGGCCTTGCACAATATTGAAAGGGTTGGATGGCGTGGCCGTTTGTGGTTGATTCTCGTGGAGAATCATGGATCAATTATCACAATTGCCGCACTTTTGCAAGTGAAAAAGAATATTTGAGACAGGCATCAAACTTACTCCCCAGTTCTCCCACTCAAACATTGTAGATAAATGGCCTTCTCCATCAATCCACATTGAGATTATAGTTTCTCTATCTATTTCTGTCACGTACATGTTACGAGTTATGACAGACATTATGAAAGAGAACATCCCAGACATTCTTCCATCCGAGACATTTTCCTCCCCAGCTCAAATATGCACTGAAGTTATGCATGTCATTGATTTTTTGCACATGGTCAAGCCGTTGGAGAAATATCCACCATATATTTCTCTATTCCAGATTGTACGTTAGATGGTTACCATTCTTTTTTCCTGATTTTCTTTTTTGTTTTGGCCAGAGATAAACTGCCCCCAACATGGATATAGTGAAAGTGCTTGTCTGCTAAGTGGTTGCCTGATATGATTTACACTTCCTTTGATTCATTGCGTAAACTTGAAACTCGACTGTCTCAAAGGCTGAAGCTTGGCGACAAGAAATCTGCTGCCAAAAGATAAGTTCCAGATCGACCAGGTGCCTTGGTTACTGGAGAAGGCAACAAGATGACACGTAGCTAGAATCCGTGCATGCTGTGATTCCGTGGACGCTCTACCAAGTAAAATTTTCAGCAAATTCCACCAACATGAGCACATGTTCTGTTTTCTCATGCATGAACACAGGTGCACGCAGCTACCTGTTACGCATGTGTGTGTGTGTGTGAAAGAAAGGAGGTTGATGACCACCATTGTAGGTGGTTGTCCTTTAGGGGTTAGGGAGTGGGGTGGGGAGGGAGGAGGGCTTTTATTGTTGCAGTCCAAGTTCATGGAACACATTGATTGATAGAAGTAGGAGAACGTGGCCAACAGTTGGGCAGTCCCTGTCCATTTTGTTGCGCCTTATCATCGATACATGACTGAACAAGACACCGGTCCTAGTTCCCCCTCCCCATCCTCCAAAAAGAGAGAGAGAGAGAGAGAGAGAGAGAGAGAGAGAGAGGTTACTCTTTCTTTGAAATTGCTCAGAAAAAGGTGGTGTGTGCTTGGTGATGACATTCTAACTGTTAACAACTCTAAAATTCATGGCAATTCTTGCTTCTCGAACAATCTTTAACTCGCTCATGAGTGGAGTGACTGACTTTAACAACTCAGCTCCAGTTCATTGAAATGACATGTCCTAGATATTTCTTCTCTTCTGCTGCTGATATAGAGACCAATCTACACTCTTTAGAACCTAACTTTGAGTTTACTGTCAGCTGAAGGTAATAACTTCGTTCACTTTTCTGAATAAAAAGACCTCTCTGCTCCTGTTCGTTTTATATAGTCAAATGGGGGTTGGCCGGATAAGTACCAAATTACCTTGACAGAAATGTGCTACCGTTATTGACCTTCTTCAACTTGAGATCCTACGGGGAATCACCCTTTTAGCTAGGCAATTGAGGTTCTTGTTGGTTTGGCATCTTGAGTGCTGTTGGCTCACAATTTTAAATAGGTTTCAGATACAAGAGTTGGTGTTACAGATCCTTGTTCCCTTATTAGGGCTGCAGATCTATTTATTGTGGTTGAACCTAACCTGAATGCGTCACGTTGTATGTGGATTTACATTCTTGATGGAATAATCATATTGAACGGTGATATTGTTGTTTTCTGTTTTGTGCTTGGATCATAACCCAATTCAACTGATAGTCCTGATCACATGTAAAACTAGTTTTCCTTTTTCTTCTCTGTAGTTAAGGTGCTGCCGCTTGTGTTAGCAGTAGTCATAATTCGGATCCACAACTTCTCACTAAAATCTACTGTTTATGTTTTAGATTCAGAGATAGATTCTCAATATCCCACCTCCATCCAATGCAGTCTACCGACAAAGAGAGAAAAAAACCTGGAATTGAAGCTACAAAATTTAGTGCCGAATCGTTAAGAACAGTGATCTGCTATTCATGGTCCGGCTTTTGAACCTTTGTGCATGGCCCCATGTCGATCCTAATCCCCTCATATCTGAGAATCAAATGGAATCCAAGGTCGTCCTGTTCTCAATAACAATGAAAGAAGACCTTGAAAGTTAGAAAAAAAACGCACTTCGCAAGTGGTGTTTCACTTTAACCTCCTTTTGAACTGTCACTGAAGTTGAAGAAGAATTTCCCCACATCAAATCTGCAAATAAATGAAACCCGACTAGCTATAGAACAGAGGATAGTTGACAAGACAAACTTCTGGGTACGTATGCCAGCCAAATGATTTTGGACCACAACCTAGGGTGCCACCCAAGTCTATATAGCAGAGTTAGGTGTTGGAATTATTTTGCTTGGTTAATCATGGTTTACACATCTGAGTCAATTATGACTCAATGGATGAAGAGACAGCGCCAGGCTCTGTGGGGTATTGAGATAAGGCATGGTTTCGCTTTATTGAAGAAGTCTGAGTTGGCGACTCTGTTACTGGACCTAGTAGTCCCCATGACTCGAGGCATAGAACTGAGAGGATTTTCTGTGCTGAAGCATTTCATGGACTCCCCATGTGATTTCTCAACAAACAGACCTGTTCACAGCTAGAACAGATCTATGTCACGCCGCAGCAGAATAAATAAACTGCCATTTTCTTTCCCTTCAAGCTTGTGGATCTCTGCTCACTTTTCATGTGTTTTCAGGAAAACATAGCAAGAAAAACTCTCACCCCTTTTGTTTATAGTGAGCAGATCAAGATACAAGTCGGCACGAAGAGTGCAATATCACTGTAAGCTTGTGATCTTATTCAAGAAGTAGGACACATTTCACATGATGCCAAAATGGGTAATTTCAAAAGATTCTCCAGAAAATTGACAGAAAGATTTTGCATCTTATCTACTAAACAAAAGATTTGCAGTAGATATCAACAGTATAGGACATAAAGTGCGGGAAATTTCCGAGTTATAAACTTTGATAAGACTTCAGTTCAAGCTTAGGAGTCTGAAATTGTACAAGTAAAAGTTAGAAGGAACAAGTACTACCGACAACTTGTCCTGCATTATCAAGGAGTCTGCAATAATTCACTTGTTTCTCATGCCCCACAATCGGTATGCTGCATCGCTTGGCCCCATGCCTGCTTCATAAGTGAGAATTCGAAGGCCACAAAGACAGCTCATCGCCGTCTCTGCCATTTCTTTAGGATCTGCCACGCGTGTGTGCTAATGATATGAGAGAGAGAGAGAAAGAGATCTGATCTTTTGTGCAAAAACAGGAAAAAAAAAAAAAGAGTGTCTGCTCAACTGTAATGCGTGAGAGTGTGTGCTACTAAATGCAGGATGAGGAAATTTTCTTTGGAACCGAAGTTTTCTTGCTTAATCTGAATAGTATCTCACCTTTTTAAGCGATATGCAGAACAGTTTTCTTGTCAACTGTCAAATTGCAGTGTTATTGGTTTTATGCTTAAGCCTTAAACTCGGTCGGAAATTCAGATTAGTTAAGACCCTTTCTTTTTATCTTCTTAGTTTAAATAATTTGGGGAAGACTACAACCGTCCCCAAAACTTTAAAATGTGGCCAGTGGAGGAGCTAGAAAAATTGGTTGGATGAAAACTTGTTTAAAAGTATTCATATTTGATGAGGCACTTATATATATATATATACATAAGGATAAATATTTAAAGGTGCCCATTTAAAAAAAAAACAAAAAATAAGAGACTGACGGAACAGATAAGCAATGTATGTGATCAAATATAAAGGCCTGTCATAAAAAATGAGATGTTCCTAAAATTTGGGACACGAATTGTATAAAAACATATACTTTGAATCTCAATGTTCTAATTTGTCTTTGTCAAATTTGACTATGTACGACTGATGTGTTGATTATATTGGTGCGACTTGTTTGGTAAAATATAGTGGAATCACTCTTTCAACATGGTCATTCATTTAGTAAATATACATTTTTCTTAGCCATTATTTTCATTTTTGAAATGCTATATGATACTGTATAGATGTCATGTTTCTGCAGTTCAGGAGTTCAACTCGCTCACTTTTTTCATGGTTTAAGCAGTTTTCTTTAATAGGTCAAAAAATTCAGAAGCTTTAGGCTCTCTTTAAGAAGAGCATTAGAGATAAGGTTGGAGAGAGAATCTCAACTTGCCTCAAGATTCCTATCATCAACTGCAAAAATTAAAATTCTACGTTATCAATGGAATTTTGACATTCGTACGATCGAGGCTTAAAAGAGGACTGGAAAAGCAGCGAAAGATCCTGCACAATAAAGTCCGTAACTTTTGCAATTATTGTACGCTCCAAAGTTGCCATGAAATCTTTCATAGATTGTGTGAAGATAAAAGTACAAACAAATATATATATATATATATATATATATATATATATATATATATATATATATATATATATATATATATATAACTTTGTTAAATGTCAGGATATATATATATATATATCAAAGGCTTCTATCACTGAAAAACTTTGTTAAATGTCAGGATGAATTTTAGACAACAGATTGGACCGTTAGCTTAATCACATTCTTAAACTGACCTGTCGTTTGTGGTCTGGCCTTTGTTAGAAAAAAGTATAACCACCAATGCTCACAATAGAGATAATCTGCCACCAACGTCTAAATTATGTGTTTATTTCTGATCCAAAAGAGCATGGTTTGATGGATTTGGATCTGATACACTGAAAATGACAAAATCCTGATAGTAAGTAAGTAAACCCGACCCGTTATCTTCCCTGCCTGTGGTGGTGCCAATGATTTGAGAAGATCAAGTAAATGCCTTAGAACACATGAGTCGCTAGAATTTGTTGTGCCAATCATTTGAGAAAACCCAATTAAATGCCTTGAGAACACACGACTTCAGTTTGCCATGATGATCCTTTGCCATTTTTACTGCTCTGTAAATATCTTTCATTTTACAATCTACACAATTTATTTTATTTACATGTTAGTTAGTCTACACAATTATTTTATATTGCCCTTTGTTTATACATAATAAACTTCTACATGTAAGTGTTCCTGAAGGATTGATAAGTTTAAATTAAAGTGTCTTTTAACCAGAAATTTCTAACTCCGCCACTATCAGCAAAGGGACCAGTCGTACCCACAGAAGTTACAAAGTGGGTGTGAAAACTCAGTTCTTCTTATCCTCATCACGGATTAGAAGTCCCATTCAAATTAATTTGTAGATTTCGAGTCCTAAAGATGCCAAGATCGCATAAATGATGATGTGCCCCCCGATGGAACATGCGATTCAAACTTTGATGGAGGGTCCACTACGTATTAAATTCATTCAAACACACACACACATATATATATATATATATTGGGTTTAATTTTATTTGTTGGTACCACTTGGCATACGTATAAATTTTTGAATGCGGGTAAGTCCGCCGATGTAAAATTTTTCCTCTTTTAGTGATCCCCTTAGGAATAATTTTTCATGAAATCTCAGTAGTCCCTACTCTTCCAAAACATGTGGTGGCAAAGAGTTCTCAGGTACTAACTGGGTCTCCCCATCTGTCAAGTGGCTTGTGGACACACCACGTTACACCAATCACTCAGAAGGACAACCAACATCTGACAAGTTGTAGAGAGAAGCATCATCCCTCTTGCATCCACACCACATGTTTGCATTTTCTTTCTGGGAGTGAACTTTTTTCGACCTAATCCTGTTGGAAGTTGTTTACTATCCTCTAATCTTTCTAATCATGCACATACATAGTCACCATCTTAAATATTATTGGTGCTGGTCATTATAGTATATCATTATCAATAAATAGTCATTCATTATTAAGTTGAAGCTTGTCTCGCTGTTTTGGTTGATGGTGAATATATACCTGCGCTGATGTGATCATGTTTCATAGGAATATATGTTCATTAATTTAGTTTCTCTAAGAAACTTTTTTGGTGTTGGGGATGGAGGGGAACCACCTACCTCCTTCAAATTAGAACTGAGGTGATCTGCTTCGCTTTTGGAAGTGGAAGAACGATAGAAAAACAGAAACAAAAAAAGTGGGTGTTGAGAAGGAGAAAGGATGTCAAGAATTTTTCCACTTTTGCTAGCAAAAGTCTCTTTTGATCTTTGATTCAGATGTAGATGTCTTCCTTAGCCTTACTTTCTGCGGACCACTTTCAGATTGTTCGTGTTCTCTTGGATTCCAACATTTTTTACTACAACTGTTTAGATTGTTCTCACAATCTTACTGCCTTGGTAGCTAGCACAATGCATTTACTACGTGATGTGTGCCTTTGTGCGTCTGTACAGATAAGTGTGCACTGTAACCGAGCTGGTACATTTAAAATATTCAACATACAGAAGTCATTTTCCAAGTCCAATATAATATTTCGTTATCGTTATTAATGCGTGCATCCACAGCATTTATTTCGTGTGTAAGACTTGAATGTGAGATGTCTGACTTTGCATGGGGGCAATCATTTCGGTCTCATCGAAGAGAATCCAACTACCTTGATCCTGTCCTTCTGCTGTTTATATATATATATATATATATATAACATTTATCACAGCTTTTTCGGTGACCAATCAAACTTAAACTAATAGCTTCCATCTCTAACTTGCAAAAAGCATGGTAGGCATGATTAGATATGATAAAAGATGAAGGGTTTTATGCTGATGGAGAAGCTACAAAGTCTTTCAACCCGACAACAGTTTCCTTGAGTCAGAAATAAAGAAAAGAGAAAAAAACAAAATCTCTTCCTTCTTTCTCTCTATCTTTCTCTTTATATATATATATATATATATATATATATATATATATATATATATATATATATATATATATATATATATATATATATATATGATAGAAACTACAAAAACCAACGTAATTGTTTAAATGTTTTCTTTTTGCAATCTAACCTTATCGATAAGAATGGGTTGATGTAAACTGCATATTAAATTGATCACCTTTTGAACTTTAATATTGCAAAAATGAACGGCTCCAATAGCATCAAAAGCATGTTTTGTATCAAATTAGTTCTTATAAATATATTAGGACGTGTAAATATTATATATATATATATATATATATATATATATAATCTGATGGTGATGGTGCAGTTGAATTCGACACCGTTTATTTGGTTATGGTTTTTATTAAACAAAGTAATTCACAAGCTGCATACATCACATTCCTAATGTTTCTTCTATGCATGATGCCCATTGATTGCATGGTTTTGCGTAGTGCAGAAAGGAAAATGCGAAGACCAACAAATTAACAACTCCGCTTAGGGGAGAAGGCTGCACCATCCAAATTGAGTGTGAATCCTACACACAATGTTTTTATGGAAGAGCACTCGCACAGAGTACTAATTCTCGTCCTTTAATTTAGGAGGCTTGTGATCATTCAACGACCTTCTCAAAAGAAAAATTTACCAACTAAGGGGATTAGTGTAAGTATACATAATTCAATTACATAGCTGTGGTTGGAAGCTTCTCTTATTCCCCTGAACCATCGACGTTGGATGGTCGTTGTTGATACAGTTGCTGATACATTGCTGCCATTTTGAAGGGATCCACATTCATGGTCTGCAAATTTCACAAGGGAAACCTTGTTAGAGGTGCCTAAAACTCACATCCGCAGGCAAAGATTCGCAGCATGCGAACTCTAGATTAATGTTTGGTCTTGTGACGCACCTGTGCCTGGCATGCTAGGAAGCCGGAGAAAGGATCGGGCAACGTCGAGGCCCCTGCTATTCTCTCTCCCAGTCTATCACAGGAGCCAGCCGCTGCCAAGGATGCCGCAACAAGGCCTGGTGGCTGGAAACCAGATGGGTTGATGATAGGAGACATTCCGGCAGCGCCGGGCCGGATGCCGGCGTTGGCGCCCATGCTCATCTGTGCCAGCATGCACATCTGGAACTGCTGCATGTTCATTGGCATCATCATCTGCTGCATGTTCGTTTGGCTCATGATCTGGACGGTGGCCTGCAGCTGTTTTAGATACTCTATCACCTCATCCAGCACGGAAGCCTTGTCCGTCTTTAATTTTTTGCATCAAGAAGGTACACTTCGTCAGCAAGACTTGACAGCATGTTTCTATACTGAAGTTATTAAGTTGTCGGGCAACGAAAAAAGTACACACATGTTTAATTATGTCCTGTAACTATAATGAAGTCACATTTTTAACATATGATAGCATAAATTATGAGTTTGAAATATTTCTTTTATAAAATTTTTGTTAATCCTTTCCTGTCGTCATGAAAAGGTTTGCTTAACTCTGGGTCCCGAAACTTTTAGACAAGAAAGTCAAAAGCTGTCAGCTGCGTGAAGCTAGCCTTATAAAAGTGATCTCTACATATTTAAATTAAAAAGGGAAAAACAGAAAGAACTTACTCTCATATCTAAGTTCTTGATTTGATGAAAATCCAGGAGATGAAAAGAGAAAAGTCTATATCAATAGCAGAACAGTGAATGGTAGGATACTGTTCCTGCAATTCATACTTCATAGAAAGTTGGGGACATTATAAATATTCATTTATCTGTACGAACAGGATTCGTCTGTCGTCTCACTTTTCTCGTAGCCGGCAGTCATATCCAAAACGAGCAAAATGAAAGGCAACACAAGGACAGGTCATCACAGTAAGGATGTGAGATATGTTACCTTGCTGGAATTTGGTATCAACTTCTGCAAAGCTTTCATCTTCTGGTTGATCCGATCTCTCCTTTTCTGCAAGACATTTCCCACCTCACTGTTATTAACTATAGTACTTTATTATATTACTGTTGCTTCTTTTTGTTCTCTTTGCTGCTGTTATTAATATTATTATTATCAATTTTTACTATGATTCTTCTTGTCGATGTTAACATAAGCGCTACCATTCAATTCTTTATCTTCTCTTTCGACCGAAAAAGGCAGGACCGATGCAATTGTGGATGTGGAATCAACTTTTCCTCACAAACAGCACTCGTCATCTAGATTTAATCGTATGAGAATTCAAAGATTTTTTTTTGTGGTTTGACTATAAAAAAATGTTTGTGGTCTCGTATAATTATATATTTTTATAAACGAAGTGAAAAATAAAAATTAAGAAAAAAAGTAGTCAATCGTTGTAAGTGAACTTACACGTTCAGATTGATTGTGAGTAGCTGCTGCTCTACTTCTTCTGGAGGAAGTTGAAGAACGAGCTCCTTGACCCTTGCTTTTGCAGTTCTCACTCTCTTCCTCCATCTTTAGTATGTTCAGGAAATTAATGCCCAGAAACACATCAAAACATTGTGAATCGATCAGGACCAACTTGACAAAAAAATTAAGATCTATACGATGGATGCGCTTCCGGCGAGTCGCCGAAGAATATTCCGGCTAGAACTCCGGGAAGCTCAACAAGAAGTGCTAGAATTATAGAGAAACAACGTGCACCTTGGATCTGCTGTGGCACACCGAGTCCTGCTCGTCCTTGGCGGTGCTCGTATTTTCCGGGGACCTGACTGGCGTGGTCAGCCCGTCGACGTGCCCGCTCGTCTCGTAAGTGTCAACGGATACAAACGTGTCGTCTCGGCCGAAGGTGGCGCTGCCAGAAATGCTCAGATTTGCGCCGGAGCGGCTGGCTTCGGGCCCGACCGCGAGCTTCTGGCGCTTGGAGTACTGCTGAGTTTGGGCTCCCATCTTTTCATGGCGCCCGCGGTCATCAAGGCCGGGAAGGGCGCCCTTGCAGGAGCCGGCATAGGCACCGGAGTCCGAACCCATGGTGTGCTCGAAGAGGGGCCGGTGCAGCACTCCGTCGGAGCCGGGCAAGGTGGGTTTGGGCGCGTCGGAGATGGAGCAAGGAACCAAGGCGTCCCTGAACCATGGAGAGAGATCCTTCGCCTCGTGGACCGGCGATGGCTTGTCGGGCAACCCGGTGCCTTGGTTCACTATGCACTCGAGGGTGCCGCTGGCCTGATGCCTCTCCCAGACTTGCTTTGGCAAGGGCTTGCAGCTGCTTGACTTTGGCGGGCCGAGGCCGTGCATTGCCAGTTGGCCGTTCTGCCATGTGAGCTCTGCAACTTCATAGTCCCACCTAAATCCACCCACCAAAGAATCAGCAAAGGAGAAAAAGAAAAACAAAACCCAAAATCATAAGATCTTACTCATCATAAGAAACAATCATGATCCAATTCATGACATACTTCAAAATTTGATCATGATATAGATAATTATCACTGTGTGTCCTAGAGAGAAGGATGCATGTGTAAACGCACATATACATAATGTACACAGCAAGCCCCTTAAGCTACACAGACGAATAAGCATGAGGAAGAGTAAAGCAGAACAAGGGAAAAAGTTGAAGAAAGAAAGGAGATTGTACGTGGATAAGCCGTCACTGAAGGAGTCGATATTGGGGAGGGCGTATGCTCCATTCTTGGTAGAGCTCCTTTGTCCTCCTTCCATCTCCCATTCAGGAACGCTGTGATTCATTCAACCAAGCTATAATACAGAGAGATAGGCAGAGAGACAGAGAGAGAAAGATTGGCTGCTTTTGGGAAGTCAGAATGCTGGTAGCAGATGTGGTTCTGCTAAAAAGGAGAGAGAGAGAAGGAGGGTGATTGTGTGGAGGAGAGAGAGAGAGAAGGGGTGGGGAAAAAAAAAGAAGGAGAAGGTTGCAGTTAAAAGCAGGGTCGTCGTTGGGTGAATGTGGGGAGTTGGGTGGGATGATAGCTGTGTGGTGTGGAGTGGGGTCACGGCGGCATCCATGATATCTTTTCCTGGCATGTGAGTGGCTGGAGCAGGCACTCCTCCAGTTCTTGTAGATAGGCCGATACTCTCTCTACCAGCAGCATTCACCCTCTCTCTCTCTCTCTCTCTTCTGGTACGCTACATCTCACCTTCTTCTCTCTTTTGCTTCTCATCTCTTCCAAAAAAAAATAAAGAAGAGGAAGAAGACCACCGACTCCATCTAGCCCGCTTATCTGTGGGCTCTTCCCAAGATGCCAGCGCCGTAAAACGAGCACCACCACTTCCATGCCTCTCACCACCGCGCTGTCAACGTCGGAATCGCAAATGAATCTGCCCAAGTCTTGCACTGTAACAAATCGGTCCACATAAGTATCGACCGATGTCTTCATCCCTTCCCCTTTCCACTGCAGTAGATAAATGTGAGGGGGGGTCCAGTCTAAGGGCACGCCTCAAAGGCAGATTGCACGCCCTATACATGAAGAGTCACCACCAGTTAGGCTGCCGGAAAACCGGATTTCGGAAAACCAGATTTCATCCAAACTAAAGTTAAAAACTGCTATAACTTCCTTTTCTTGTCATTGTAGTTTTTTTTTTTCTCAATTCCAATGTGAAATAACTGCCCTTGTTCCCATCGATTGGCCTTTTCGAAACTGAACATTTATCTCCTTATTGGTGGCGGTTGCAAGGTGATCGCAGTAAATGTTGAATGCAACTTATCATTGAGAGCTGTGCGTCTCTAGCATGATCGGGTCAACAGACGTGTCGGTCAGTCATGGCTTGTGATCCAGATTGTAGATTGCCAACACAAGACGACATCTCGGAAGCGACAGTCTCTCTCGATCCAATATCCGCCCAACGGGCAAGTGACAAAATTCCCCAGTTTCCTAAATTTAAAATTAAAAAAAAAAAACAGGTTTTGGAAAATAAAACTTGATTTTACCAAAAAAACAAAACATCTGTTTGGATGACGGTTAAAACTTAGCGAGTGTTTGGACGGCAGCTTTAAAGGAGGTTTTTTTTTAAGTTAAAGATTCAAGCTCGACTTGTTAAAGCTCTGCTCGTGAATCACTTCGAGCTGAGTCGAGTTTACGAGCCAATTCGTTCAAATAATTGAGTTTGAGTTCACTGAACTCATACTGTTAAAGCTTGACTTGGTTCAAAAATAATGTGTAGCAATTTTTTAAATATCCAACTCATTTTTTAATTAAAAAACCAGTATATTGAATTTAATTACTTATGTAAGTTTTTATAAAAGTTCATTCCAAGTTTGTCAAGCCTTAATCGTGTCGAGTTCGATTTATTGCAAAGTAATAGTTCATATATTCAAACGAGTTTGTCGAGCTTTAATCGAGTCGAGCGAAGGCTCAATAAGTAATTGCTGAGTCGAGCTCAAGCTACTTGAGATATTCTCGATCTCGAGTCGAGCTCAATGTTTTATTAGTCGAGCTGGCTGAACTCGGACTCCACTTGACTCGTGTTCACCTCAAATTGGATAGCATGAAAAGTAGATTTGACCAAAACTCATTTTTTACAAAAATTGGTTTTACAAAAGGATTGAATAACCTGGGGTGCGCCCTCCATATTATTTACGAAAAACTGGTTTTGCACCTAAACACAAAAATTCAATTTTAAAAACCACTTTAAAAACTTGGTTTTCACTAACCAAGTTTTTTAAAAAACTGGGTTTTGGAGGGTGTCATCCAAACAGCCCCTTAGTTTTCTCAAAATCTAGTTTTGACAAAATCTGGTTTTCGTAAAGAGCCTGAAAAATCTGCCCTCCTCCAGGTTTTCACATGTCATCCAAACTATTCATGCTTTCTTGAATTGATACTCCAATACCAAGCTAGAAGGTAGCAGTTTTTAGAACTTTCCCTTCCCTAAGTTTGTCAATTGAATCCGCTACGCTATCAATTTAGCAAATCGGTTGATTTCGGTTGAATCAAATCGATTACTAACTCGCAAAAATATCATTGCTTTTAATTTTAAACGTAATTAAAATTTAACAATAAAGTATGTTAAAATAATTTCCAGAAAAAACAGAGAACATGATCGATGGTTCAGCCTAAGAATCAAATTAAATCGAATTACCACCTATACCGTGCATCAGTGGACATGTGAACGTATCGGATTTAGGGACGATACATATAATTACCATATACTATTATCAGACTACTCGGATATTGCCTAATCACGTTTGCATGTAGATGAAAAATGAAGAGTATCAATACTGATGGTAAACAATGATATTTATAAATAAAATACGCGATAGTGTGGGAGAAAATCTGAATCAATTGAGTTGACATATATTGGATCCGTAATTTGCCATATTCAACTAAGCAAGATTCGGTTTCCTTGACATCTCCAATCAAAAAGCGCCTCACGAATTTTTTGAAAATATCCAAACAGGAGTATGAGGATTTTTATAACATATGAATGTGACATCACATGCATATGTCCCAAACACATGGAGCATGCCAATTTCTCTGTAGCATTCACAAAGAATATTGGTATATCAGATGACATGACATGGATTAAATTGGATTCTATAGTTCGACTGGACAAGATACCCTTTTTTCCCATGCTTCAGATCATGGAAAGAGAAGCTTAAAAGAGAAAGAAAATTTAGGTTCATCTTCTTATTGCTTTCATGAATCACATGAACTTTGGATCTCTTTTTGCGCTTTTAGGTAGTGACCTGCTTTCTGGGGAGCACCAAGTTTCCATGATCACTAGATTATTAAGCAGAGAACGCCCAACTTAATTCTTGAACTCTTGAACCTTTTAATTTATGAGATTATTTTTTCAATTGAAGGTAAACATTGACTCAATATTATGCTTGTTCTTGCATTAAATTTGAAAATTATAACGAAGAAAAGAAGTATTGGTCATGAATGTTAGACGGTTGCGGCTGAGTCGGCCTGTAAGAACTCGGCTTGAGCCTTGGCTGGTAGATTTTTAGCTTGAAACACGATGGAGGCCAAGTGTTCGGAGACTTCTATCTGTTTTATCTCTGTATATATCGAGAATCTGAACGAACCATCTGTTGTATCAGCAAATTCTTTGTTTAATTAAATTTTATTAACGCATCCGTCGATACCAGGCGCCCGTATGGATCATTCCTACCAGCAGAATGCCTCTAGCTCGTCGGCGCTTGCCAAAAACGCCGGTTACAGAAATAAAACTCTCCGGTAACAGGCGGCCAAAGACGGCGGCAAGTCTACGCGAGCAAAGATAAAGGGGAAGGCAGGGCTTGGTGCATCTGAAAGGCCGGGGAGCTTCTCATTATGGATCTTACGTCTTCACGTAGATGGCGTGCCTGGCCATTTCCAATGCGCATGACAGATGGTGCAGCACAACAGGGGACAAGATTCATGCTGATGTTGCTGAACAGTCTTTTCATTGGAAAGTAGATGATGGAAATCCTAAATCTATTTCTGGGAAGTGATCATACGGTTTAATGGGAGATCGCAAAATAGCAACTGAGCGAGACTTCTACCAAGGCTGCTTAGAATTGCACGTACCATCAAGTTGATATGAAATTCTTCTAACATGGAGACCTTTAATCACATCTCCCGCTGGTCCGATTTGGTTCGAGGGATATGAATTTGTTTTAAATATTGGATGGTCCGATTTGGTTCGAGGGATATGAATTTGTTTTAAATATTGGAGCAGATTCATCAAACATTATATTAATGAAGATTAATTGAACAAGCTGCCGCTAATATATTTTGTTGTCTCATGTCTCACCCATTTGAATCCGTGTAGATTATGTCACACGGATACGTGGGTCAAACCCCACGTATTCGTATCTATACTCCGATACCTGAATCCCGATACTGATACTTCTTGGATACGTCTGGATCGGGTCTGGGTCAAACTCGATCCGAACCTGTTAAAGAAAACTCGATTTCTTTTTTATCGACCTTTCTTTCTCCCTTTCACCCGACGAGGTCTCTGCCTTTAGGGTTTATGCAGCTATAGCAGATCGTGGGCAAAGATGACAGATAGTTTAATGTTTTCTGTGATGAACTATTAATTTTAGTTTAATTTTTTTTTTTCATTTTATCATTTGATAATATAAAATTAGTCGTATCCGCGTATCCTAAAAAATTAAAAATTACCGTATCCGTACCCATATCGTATCAGTATCCATGCGACTTAGCGTGTAGACAATCCAATGTTGCCATGTGTCGTATACAGTTCGTTTTCTAAATATTTTTATAGTTGTTTATTTAAAAGCCAATATATATACTCATGACTGATTGATTTGGCTGAATTGGTTTTTTTCTTTTGTGTTGAAATTATTTTTTTCATAATTCAAAAAGGCTGAAGCTTCTACCCAACTCCTTAATTATAGGGACAGAAGATCTTTTACATGAATATCCGCAATGCCGTCTTTATTAAAGCCTTGTTGATTGTTTATGGAGAAGTGATCTCAGCTGCAGGAGGAGTAGGGACATTACAATGGATCTGGATCCGTTAAAGGGTGTTCCTTTTTCACGTGTAACAGGAGATCACCAGTTGATGATCTGGTGTTGTGGGCGAGCTTCCACCTCATTTTCACAAGAAAAAGGGACGCACCACCAGTTGTGTATCACATGTAGAGACTGTTGCAGCTAGATCGGGTCTGAATCGGGTTTGATACAATTAAAGAAAAATATATATTATCGAAACGCTCGTATTAGATCCGACCCATTTGCCATCCTCACTTTGACATTGTCACGAGCTTCCCATAGTCATGCACTTGGCATAATGAGTTTTAGCAGTTGATTACTTTGCATATTATTATATGAAATAATGAAAACCACCCATCTGCTTTTCAAAGCTACCTGTGTTATTGATTTTTCTGAAAAGATTAATTTAGTTAACAGTTTAACCTAAGGATGAGAATAAGGATTTTGTAGTATTAGAAGCATAACAGTTATATATTTGTTAGTCAAATAGAAATAGCAGATCAGGAAGGTAGGCCTTCATTGGTAGAAGATATGGGGTGTGTATTAGAAAACATGTGATCGCTGTCATGACCCAGTACACTACTCTTTTTTTTAGAATGTAAAAAGGTCTCGAACCATGCAGAAGATATGTTTTTATGAATGTTGTTCTTAGATCCGACAATCAAATGTTGGACATAGTTATATAATACTTCTTGAAAAAAACATGGTAATCCTGAAATATGTGCTTTTAATTGTATAAAAATTGATTTTCACAGTCTTATAGGATAACGTAGCTGGTTGAATTAGAGGGTGGATGAAGATGAGCTTGTTTAGTTGATTCTCATGAATACTATGCTTTTGCATCTTAAACGAGATGTCAAGTTAACTTATCAGCCCATTAAGATTACCAACTATATTACACATTTCAAATTATTTTTGAAAATTCAAGCATTAGAAAGAAACAGGTGATAGATACTTAAGGCTGGGCATCGGGCCGGGTCGGCCCATTTAAAATATAGAAAACGAAGTCCAACATTATAAACGGGCCAGCCCAAGGCCCGACCGATTTAGAAACAGGTCGGGCCAAGCTCACCTAATATCGAGTTTCGGGCTTCAATTTATGCCCGAGGCTCGACCCGACCCGATTATTAATGGGCCGGGCCGAGCTTTTTCGGGTTAAAGGAGTTGAAGAACCTGGAGAGGGAGACAAGTGAGCTTGGCACCGGCAACCCACAGAAACAGAGGCTTAAGTTGTAGCGGTTTTCGGATGACAGGGGCAGGAGCGGAGCCAGAATTTCATTTAGAGATGGGCCAAATAATCAAACCTCAAATTTAGGTAGGGCCAAAATGAACCTAAGTAAAAAAAATACATTGAACAATTAAAAAAAAATTATTTTTTTAATGTAAATTTTTTTTTCTAGCTAGTTTGGGGCGGACCACGGCCTAGGCGGGCCCTCCCCTCCCTCCGCCACTGGACAGGGGTGAAGAGATATAAAGGAATAGCCATGTTCTGGCAGACCTCGGGCAATACGCGTCGCTCGGCTACTTCAACCTCTCACACAACATCCTTGAATAGGGGGCAGAGGATCCTAACCGGCTTAGTTGCTAACATTTATTTAAAAAAAAAAAAAAATTCATGTCGGGCTTTTCAGGCCGCCGACGATCACAACGGCAGGTCCGAGCCCGACCCGTTAATTACCGGGCCGAGCCCGTTAACTTCAGCTCAGAAATCATTATTTCAAAGCCCGAGCCCAGGCTCATAACAGGCCGGGTACCCGGCGATGGCCTGCACGGATGCTCCCCCACACCAACCCACTTGGAAATAATGGTTCCCGGTGGCTCGTTGGTTGGAGAGGCGGGTTTGGCGTCACCTAAATCCTCGCCAACCTCTCGAAATCCGGATGAGCACCGGCAACGTTCCAGTTCCTTATCTGGCTCGCGCTTCGCTTGAAGGGAGCCGAGCCCACTCTTTAGCTCTCGATACGCGCCGTTCCGAAACGGCCTCGTTATCATTCCCCTTGTTATTGGAAAGCCCCAACGGTACAAAAAAAAAAATTTCTCCATTTCGAGTCGCCAACGGATACAAAGGAAAGGACTTTCAGACTATGCTCCCGAAAATTTATTTTACGAACTGAAATGACCTAAATACCCCTGCATGTTAGTGTCTCGTATTTGGAATATTTTGAGCCCTTAACCCGACCGAATGATAAAAGAATTGAACAATTCCTTGGGCAGAAAAATCAAGAAATTACCTCCCAAAAGGTACGAAATTACTCAAAGCAACGTCTATTTTGTCGACTGCCATAAGGGCAGATATGTCTTTCAATGGAGAAAGAAGGTGAAATGGAGGAGAGAGCGAAAGCCAAAGGCGTAGTGACGTACTCGGCTTCTGTTTGATGCAAAATTCAAGCTGCGTTCGTTGCATTTCGCTAGATATATAATTTCGTTGTTTCTGAAAAGCTACTAAGAAAAGCTAGAGAGGGAGGACGAAGGGAGAGATAAGGGGCGGTCAATGCAGATGGTGCTCCTTGTTTCCCCCCAATCTCTTCTTCATCCCCAATGCCGTCTTTCAATCCCCCCAAAAAACCGAGCAACCCCTGGAAGCCCCCAAAGAGCAGCTGGGTCCCCGCCTTCTTCCTCACCCGCAACCCAAAAACCCTAAACAACCATGTCTTCTTCAAGATGCAGCTAGAGGAAGACCAACAGGGGAAAAGAAGAAGTGACCTCTCTCTCCTTCTCTCCGACCAGATCCTTGCAGGAATCCTCTCCAAGCTTCCTCTCCCTCAGCGGTCGTGCTCTCTTGTCTGCAAGAGATGGTGCAGGATCCATGGCTCCCTTCTCCAGTCTTTGAAACTTCACGATTGGAGCTTCCTAGAGCGTGGTAGAATGGTTTCCAGGTTCCCTAACCTCACAGATGTGGATTTGATCAACGCTTGCATCAAAAGGGTGCCCACCTCTAAGTGGGGTCTGGTTCTCACCCACTCGATGGTCACCATTCCCCTGGATACGTCCGATTTTGATCTCTCCGGCGAGCTTCTCGGTGAGGGGAGGAGATTGGTGCCGGAATCGCTGGATCAAGGATTGAGGGCACTCGCTATAGGGTGCCCTAATCTTCGAAAGCTCAGGGTGGTTGATGTCTCCAGACCAATTGATGACGAAGGTAGGGCGTTTTCGACGGCCGATGGGTACGAGGGTAAGGCGTTGGACACGGGGCTGTCTATGATCGCGGCCGAATGCTTGATGCTCCAGGAGTTGGAGCTGCACCAGTGCACGGATTTCTCGTTGAGGTCAATCTCGAATTGCAGAAACTTGCAGGTGTTGAAGGTTGTGGGATGCTCCGTAGGGCTGTATGGGTCGGTGGTTTCGGACGTTGGTCTGACGACTTTGGCTCATGGATGCAAGAGGTTGGTGAAATTGGAGTTGTGCGGGTGCGAGGGCAGCTACGACGGGATCAGCGCGATCGGAATGTGTTGTTTCATGTTGGAAGAGCTCACGTTGTGCGATCACCGGATGGAAGGCGGATGGATAGCCGGGCTGAAGTCCTGCGGGAACTTGAAGAGCCTGAGGTTGCAGAGCTGCAGGAGGATAGATTCAGATCCAGGTCCCGCCGAACACCTGGGGTTGTGCCCGACATTGGAGAAGTTACAACTGCAGAGGTGCAATGTGCGCGACAAGCAGGGCATGAGCGCGCTGTTTACTGTGTGTGGGACCGTGAAAGAGCTCGAGTTTCAGGATTGTTGGGGTTTGGAGGATGAGATCTTCAGCATTGGTAGCTGCTGCAGGTATGTGTGGTTGTTGGGATGATTGTAGGATTTCAATCTTATTTATTGCTGACATTTGGCGCTTCATTGATCTGTCATGATTAGTACGATGTTCCTACTTCTATTGGTCTTTTGGCTGGAATGGGTTAGGAGAATATTCTTGAATGTAACATTGCCCCATGAAGCACTTACATCATAATATGCTAGGGGCTAATTGCGAGTTTGAGTATATTCTACTTGTCTTTGTTTCTCAGCTTTCTCTAGACGTTGGCAGTGTTTCTCGACATTTGCCAGTAACTTGTAAATGCAATCTGTGATTAGAGATACATCTGACATTAGTACCATTAGAATGTCTAATTGTATAATGCTTAGCAATCCTGGAAGCCTTGAATATCTTAGTTTGGTCCTTT
The DNA here is from genome assembly GCA_011799765.1 of Nymphaea thermarum. Classification (NCBI taxonomy): domain Eukaryota; kingdom Viridiplantae; phylum Streptophyta; class Magnoliopsida; order Nymphaeales; family Nymphaeaceae; genus Nymphaea; species Nymphaea thermarum. The sequence goes on along the minus strand of JAANDH010000017.1, from coordinate 302,534 downwards.
CTCCGAATTTTGGCTTTTGTAGGAGGGTTGGATTATTTCATGATCTATAGCATAATGGACATTGTCGTGGGAGAGTGGAGCCGTTCAGTTTAGATCATAATATGAGGTGACACCAAAATTGTATTTACCACGGGCTCTGATTTTTCTTTTCTGGTTGAGACATGATTAAACAACGCATATGAATCGCCACTAGCTAGTCGCCTTGAACTGATCTGAAATACACAGTTGTATTCAGTTAGATCAGTAACATAAACCATACCTCTAAATAATTTTCCTTGCAATATTGTGGGAAGTGGTTCAGTTATGTGAATTAAGTCTCTAAAACGTTATTTTTCGTGCGTTGTCTAGCAGCTGATAAACTTTCCAGCAACCTCCCATTTGTATCATAAATTCCTAATTTGGTTCTCGACTTCTTATCCTTTTCTAGGATTTCCTGAGCGATTATAAATTAGTTGCTTAAATCTAACAAGTAAAACTTAGATGTTGTAAATAAGTAAAATTGGATGTTGTAATCCATCCAATCAATATCTTGTCCTCTTTCCTATTTCAAATTTTATCCAAGCTATTAACCTCAGACAAACTGTGCCTGTCTGTTATTGTAAATGTTAAAGCACCAAACCACTTTTACTTGTTTTGCAGGAGAGTGAAATCCCTATCGTTGGAAGGCTGCTCTTTATTGACGACCGAGGGTCTGGAGTCTCTGGTTCTTTCTTGGAAGGAGCTTCAAAGGTTAAGGGTGGTGTCTTGTAACAATATAAAGGATATTGAAGTTACCCCTGCCTTAGCAAGTGTTTTTTCAGTCCTTAAAGAGTTGAAATGGCGACCAGACACCAAATTTGTTCTTGCAGATTCCCTTTTTGGGACTGGAATGGGAGGCAAAGGTGGAAAGTTTTTTAAGAGGGTATAGGTTTCTAAATCTTCAATCTGCTTGCCAAGAAGGTAGACATCATGTCTGTTGTATTGTAATCAACTCATAGTTTAGCTGTCCGTTTCCAGTGATACAATTGATAGAAGAAGGTGCTTCTCAATGCTTCCTGCAGTTCTGGTGAAAGGAGAAACTGATGATTTGTGATGCACAATTTCATCCATTTCACATAACAATCTTCTGTATCTTTCCATTTCAAACTCTGCTCACCATGAAAGATGTAACAGCTACCTTCCATTTTCTGCCCTTTGTATCTTAGTCATTAGAAAAAGTGGGATTGGTGGACAGCGGATGAAGCAAGGTTGCTGCTATCGCATTGAACTGCTGCAACAATCTTTTCTGCTTGTTTTTGACATACATATAGGACCATTAGTTTTCTACACTGTAAGCACATTATTCATCGATACAGACAGTTTGCATCTTCTTTATAAAATCTTCTTTTGGTGGCATTTCTCACCTTCATGCAATTTCATTGAGCATTTCAGCCAGTTCGCAATTTATGGGTTTCTATTTTACTCAAGTGCTAACTCTTTTCCCTGGTTAACAACGCAAAACTGCATTCATCATACATTAAAGCAGATTTAAGTTCTGGACATTGTTACGGTACATGCAGCTGTTTCTCAAGCTGATATTATTGAGCTTGTAGAAAAGTCTTGGTATTGTACACATATGTTTCTTCCCGTGTGTCATGCAGAAATGACATAAGATCAAGTGGATGCATCTGACGATGGAGTTCCAAGGCAAGTAACTTTCACATTCTATTCTAAGTGCCTGAACAGTAGACAACTGCCAGTTGTTGTCTGTGAAGACTATTTGTGACTGCAGGTATCCACATTAAATGTTACCTTCATAAAAGCAGTGAACCCTATACTTCCAAATGCCTATTAAAGGTTTGTGCTTGTACATGCCTTACAGCAGCTGCAAGATTCGCAGGATTAGGATACCTCGTGATCAAAGCAACAAGCTGTTGTTTGCCTCTCGGTGAGCGTTAACTATTCAAGCTCTATTTTTGAGCAAGATACAGAAGAGCCTCTGTCTGTGTAGAAAATCCTCTCTCTCAAAAGCAGGCTAGACGGGGAGAGATGGGGTGGGGGGTGTTAGTTGCTCATTTCACATGTTCGGCTTGTAATGATTTTTGCAACAAACAATTATACCGTTAAGAGTAAAAATTTAGTTACCTTTGCATTGAGCATTATACCATGAAGAGTATAAATTTAGCATATTTTCTAAAAGCATTACTGCCTCTGAAGATCTTACTGAATCAAAGATGTAACCATTAAAATTTATGAATATAGGTGATTTCATTAATGCAAGGTGATCTCTCTCTCTCTCTCTCTCTCTCTCTCTCTCTCTCTCTCTCTCTCTCTCTTTTTCTCTCTCTCTCTATGTGTGTGTGTGTGTGTGTGTTCTCTACACTGCCACCTGCTCTAAATGCTTGGCATAAGAGAGTTTAATCCTTTTCATCTTTGATAGAAGCAAAGATATAGAATTAAATTGCAAATGGATGCCACTGGGCAAGGTACAAGTAACTAGGAGTAATAGTTGCTTGTATTTCAGTCAGATTGTCCTACTATTATGTTTGATTGAACATTGTGTGATTCGGAGTAGTGAATCCCAGATTAAAGTATTTCATATGCTGATAGCTTTCCTTCATCATGGACGTCGACTGGCTTTTTTGTTTTCTCCTTATGCTTCTGCTTGGGCTCAACATGCATGCCACCAAAGCCAAATTTTAGAGGAATTGGATGCAGAGCAAAGAAGTTTGGGATATCAAAACAAATTAGAGTGGGCATGAGTATCATCTGAAAATTTCTTACTCCGGGCTGTCAATCCAGAAATGGACAAAACTCGTCTTCCCTTTAATTATTACCTCTGTATATGGAGTTTATCGAATGATCTCCCATGCATATCTTTTGGTCTTCATGCTGACGAGTAAATTGCATCCTATGTTCTGCTGGTCCTAGACTATCGATTTAAATGTGAAGATTTCAAGTAACGTTGGTTTTTTCAACCCAGTTAACCCAATATTCAAACGTTTAACTTTCACGAACTCTTTTCATGCATCCATGAAAGGATGAAATTCTTTCAGCCACTCAATTGCTGTTTAAGTAGAAGATTTCCTTGAAAGGAATTTCTTTAACCATTAACTTCTTTGCGGATGTAATGAACTTGGCGCAGAGTTTGTTGCAAAGATTTTCAGTTTGTGCTGTCTTTTCGGTGTTCATTGGAAGACCCAGTTCTATGAATGCTTTTGAGTTGCACCATACAAAGACAGAAGAAAAAAAAATGCTCGCTTTTGCTCCTCGTGTTTCTGTTGGTCATGTATCAAGCCTAATGCCCATCTGCTGTTTAGTGTGGACCATCAGTTTTGAAGTTGGCAATGCTAGCTTATGAGAGCAGATGGGCCATCTGCCCAATCACATTCTTGAATGCGTCTTGTTATTTCCTTCCCTGAGTTTCACACAAAAAGCCTGGATAAAAATTAAAGGGGCGGTTCAGTGAAAGTGGCAACAGAGGCATGCTCATGAATATGTTACAAGCAATCACCTGATTCCAGGCAAGAGGTGGATAAATGAAAGAAATGGTCAGTAGCAGTTTCTTTGTTGGTCCGCCAAACTTTGTGGCTTTTTTTGTAGAACTTCATTTTTATGTTGCTGATCAAAGATACAATCAGTATCTTATTTTTTCATTTCTGTTTTTGCTTGTTTATTTCGTTCCTCCTCGTTTTTTGTCGTGATAAGGATACTTATAAAAGCCCTCAAACGATCCCGCTTCCTGCTCTCGCAAAAGGAAATAAGCCTTCGATGAATCTGACCATGCCCTCTACGAAAACAAAAGTCCGATGGATTCTTGGTTTCGGGATCTCACGCTGCTCACAGTGTAAGTACCCTGTGTTGAGTAGAAGGAGTATTCAGACGCTACGTCTTAACTTGCATATTACTATTTCATTTGAGCTTATATATTTATAAACAATAATAAAAAATTAAGAACAATTAAAAATTTAAAATTATTTTGTAATGGTGATGACATTATGTTGCATATCAAGCCCAGGTACAATGTCTGAAGCTGAATCTGAGCACAACCATAAATAGCAAGACTGAGTCGGACCCGGAAATCCTGTTTTTCTTGTTAATAAGTGGATATTAAGTATTTTGATTATGTTGATTAAGAAATCCACTTAAGTAGCAATTTGTATCGAATTAGAAAGCCATCAGGATTTGTTAAACAAAGTGTTTTTAATTTTAGAAAAACCGAACTAAAAAGACACACATAAAAAACTAACCACTTTAAGCACCAACGATAAGTACGCGTTAAATATTGAAATTTCCGTTTATCGGAGGAAAAAATCGGCAGGCTCCAGACTCTTCGCTTAAAATCTCTCTCGGCACGTGCGAGTGGGACGCGGGAGACGCTGTCGTGCCAAAACCCTTTGCTCCTCACTCTCCCTCTCTCTCGAAACCAGAGCGGCGCGAAAGGAGATCGGGACTAGGGTTTCCTATTCTCGGCGGGAAGGTTGGGCCAGAGCAACCGGAACATTTGGTGGCGGCCTGTCTTTTCCGGCTACCGGAGAAGATGGCGATCGTATCTCAGACGCCCGATATAATGGGGGAGCGCCAATCCGGGCAAGACGTTCGCACTCAGAACGGTGCCATTTCTTTTGCTTTTCTACTCGTTCTCTTTCGAGTTGGTTTTCTGGCCTCGGAGGTTGATGTTCCCTACACTTTGCAGTGGTTGCTTGCCAAGCCGTCGCGAACATTGTCAAGTCGTCCCTCGGGCCCGTCGGTCTTGATAAAGTACGTGAAAAATCGGATGCTGTTCTTTTCTTCTTCCCGCTCGGTTTGGTTCTGGTTCTGAGAGCGAGAACTGAAGTTTCTTTTCGTCTTGCTTGGTCTTCGGCGTTGTTTCTTTCTTATTAGGACAAAGTCGAGAATAAAGCTCTTGGATTTTTCCGATAAGCTTCTCGGCTTTAAGCTGGTGCTTTTAGTTTTTACGTCAATGACTATTAAGCTTCTCGTGATTATCCTGAAGCGATAGTTTGGTCGTACACTTGTTGTTAGTTTTGTTCCTCCTACTTGCTCGTATGGATTTATTGTCACAAGAAGTTAGGGTTAATGTCATGCTTTAAAGATTGTACAGCTACTAGGAGTACTAAATGCACCATCACCCCACCACTACTGTTATCTTCGTCGTTGTTATTTAGAAGTTGAATGGTAAAAACCCATGAAATGGATATATGCAAAAAGGATGAGCTATGATCATTTCAAACAACATGGAAAACAAATACATTACATTATAGGAAGTTTGACAAAATGAATGACGAAAACTTAATTTAAGCAAAAAGAAACTGGGACAAATTGATGGGGATATTATCAAGTAAGTGTGAGTTGTTTCAGAATCCCATCGATTGTTATTATATCACATTCTAAGGTATGTCCTTAAGAAATACCACATCTAGAGGAATATAAATTACGTAGTTTGTCGTCATTGTAATGTGCTTAAGGCCTTCAGCGGTGGAATTAGCTTCCAGGCGAATCTCAGGGACGTTGTGTTTTCGTCACTTGTTGGCTTGTTGCCTTCAATCTGAGTCATCTGACACCAAATGCTGATGTGTCCTGAACGTGATGCTTGCTTGATGTTCAACCTTGTTTATAATCTGGGGTTTGGTGAATATGTCAGGGGCAATGATTAGCAGTTTAGGCCTACCCTTTGTCACCATCAGAATTGTAAGTTGCGTGTGAGAAATATATCAATGCCTATCTTTGCGAAAGATTTTAACTTTTTCACATTAATATAGTTTAAATTTTCTGACCTCGAATATAGGAATTAGGATGTATGCATAGGACGCTAAAATCTAATTTCTCTTTGCCTGGATATCCACTTTGGTTGTAAATGGTAGTTTAATACGTCTTTGCCTGGATATTCATTTTGGCAATTATGCACAGGTGTCTTGCTGTCCATTTTCTGGTTATCTTATTTACTTCCATATATGTTAAAGAAAAAATACAACGAGTATCTTGCAAAATGCTGTATTAGCTGTTTCATATACTTTGGGTGGTGGTGGACATCTACCTCTTTATAATTGAAATATGTTGTTCGAATTGTTATGTGATTCTACCAAGAGCAACGGTAGATATCTCCTGGGCTGGGGCTATTTTAGCTGACGCAGCCATGCAAATACTGTGGTAGTTCAACTACAGTGTTGACATGAGTAACTTTCTGAATGTGGTGGTACATGGTCTTTTGCATGCTTGCAGTGAAGTTGATGTAAAGCACTTGTAGTTACACTGTGGACCCGGCTCCTTATTTTTCTACACATCCATGTATCAGTGCCTTCAAGTTTATGACTAGTCTGATTTAATTGAACATTAATTCTTCTGAATTATTTTCAGGATTGGCGAGTGGAAATATCTGTATCATGGTTCTAGTCTTCTAGATACACAAAAGTGTTCTGGTTTTATTGTCTACATGCAATTGTGCACAATTCCTAATAAGTCTAGGAAGAAGATGTGCATTAATTTAATAAGAATGGTGGCACTGGTGAACCACAGGCTACTTGTGTGTGTGTATATCCTCTCCCACATAGGCTCTACAGAAATGCGTATAGAGATTCAGGTTGTCTGCACAAACACACAAGAGATTTAGGTTGTTAGAAACTTAACCCTCATTCTTTTTCAGATGTTAGTTGATGATATTGGAGACGTTACTATTACTAATGATGGAGCAACAATACTCAAGATGTTAGAAGTGGAGCACCCTGCTGCAAAGGTAAATAACTTGCAATTGTAGTTGCAGTTAAGCTGGAATTATATTTAAGATTTAGCTTTCTCCTGCATGTGTTTTTTCTTTCCCTTTTCCTGCTAAAGGATATGTGCCCATATATTGGCTATTCTGCATCATATACCTTGTTTGGGTTTTGGTGAACCATTTCATGTCATTCCTTGACATCACTGGTTTGCTGTGTTCAGGTGCTAGTAGAGTTGGCTGAACTTCAAGATCGTGAAGTTGGAGATGGGACAACATCAGTGGTCATCATAGCTGCTGAGTTATTGAAGGTACCTTGCTAATCCGTCATGCACGAGTCATGACTTGTTAATACTTTAGAGCTGCTTCACAGTTTTGGTATAATAGGCCAACATGGTGACTTTGTCCTTATTTGGCCCTTTTCGTTTCACTGTTTTGCAGAGAGCAAATGATCTTGTGAAAAGTAAGATCCATCCAACATCCATAATCAGTGGTTATAGAGTAAGTTCTTTGTTCATATAGAACTGATACTGCCTATGTTTTATATTAACTGTACCAGTCTTTGACAACTTTTGATGTTTGCAGCTTGCTATGAGAGAAGCCTGCAAATATGTAGATGACAAGCTAGCAGTCAAGGTACGTCTCTTACTTTCCTTATTATTTTCTGTAAATGCAATGTCAAGTGACGATTCAGATTGAGTCATAATAAACCTTCTCGGCTCTGGCTATGTCTGCTGCTATCTGATATTTTCTACAGAACCACAACAGGCTCCAAAGACTTTAACTTTTTGTTATTAAAAAAACAGAATTGAACTGATACCATATATGATCTTTAGCAAAGTTGTGGTTCAGTAGATTCATACCTTTACTATAAGAAGCCCTTATATCAATATGGCCTAATGGTCCCATAACCTGTGTAGCACAGGTAGGATGTTACTTACACAATAATATGCAAGAATGTAACAGTAATAAAGAATTAAAGATAATTAAAGGCAAGTATATCTTTTGCCAAATCAGGTACAAAGAATTATTGTTGGTCAAGTTCCAGCAAGTTTAGCTCTTTATTCTTGGGTCCTCTATGATAGATGGATAAGTAGTTGGACCATCGAAGTTTATATCATTTCAATAATTCATGAGTTACTATTTACTAGTGGGACATTTTGGCAGTATCATATTGCTGTGCACTTCTTTGGTATATATATCGAATATACCAATGTTGTAAATATTGGTATCAGTGTCATATCTGCAAATATGTATCATTATGTATTGGTCCGTCTTTCTCTATCTTTTGGTATTTTGAATTTAAAAATAATTTCAAAATATTTTGAATTTATTTTAGAAGTAAAAGTAAGAAAAGAAACCCACCTTATTTTTTATTGTTGAAGGCCCAACACACTCAGACATGGAGTTCTGGAAAGGGTTTTATAAAGGTTTGTCAATGGGCATCATCTGCAGTGGCATGTTTGATGGACAGGACCTTCCTCACCAGTCGCCTGAAGTACATCTCCACTTCAAACACAGGACAATTCATCCACATACAATTTCTCTGCTAGTCAAACTTCCTGTGTTAAAAGATGGTGAAATCAGTTGTACTCTATGGGTTCAACTACTTTTACCATGGAGAAGTTCTCCAAGGTGAGGGTCTCCTGGAAAATTCATTCAAACATGCCTGCGATGAAGCCTCAACCAATCATATCTTGAGCTAGTCAGATATGATTAGTTTGATTTGATTTTTGTTAATTGCTTTTTATGTTCTTCATGCTGTCTTTTTCTCTTTTGCTTATCTGTTGGAGTAATCTTTGTTTCATTTTGTTGGTTAGCTTACATATATATCTTATATTCGGTGTGTTGCTAAATGAAATTTATTGAAAAATGAAAAATATAGTCCTTGTTCTTGCTTATGTTCTTCTACTCTCTATTTTTCTTGACATAGTATTAGTTTTTGGTTACTTATGGCCAATTTTCATTGACTGCTAGGTTGAGAAGTTGGGAAAAGATTCACTTATAAATTGTGCCAAGACAAGCATGTCTTCCAAGCTAGTTTCCAGTGACAGTGACTTTTTCGCAAACATGGTAAGCTTTTAGCTGTTTTTGTCAGTGCTAAAATGTGCATTTGGATTTGGGTGCGGGTGCTGCGGTGGTGATGCCTTTTCTTATGGCAGTTTAAGATCTGCTGTCTGCCATTATGCCATATCACGTATCAGCTGACCACCTAAGATTAAAGTAGTCCTAAAACTTTTAGATTAAGGTTATCTTGGTATCACCAAAACAGGCCTATGTAACAGGGATACCAATATTTAGAATTTTGATCTTTTTGATCTGGAATTATTCAGATTTATGTATGTTATATCATAACTTTGGTCAAGAACTTAAGACATGATAGAAATTGTCGAATATGATTTTGGGTAATATTTGTTCAAAGTTGAATTTTGTGGGTTTTGTGAAGCTTGGACCCATGCTGGCCCTTATGAAATAGCCTTGGGTTACAGTGGTCAAAGGCTGCCTTTTTGTTTTTAATCATTTCATCAGATGAGGGGTTTGCTTTTTTTCCAGTAGTCGATATCAAAAGGATCAAGGTGTCATTACGAGAACATAATACCATCTTGTGATCTTGTCCACCTGTTCACACCTTTGTCAAGTGATTCAAGTCGTCTTTCTTCATTCATACTTCTCTTCCTGTTATCTTGCTAGTGAGGCCAGGAACTTGTGGATGTTGATTTGTCTAGGCTTTGCTTCAGGCATCAGATCAAATTTGACTTCATGTAACTGTAAATATTATTCCACTATTCATGGTATCCTTTCTTTGAATACCTCTGAACTTGTAAACCTTTTGCAGTCATATTTGCTTTGGATTCTATGCCTGGTTGGAAAGAGTTGTAATTTCATTGGTGTTGCATGTTTGACTATCAAAGTATTTAATTGATGAATTCTGTGGACTGGTGGTGTATTTTGACGTTGGCAGCAGGCTCATGCTTATAATTGTCGTGCACGTGCTTTTGCTGTAGTAATTCACACTTTGAGAACAGTGTATTTCAATCTTAGTTTATGAAAAATTTCAGTTTAAATGGACTGATAGTGATTGCCATTTACATATTTGTCTTTCACTTTTTTTCTTTTTCCTTTTTTTTTTTGGGGGTGATCTTGCTGTTATGATAAGCTGACCATCTACTGTTCTAAAATCTTTAGGTTGTTGATGCTGTTCAAGCAGTTAAAATGACTAATGACAAAGGGGAAATTAAATACCCGATCAAGGTCAGTTGGGTTGTGAACTTTGAGTTTTTAAATTCATTTGTTCACTGTTATCAGTTTCTAGTTTGGTAATAAATCACAATAACTTTTCATACTTCGCAGATATTAGCTTTTCAAACACCGTAACTTATTGAAATAATATATAGCAAGCAAATATGTGAGATAAAAGGGGAAAAAGGATGAAAAGTAAGCAAGTTCTTTTCTAGCTTAGTGTTCAAACTTGACTGCTATTAAATGCTCATTGTAAGGAAACACTTTTTAAAGATAAACTAGTATGTTATCTATAATGACATAGCCTATCCATATGAAATTGATTTTTATGATAATTTGACTAGTAAAAAAATATGGTATGTCACTTGTGATTACATTTTGTTTTCATTCATGTGCATCCGCACATGTACGTCTCGATGTGTATATGACTATATAGAAAGGGCTTGCGTTTGTTACAAGTTAAAGCCTTCTTTCTGCATTGCTACTGGATGTTAGATTGCCTCTTATGATACAGCTGCTTCTTGAACATTCATGATATACACCGCCAATAATTATTAAATGGGTGTTGTTCACCAAATCCTCCAGCATGAATATGAAGAATCTTTTTAGTCATGTGATTGTCATAGCTGTCCAGTCTCAGAAAACAGAGTGACAATTTTCACTGCTGTCTGTGGACCTTCTCTGGCCTATTAATGGATATTATATCAGCCAAAAAAAAAAAATTATGATATTGACATTTTAATATGGTGGCTCCCGTCATTACTGTTCCAACTTTTGCATATCTGGCAATGTAGCAGATGACTATTATCACTAGCTACTAGGTGGCATGTTCTGCATTAGTATTTGAAGTGATTAAAAACGTTAAATGAGCTGATGGATGCAGGATGGAAATGTGGTTTTATCAAAATAGGAGCTGTTGTGGTTTTCCTGACAAGTTATAAAGATCGTATTTTATTTTCAAAAAAGTGTATAACTTAATTTTTATGGTCTTTCGTTATGTTTTACTTTTCGTTACATGGAATTCCTCTTCTTATGGTTTAAAAAAGTTATAAAGATCGTGTCTTCTTATGTTTTCGTTAAAAAAGTGTATAACATAATTAATATATCTCACCAAGGAATGGAAATTCACTATGGCTCTATGAGTCTGTTTTCTGCAGTATATTTTTATTGATACATGTGCAAATTTATGTCTTGTCATATTTTGACCTAATTCTTTTTTTTTTTTTTTTGAAAATTTCAGGGGATCAATATTTTGAAAGCTCATGGGAAAAGTGCGAAGGACAGTTACCTGCTAAAAGGTTATGCTTTAAATACAGGACGTGCTGCACAAGGAATGCCTACAAGGGTAGCCCCAGCAAGAATTGCCTGTCTTGATTTCAATCTTCAGAAGACCAAGATGCAGCTTGGTGTCCAAGTGTTGGTTACTAATCCTAGGGAACTTGAAAAAATTCGCCAAAGGTAATACATCCATCAGAGATATTAACTAGAAAATTCGTATGTTCCATATGTTCTCTAGCAATTATAGTGTATATTAGACTATTAGTTTTTACTTGGTTTTGATTGCTTTAGAGTTTAGATATGTTGTAGCAATCTCTTGTTAGTAAGTTTTTTAAAGTAGTTTGATCTTCACAGGGAAGCTGATGTAACGAAAGAGCGTATTCAGAAACTTCTAAAAGCTGGAGCTAATGTGATTCTAACAACTAAGGGCATTGATGACATGGCGCTCAAGGTCTGTTCCCATTACAGACCATATCAGTCCATAAAATCTCTGTTCATCTTATTTACTAACATGTATGTCAATAAAAACATTCCTCTCAGTACTTTGTAGAAGCGGGTGCTATTGCTGTCAGGCGTGTTAAAAAAGATGATTTACGTCATGTGGCCAAGGCATCTGGTGCAACTCAGGTACCGTTTAAAAACTCTCTTAAACCTGATTTATTTTATCTAGAACCTGTACTAGAGGGTAGCTATATCTTTCTCTTAAATGCCGAAGTGTTTCTCTGTTATTTTTGTGTCTGATCTACTTTTTTTGTATCTGATGTTGGAATGCCTGCCCTCTGTTCATATTAATCATTATTTTCCTTGTGTGAAATGTTGGGACTAGTAGCTTTGAATGCCACTACTGTAAAGCATGTATGTGTTACTGTCTCTTGTTGACTATTTTTTGTTAAGCTTCTGCACTTGCTTCTCGTGCCAAAGTTATAGTAAGCACGTTGTTACTTGAACACTTTGTGAGGCAGCTGAACTGTTTGTTAAAAGTGTGTCATCGTGCATGATATATTTATGTATGTGTTACTGTCTCTGTTTCCAAGGTCAGGCACCTGTTTCAATGATGCTATGAGCAATGGCAATTTCAAGTTGGACGGTGTATCTGTAAAGTGTATGAATTTGCACAACTTCCTTTTGTAACAAATCTCTTTAGGACAATGATACATCCAGACAATTAACCTTTGAGGCACCAGAGAGCCACCTCATTTATCATGTTGGGTAGGTCCATCCAGAACCCAAGGGTGTTAGTTTCTGGTTCCTACATGTGAATTTGGATCGCTAATCCTGTACTAAAATAGTTTTTTTTTTCTTTTTGTGTTTGGCATATAGAATGTGACTTTTCAACATGATGGGATTTAGCTCTTTGAAATGCAAGAGCAGTTACAGTTCTAGCTACAAAGTATTCGATGTATTTTATGCTGTATAAATCACAAAAAGGGCACCCAAGATTGATAATTTAGATTTCCGACTGCCTGTTGAATGCTTGTTGAATCTATATTTAGAGTTATGATTTTTTTTCTAGTTATTTTTAATTAGTCGCTTTACAGGTTCTCACATTTGCTGACATGGAAGGGGAAGAGACATTTGATCCTTCATTTCTTGGATATGCTGATGAAGTAGTTGAGGAGCGTATTGCTGATGATGATGTCATCATGGTGAAAGGAACAAAGAATACAAGTGCTGTGAGTGCATGTTTCATTAGTATATCTTCTAATTATAATGTAAAAACAGCAAAACTGTTGATTTATCACCAATGCTTGCTACTTTCTGTTGGTTTTTGTTTGGTCAGGTTTCGTTGGTCCTCAGAGGGGCAAATGATTACATGCTTGATGAGATGGAGAGATCGTTGCATGATGCCTTGTGCATTGTCAAGCGAACTCTTGAGTCGAATGCGGTATGTTTTGACTGGCTTTTTGTACAACCTGCTTTTGGAACATAACAAAATCTAAGGCATAATTGGAAATGGAAGGACACATTGCAACTGGTGAATGGGGGTAAATAAGTTGACTAATTGGTCTGTGAATTCTGCCGCACACCCAAATAATCTCTGATACTGTTGTTAGTTTTCAAATGAAAGGCTGTGAAAAATTGTTTCAAGAACATGAGTGTTCTGTATTGGAATCTAGATTGCACGCTAGTTGATTCTTGATCGATATGGAAGTTCAATATTAAAACTCAAAAGTGTCCGTCTATTTCCAATAGCCTAGTAATAAGGTCAAAACATAAATGTGCGTCCAAGGTCATGCCTCACTGTTATTCATCCAGTGCAGGTCAGAGAGCCTTTCATTGTAGCCTAGTTTTCTTTTTTTCCTTGTATTTGTAGTCTGTCTTTCCATCAATGCTTTCACAAGCTCTCTGAGATCATGAAACATGACCTTGTTTTTTGAAAGAATCTATTGGATCTGTTGGTGCAGGTAGTTGCTGGTGGTGGTGCAGTTGAGGCAGCTTTATCTGTATACTTGGAGCATTTTGCAACGTCACTGGGATCCAGAGAGCAACTAGCCATTGCAGAGTTTGCTGAGTCCCTTCTTATCATACCAAAGGTATGCAATTTGGTATTTAACTTTATTCAGCTCCCATTTTTTAGTGTTGTTGCTGCTTCCTTGTTGACTGAAATTGCTGGTGATCTTAGGTTCTTGCTGTCAATGCTGCAAAAGATGCAACAGAATTAGTTGCTAAGTTACGTGCTTACCACCACACTGCACAGACAAAAGCTGAGAAGCAACATCTCTCTAGGTATGGCTCTTCCTTTCATGGTTGTCAATTATATTATTATTTTGGGTTGTGCTGACACGTGCCTAATGTGGTGGGCTGTTCCCCACTTTCTCAGTCAAATGAAACGTTCTCGGCATTGACTGTGTATATTGAGCTGGTACTCTGCTAGGCTTCTCTTCCAAGTGTACTTCCAATGAAAGGACTTCCAAGTGTACTTGGTGCATTGAGTACATCAAAGACTTTGATCCCATTCACTTAATTGGAGCTGGGTCTAGTTTCTTGCAATCGAAAAAGTTTTTAAACATGGTTCAAGTAACAGAACTCGGGTGCCATTTTCAATCATGCTAAGGGCCAAATTAAACATTGTTTTCTTGGATGCAAGACCCTTGTTCTTATTTACTGACACTTACAGAAACTCTTTTTCTGTGTTTGGAGTGGTTAGGTTTGGTCATTCCTGCATAACAGATAATCAGGTTGTCCTGCCAGTTTAATGCTGGTAATTCGTAATTGAGAAAAAACTCAAGCCTAGCGCAGGTTTTCTTCCTTTGTATAGTACGTGCAAATCCAGCGTGTTAATAATGTTCGATCCAATCAAGGGATGAGACATTGAGTTGTGGAGGCATTCCAGTCACGATAATACATATATTAAGAGTAACTAGATGACGGTCTCTGTTTCATCTGGCTAGGTGATCGATCACCTGGATACAGTGCTCAGTTTAGTCAGTTGTGTGGATGACTAATTGTAACAATAATGGGCTGTTTATTTACTTGGCAATTACTTGAATTTTATCAGTTGTTGAAATCATCATAAGGTTGACCCGTTTTGAGGTCAGCTTTAGTCGTGTATTTCACTTATTCTTTTTTCTTGCAATTAAGATTTCTTGATGTTGATGGCTCTCGTGCTTTCGATTTTGTTTGTTTTTAAGCATGGGTTTGGAGCTGTCGAAAGGTACTGTGCGGAACAATCTTGATGCTGGAGTTCTTGAGCCAGCCATGAGCAAAGTTAAGATTATTCAGGTAGGTTAAAGGCCATGTTTATTAATTTGTTCTTCTAGCTAGATATTGTTGGGAATGCCTGTATTTCATCTCCCATAATCATACACTTTTTTGCCTGTCTCCTGAATTTGCAGTTTGCAACTGAAGCAGCAATTACAATACTTCGAATTGATGACATGATCAAGCTTGTCAAAGATGAGCGTGACAATGAAGAGTAGAGAACTAATCGATGTCCTGTTCGCGGCTAAAACAGTCAAAACAGTCAGTTTTGTAGGGCATTGTCGATGTCAAGTAATGAGGTGTCATCAAGGCTGTTGTTGGTGTCATTGTGTGGTATTGTGATAATATGTGTCACATTTTTCATGATGGTGTGGTAATTAATTATTACGAGGATTCGGATTTTGCAGAAAAGATCTGCTTCCTTGGCTGGTGGTAGGAGGTTTTTTAGTGCCTCCCTCTATCTTCCTCTCGTTTTTTGCTTTGCTTTTTTTTTTTTTTTTTTGGGTGTGTGGAGGAGGGGATACAGGGAACCTGGGTTTAGGTAAACCCCTGCCAGTGCCATATGTACCCTTGGGACCGGACCCTTGGCCTCTTCACCTTCGTGGTTTCAGTTCCAACCCTTTGGACAGGTCAAGGAAGGTCTTCCTGTTCGTACAAGATTGTCTTAGGAATCTCAGTTGTTCAATGGTCCGGAACTTGGGGTGACAAGGATCCCTGACTAATTAATGTGGTCCGGAACTTGGGGTGACAAGGATCCCTGACTGATTAATGGAATGGAAAGGAAAGGATTTGATGAAATGCCAACAAACCGCTCAGAGAAACCTGCAACGAGAATCTTTTTGACATAATAGATGCCATGCAAACTTCTCGTTAGCTTCCTCGTTAATTTTAGGTCTTCCCAGGCAAACAAGTCATGTTCCAACGACCTGGAGAGAAAACGTTTTAACTGAGATGGTCGACCACGTGCATTCACCACTTATCTGGATTCAAAGTGAGCACGAGACGATACACAATGAAAGCTACAGGATGACAATATAATGATCTGCGTGAGTGCAGTCACTGTTTACATTTTGTGGGATGAAGCTTGCCTTTATGAAAAGCTAGGGTAAAGTGTCATGATCGCACTGTCGGAGTTGAGTATCTCTGTGGAGTTGCTTTCCATATCCTTCCTGGAGGTCTAATCTTCTTAATCTGGGACTCTGACGCTGGAATTTCCAACTGCGAGGGATCAAGAGAGAGTTTATCTCTAACAAAAGCATCGACATCGAAACCCCCTGGAGAGTCATTTCCATAAGGATTATTCTCCTCCGTCACGCTAGTGGGAACGGCCCTCGTCCCTGTGTTGCTGTAGTTCTCTTGCTTTATTACATCCTGGATAGCTTCCTCATTCAAAGAACTGTTGTTCAAATTGAGAAGTTTCTTTATGCTGTCCACCGCTGGGTCAATCATGTCCAGAAAACCCATAACCCATGAAGCGTCATCCACAATTTCAGTTCTCTGCGTGCAAAAAAGAATGCTAGTTACACAACAACCAAGTTACCGTTTCTCAGTGTGTGTATGAGTGGGCGGAAATAGACCCGCATTTAAGTTGGTGATGGAAGGACCTACATCACTACAGATTGCAAATATCCATTCCTGACTCGAGCAGATGGAAGCAACATCAAGCTATGATATATGTATCCATAGGCACAGGCCATGAGGTATCGTGGTGAAAGCAGATCAGGTGACAGAAACATAACCACCATCGTTAGCACTCAATCTCAATACAGGGCCGACTGCACGTGGCTCTCAATGACCATCACCCATGCCTCTCGTTTCTAAGATGGAAACGGACGGCGACAGGCACAAGCCAGATAAACGTCCGTCTCAAATCAAATTTATCGGCACATACACGACAGGGTTCCAACGTCATGTGAGTACAAAGTTCAGTTTTTTATTTTTTTATTTTTTTATTTTTTATTTGTTTTAAGGAAAACTCTTAAGCCAACCACGCGTAGGTAGGCTCCTTTTCTGATGTAGATCAGTCGCACATTATTAAGTTCAGAAGCTTGAAACTATTCAGAAAATCTCCCTGTATGGACTTGATCAGAAATTGTCTACTTCAATGGAGAACTTTAAAGAAACAAATTAGAACGATTTACTTAGAACAAGAAAACTAGAAATTTTGGAAACTGGTAGGCTTAATCAAATCCCAATACGTGCTTTTTTTGCTTAAACAAATACAAGATTCTGTAAGCACGAGGTGAGGGCCTACACTATTTAGTAGGTAACCAGATTTTGACAGGTCAAAATAAAAGTTAGTTGTCTAAAAGAAAAGTGTTTTCTCAGTTAGAAAGCGCCTGTAACTAATATCTTGTAGATATTCTAAAGAAAAAAAACAAGGAAAAATGGTTCTGAATACTTTGCAGTAAATAGGTTAGTTGTAGGATCATATGGTTCGCCCACCATGACATGCAGTTTTGGTAAAAACTGTTTTTGGTTCCCAAAGCCTATGAACGAAACATCCAAATCACCTTAATATGAAAACACAGCCTATGTAGGCAAACTAGCAAGTATAAAGCCCTACTATGGGGTTCTGAGAATTAATTGAAACTGTGTGCCAGAAATAAAGGTTTCTAGTTTCATCTGACCTGGGGAAATATATTACCTGCTGAAAATAGAGGTTCCTGATTTCCTCTGCACGTACTGCATTCCCTTGTTGTTCTTCTAATGACGCCCATGTCATCCACGTAACATAACTTTGTGAATTGATGTTCAATGAGGATCTAAACAGCCTCCTGGCAGCAGTCAGATTTCCAACCCTCTGCTCTAGGACACCCCAAGCCTGGAATGCATTGAAGGATAATTTGAGCAAGGGAAACAGACAAAAAGAAGTCATATTTCTTACATTGGGCCACTTTATATTTTACAGGTCATTTTAAATTGAAAAATAATAAAATATCTTCGAGCAATTGCTTTTCTTGAAGCAATAGGTGAACCTAGCCGCTTTCCAATATATGTCCTTTCTATGCTGGTTTTGAAATGGAGGTTTTCAAGTGGGCGGCAGTAAAACTGGTCATGGCAAGAGGGAAACCGCCCAATTACTTGCATCTTTTACATGGATAAGCCTCCAATGACCGCTTATGTGATAAATTTGATTAACAATAATTTGCACATTGTATGGTTAAATACTTACAATAATTTATGCAGTACGAGTATGAGGAGAAATTGTAGTAATGCAACAATTCAATTTGGTTGAGACACGAAAAAAGAAAAAAAGAAACCAAAAAAGCCAGAAGTCAATGATTAAGGGCTGTTCTCTCTTCAAAGAAAAATTAAAAGATATAGACTCATTATGAAGCACTTGTAAAGACTGAAACATGAACTTATAAGTCCAACCATCTAAACCAATTTGACGAATACTACTAGATTACCGATCAAGGAACAACAGATTAACTAGCTGTCCAAATTTACAAATGATATAATGTTTAAGAAGTACAGTAAGATCTTATATGATTGGTCCAAATATGGCTGCTCTGCGATATCCTCAAGATTGCCGACAAGTAGCGACTTTATTATTGATAGTTTAGAGTCCTAGACATTCACCTTGGTTCATGCAGTGGTTTACAAAAACCATCTCATGGAGGTAACCAAGCTGAGTCCAGTCACTGCCACAAAGGCAGTTAGCAAGGAGCATGACAGAATGACGTTATAAGCGTTCACTGAATTTCCATTTAATAATTCAGGTGGCTTCACTGAAAGATCCTTTCTTATGAAAAGCTTGATTAGCCAACCATACGCTTGAGTTCATTAGAATAGTGCGAAAGAGTACCTGAAGGCAGCGTGCAGCATTTTCACTTGCAGAATCAACTGAGAGTGCCTTTTGATAAAGTTTCCGTGCTGTGCTTATGTTGCCTTCTTTCCATTCCATCCAGCCCCAAGCCTGGCAAGTTCATAAATCACAAAACGCTAACGCAAACAGCAAATATACAGCTGTTGGTAGAGCAAGAGGAAACTATAATCTTAACAAGCCATCATCAATCTTCACAAGTGGATAACCATAACTGTGCTTCTATAGGGTGATGAATAGAAATTAGGACACAATAATGGAATGTACAACCGGAAAATAACTGAGAGACAAAGTTGCTGACTACACCATATTTTATCAGAATCAGTTAATTTCAGCTAAGATCAACAGGCAGGTGTGCAAAAATAGTTGAGCCTGCATGCCAATGCACCAAATTATTCTTTTCATTTTATAACCGCTCTCAGACACAGCAGAATCTCCCATCAGAATTTTTGCAATAATGCTGTAATAAGCAACCATTCAAAAAGCACAACTTCTAATCAGTGTTCCACTGAAATGGGTCTATGAAAGTTTCAATTTTAGTGATGGCAGAGGCTATGTTTCTCATAGGCTCATGCATAAAATCAGGGGATCGGGAGACCTATAGTATACATTGCAGATTCTATATGAACTTGATAGTAATCTAAATCTGTTTGCTTTACAGCCACAATAGGCCAATCAATTCTCTTGGCCCATGTAAATTAAAAGAGGAGAACTCCACAAATTATTCCAAATAGTACAATGCATTTTTCAACTACATTCTTCACTACCATGGTAGACATTAGACAGGCTTCATACTGGAAGATCACAAAAGAAGAAAGCTTCCATTTGGAGAAGGAACCTTACAGTCCAAACTGGTTGGTGCTTCGGATCTATGTCGGCTGCCCGTTTGAACAGTTCTCGAGCAAGGTTTGCAGATGAATGCTTATATTCCAACAGAGCAAGTGATTGAAGAAGAACAGGATCCCTGCGGTTGAGTGTATGGCCTATCTTTAGAAGCTTCCTTCCTTTATCAATATTACCCTCTTTGACCTCAAAGAGAGCCCAGACATGCCAAGCAAATCTATTCTTTGGGCTAGCCTGGACTGCTCTCTGCGCAGGAATAAGAATCCTTTGAAATTAAAGAATTAATTTACAAGCACAGAAAAATTTAAATGATGAAATGATGCGTAAGGATGAACCAATGGGTAAATCAACCACCATTAATTAGAAGTTTAACATCTAACTGAATTACCTTCCCAAATTATGAACTTATGCAAATGTGACATGGGTAGTAGTGTTCTTAAAGATAAACAGACTTAGCATGTCGGACAATGGAAACAATAAACGTTATTTTTGTCACATTTATGGTGTCTAAAGAAAGGCAATGGCCATGGAATAAACAACCACTTAAGTAAACTTTCCTTTTGTTAACAAATGTGGTGTGTGATTAAAACTCATGGGGCATAAAATGCTCACATAGCCTGCAACGGTAGTAAAATAAACATGTTGAAAGTAGGCACCTCAAACAGTTTCCTGGCAACGATAGTGTTTTCTTGCTGCACCTCCATTTGTGCCCATGCCTGTAAGTTCACAAGCAACCAGAATTGCAATTTTACAATTCCAATGCACCAGAAAAGATTATCAACTAACCTTCTCAAAAAAGATGTCTTGATCTGAAAGTAATTTATCAGTACTTAGTACTTACAAGCCAACTTGCGCAGCTTTTGGGGTTACATATGGTAGCCTGTCGGAAGAAGTAGCGTGCTTGATCAGTCCTGCTTCCTCTGGCTTCAAGCAAAGCAAGTGTCTGATATATATACTCATTTGCTCCACAACACTTAAGTCCTTTCCCAAGAAGGTTTCTAGCCTTTTTTATATTCCCTTGTTCTATCTCAAGAATTGCCCATCCATGCCAAGCTGCAACATGTTTTTCATCAGCCACAGTAGCAGCATCAAACAATTCTCTAGCCCTTCGGATGTTTCCAACCTTTTGTTCCAAAACAGCCCAACACTAGCCACAGAAAATAGTAAAAGAAGACTAACAAAGTTATTGCACAATTGGTTGGCTGAAAGCACCATATAAGACATTGAAAAAGCAAACTCCTATCCAATGAATCTGTTAAAAGTTACAAAATCCTTATGGATGAACCTGCAATTGGAGTGATGTACCTGAAAAATCTTAACATATGTAATGATACCTAAGGACAATACACAAACACAACCACAACTATGAGTTTTTTCAAGCACATATTGCTTTGTTATTAAACTTCCAATTTTCGGTATAGTATTGGTGAAATTATGATATTCTTAAAATATCACCTCATCTCAAAATGCCATGGGCAAATTGCGGCATTCTACATTTATTAACATGATATTTAATTTCCATTTCGTGTGTTTTGCAAATAGTAATAAAATGAGCTTCAATAGTTCAGGCATTGTGATGCATGCAAACCTGATAGAACAAACAATACTTGATGCACGCAATTCAGCCACAACCACCAGTTAACGGGTGACAGAGGATGCAGCAATAGGGTAATTAAGACTAGTAAATTTTTTTATGAACTACTATTGACCACTATGATTTAGAATAAAAATAGTAGCTTATAGAAAAGCGCTCAAACCAGGAGTCGATTCCTACGTCAATTTCTGCCTATGATTGCAGAGCCTCTCTCAGAGAGGGCAAACCACCTGTGGATAGAAGTACACTGACCTGCCAGATGTAAGAGTTTTCTCCTTGCGTTGCTTGGCAGCCTTGCTCGTACACGGCCCTAGCTTCCATGGTCTTTGACTGCTTCCTCAATGTTCGACCGAGGGCCACATACGGTCTTCCATCTTCTGGCCAAAAATACATACACTTATACAAAATAACTGTATCAGGGAGAGGGCTTACAACATCCAAAACTCAACCCAAGCAAATACAACGAACTCAGAACAGAAGACAAGCATAAACAACTATAGGCATGAACCCCCGAACGAGAATAGTTCCGTCAAATTCCAACACTTTGTTGCATTTTTTGTCATGATAATTCATATTGATAAAGAGTTAGTTTCGTCATTATCTGCAAGTTTCATGCTCTGTTTCCTTGGTGAATTCCAATTTCGCTTGGAAGCAGGAAAAGGCAATAATGTAGAATAGCGATATTCGCAATAACTTCATAAATTTGTTTTTTTATTACCAAACTTGCTATCCATTTACACTGCAGTGATAAACTCCTAGCCATTCCTGAATGAGAAATGAACTTCAGCTACATTCTTCCGAAATTCAGCAATCATGTTGCCGGATTTTGCACGCCGTAAAGAATGGGAACAGAAACGCCGTAAGCAATAAACAAGACAGACAAAAATTATACCTGCCTAAGGAGTTTCTCCGCATCATTGAACTGGTGGTTCCTCGTCAGAATCTTAGCGCGGTACAACGCAAGCTCCAGGTTGATCCGAAGGGGCCTCTCCATGTTACCGCGAACCGTCTCCGGACCAGAAAATTCCGGTTCATAAGAAGCAAAAGAAGAAGATGAAGAAGGAACTCCGTCGGCGCTCTCCTCTCCTTCCCCAATCCTGCCTGAAACTTCCGGATCTTCCGCCGTCGCAGCATCCATGACAGGCCTCCTAATGACAAGCGACTCCTTCGTCGCCCGCTCAGTGGAGCTTCGGTTGGCAGAACTTGCCGAGGAAGTCGTTTCCCGAGACCCGTTGTCGTCCTTATCGGTATCAGTTTCGACGCAAGCTTGCCGGCCAGGGGCATTGTCGTTGGAATCGGCAAACAGATCGCTCTTATCTAAGACAGCCGCCGCCGACGTCGAAGAAGTCTCTCCTTGCTTCGAGGTGCATGAAGGAACCCTCATCACTGCGTCTTTCGTGCTCGGAGGATGGGGGAAGGGCTTGAAGAGGATCTTGGAAGGGTTCTGGAGGGAAGAAGGAGAGGGAGGCAACGACGGCAAACGACATCCGAATGATATGGCGCTCATTGATCCTTCTTCTTCCTTCTGCCTTCTGTAGCAAGAAATTGCAACGAGGAACTCGACCGCCTTTTCGTAGTTCTAGTAAAACTTCTCCGCTGTTAACTTCAGCCAGGGAGCGGCCTGCCCTCCCTTCCTCTCGTTTCCGGTGACGAAGGTGTGAGCGTGGCTCTGGTGGCCATGCTTCTGCCACGTAATCAAACCAGGACCGCTGCCATTGGTGGAGAGTAGCAAGGTTGGCTAAGATTGGATCTCTTTCGGATCTGGTTCTGATAAGTTCCGACTTTGGAACCAAAAGGAGAGGCCTATGGATGTGCGGGCAAGTTGACGCTCAGAAATCCACCTCAATTCTCAAGTCAGTAAAAAGCCATTTTCAAAGATTTCTTGCCAAATTTAACAAAGGTAAATCATGATCTACAAGGTTGAATTAATTTTAGAACCACGAGTAGTCAACACTAAATGAGAGAAAAGCAATGGAATAGTTAGAGAAAATTGAAATAAATGTGACCTGAATCTGTTTAAGCTACCAGATTATTTTTTCAATGGTTCAGTTCGAATCTGTCAATTCAAGGTTATTCAAATTGATTTAGCGTTCGGTCTCAGTGCATATTCAAGTAAATATTGTAAAGAATATGTTCTTGAAATTTTGATTTGTTTTTTAGATCTATTGACTGATTTTTCAATCAAAAACATGACAACTCAAGGGTTTCTGGATCGAGAATGGTTTCGAATCGAGAGAGAGAGAGTGGACGGACATTTTCTAGGTGCAATAAGAGCAAAAAAAGTTTGGCGCTTTTAGCGAATATAAAAAAGAGTTCTAAGGTTTTCATCTGCCGCGTGTCGTTCCCGCCGTTTTCCGCCGTTTTCATCTTCCTCGTAGTTTTCTTTTTGTTTGTTAGGTGCATCGAATGGAATTATCCCATTCTATCTAGCCGCATTGCCACATGCACGGAATTATTCAGTAATTTCTTCCATTAATTTTGTATCGTCTCCAATTTCCATGACCGTTCAATCTGTGTCCTCCCGTCATCGTTTTTTCCGTCGTTTCCCTTTTCTGTTCTCGCATCTGCATAAACCCTAATCCAAACCGGACATTTCTACAAGCCCAACGGAAGGTGCCGGAAACCTCACCGTAGGAGACTCCGGATCACTGCGACCGTTCCCCGGTTCGCCGAAGGGGATCTGCTAGCGTCGGCGGCAGATCAAGGGAAGGGATCTAAAGAATAGGCGAAGCGTCAAAGAGTTTCTCAATCGTAGAAGCCGTGCAGATGACGGAGGAAAAGCGGCTTCTCAGCATGCGGCCAGGCGGTGGCGCCGAGAGTCATCAAATTACTTTACCGTCTTCATCCTCCCGATCATCGCGGTTGCCCGGCCTCGGAGAGTTAATTTCAGGTGGATCCGGAACCTGTATCTGCAAGTAGTTACACTGTGACGAACGTATCGGAATCAGTGTCTCGCTTTCCTTGCTCTTCCGTTTCCGGGAAAAATGCTCATTGAGCAATAGTGATCCTAATATTAAATAACCACCTATTATTTCTCAATTTTCTAATAGCCCCTACTTTTCTAACAACTTTCAAATACGAGGCCGAGGCAACGACATACAGTCTTTCTTTGCGGACGACTCTCAAAGAAACTTCCCTTATATCAAAAACATGTTATTCTTGTTAACGAAGAAAAACTAAGGGAGGGAGAAAACTGTCATTTCGTCCAGTTTGACAAAGATGTTAACCTGTTTTCTTTCAGGGGACAACTTGCAAATACAGACATCAGTTTACAGTGCACGGTTTTGAAAAGTATTTTGTCCAAATCCTCCACGTTTTTTCTATTTTTTATGAACTAGAAAAAAAACTGCGGAAAATAGTGAATTTCATTTTATTTTACTTTGATGCACAAAAATCTCAACCTATTTTCAAATGCTTCCATGAGATCTACCTTGTTCCTTATGGGGTGGAAATTTGATAATAGGTTCCATGAACGTGTCCCTGGAGCACATTCTTGGGACAAATTCATGCAACACCACATGTTCCATGGATGTGTCTCAAAGATTGAGACACGTTTTGGAAGACATCGCTGTGTTCCAAAGAAGGAAATGTTCCTGTTACCAGACGCCCTCGAGAGTTTCTGGACGGGGAGGCGCTGAATAAGTATTATATGGGCTCATCAGTAATCGGGAGTCTACCACACTCCATGGAAACAACCGCTGTGTGATCTACATGGGACCATTGATCCTTATTTCACAATATTGTTGTTTCATAGAGAGGAAAGAATCGACCAAGTACTGGAATTGGTATTGGTCCCATACGACAGGCCTTACGTTTTTGGAACTTGTTGAAAGGAGATCAAGACTTTGAACCCGTGAATAATGGTAGATCTCTTGAGTCTACCTCCTAGTCTCCAACAAATGCATCAAAGTGAGATGCTCAAGTAATTTGAACCCTAACTGTGTACATTTACAACCTTATTTAAGCCAATCCTTTTGAGTCTTCCATGCCTTTTTTTGGTTATTCTCGGACTTAAAAGCCTTACTTATCCTTTCCCAAGTAGAAATGTCTTCGTTACCACTTTGACCTTGTGACAACGGAGGACATGTAGATACAAATTAATGCAGATGTTGATGATTAGAGAGCTTGTCAAAGATAACTACATCTGATGCAGTTATAGACACCATATTCGAATTAGAGTAACAGTCGGTTGGGCTGTGCAATCATGCAAGTTTCTGTTTTCATCTGCAACCAGATTCAGATACCTACGGATCTGTTAAATCTGGCAAAAAAATGCATCCTGAATCCAAATTCGTTTTTAATCAGACTTAGACTTTCCTATCAAATCTGATTAATTGGATTTAGATGCTAATCAGATAAACTGTTCTAGTAGGAAGGAGTACTTGAGAGAATTCTTTTTCCAAGGAAGACGGGGGAATGGGAGTACATGAAGTTACCATATTAGCCGCAAAGCTTACAATCTAAACGGACACGGGGGAATGGGAGAAACAAGTATGAGTCGGCAAGTGCAGCATGTTCGAAAAATTGGATGGCTTCATTCGTTACTGAAAGAGCTTTTCTAGCAGGTCCAAACTTCATTGTTTCCGAATCTTGTATCTTTAATACTTAAACAACTCTCTATGCATAAAATGATTCTCTCTCTCTCTCCACATGACAAGTGTATCTAGTATCTACTGCTTTTACGAGGTGTTTATAAAGTTGGGTTACCGCCGTTGATTTTAGGAGCACGGCAGCATTGAATGCATGGACCAAGAGTATAACAGTTTGGGAGCAAGGTACAGAAGGAATCAAATTTCAGTTGTGTAGATGCTGAATACACTGGGGATATAATTTGATATATGCAAGACTCCTACATGTTTTCATCTTCTGTTTTGGTTGCTATAGCTTAGACATCTTGTGTTTGAGATTTCAGGCATCCCAATCCGAATGTTTCCATACTTGAAGAAAAGTTCATGAATCTAAGGACGAGAAAAGCGGTGTTTAGGTTTCAGGGTTTTCCAACTGGATTCCTGTACAAAAAGTGGAATTAGTGTAGATTGCAGGAAGTTGATTATGTAACATGGTGGTACATCTGCAATCATACTTCTGCTATCTAGGAGTCGTAGTTCGCGTGTGAAGACTGTCTGCCAAGTCATGCTAATATGTTCGCTCTTGTCTAGGAATAAAGCGAGCATGATGCAATAAATTATTTCCACAGTAAAGGCATCTGTTCTTGTTACTATGTTGAACAGAGTAGGTGTGACTGTTCACATTATCTTTTCCTTCCTTTAAAGCTTATTTTGGAGATACTAATTGTAGCTTTTGGATGTTATTTTGAGCCAATTGTAGAACATAAATACTAGACTCATCATAATTTCAAAGAGCCTGATGTGCCAAGGTGGGAACGCCTGAACGGAGGACTGAAAGTATACTTAAACAGGTTGCTGTTCTTTGGCTGCAGGCCCCAAGCGGAAAAACCAATCGTCGTTGGCTCGAGCCTTTGGAAGACGTTCGTGAAGACCTCGAAATGCATTGGCAGTTTGAAGAGGCTCGGAGGAAACTTTTCCCCAATTATGTAAGGTTAACTTTCAGCGATTGCATGATTTCCTAAAGTATACACGATTGACTGCATTTCTTTTTTTAAATTTTAGCTGATTGGTTGAGAGAGGAAGTGTCGTCTGGCTACCTCTGCAAGTAACTCTTTTTGCAGTTTCTTCGAGAGAAATGAAGTAAAAGCAAACATAGCTTACTTCAGAATAACTGTTGCTTCCAGAAATTATATAACTTTCTTATTCATATAAACTGTTCAACAGTTAATGCAGCTTTTGATTTTAGTTTAATTTTTTCTTATTCATATGTCGGTTAGGTTTAGGATAAAACTTCCAAATCATTTCCTATTGAATAAGTTGTAGCTCTGAAATGGAATAGGAAGAAGGAAAGTTTTCAATCTTTAAAATTTGTCAGTCTGTAGCATCTTAAAGAAT
This sequence comes from Nymphaea thermarum, assembly GCA_011799765.1. Classification (NCBI taxonomy): domain Eukaryota; kingdom Viridiplantae; phylum Streptophyta; class Magnoliopsida; order Nymphaeales; family Nymphaeaceae; genus Nymphaea; species Nymphaea thermarum. The sequence goes on along the minus strand of JAANDH010000017.1, from coordinate 275,418 downwards.
AAACTGGGATTACAAATTTGTAAGCATAAACAACAATTGGTCAACAAGTTTTCCTTACATTCTTCTGAATACCTCGATATAAGCTTAGTATTCAAAAATTTGTTTGCTGTCTCAACCATAATGCTTTTGTTTTATGCTGCACATGTTCTCATGTTCCTCAGTATACTGATCCATTGGTTGTCTAAATATATATTTATTGTGACCGTTTCCTTTCACTGTCCCCATCACTACACATAATTCCTTTCTGGGTCCTTAATTTCTCCAATTAATCTTTTTGCTCTGGTCTGTTGCATTCCCTTCTGCTTTGGATTCTGGCTCTGTTCCTTGATGCCAAAACAGAAAAATCATGAACGCTCACGGATATGTAGAAATGGCTTTACATACATATGGATTTTGTATTCGAGAATACAAAAGAAAGCGAGAAGTCAGATTATTGAAACCTCTGAGATAAAGTGTTGAACCTTCTCTGACGATGCTAAGCTAGCCAAATGCGGAGATTCTTATTCCACCTTTGAGACGCCGTTCTTCATGTGCTTGTTGATTATCTTTGGCTGTTCTGCAATTATCATATGCTATACGAGAGTGCAAAATGCTTGGTTGATTGTTTTCTTCATTTTATATTTCTATTTGAGAGTGACATCCTTGGCTTGAACATGAGAAAAACTTTAAAAAGCATAGGATACCTTTGTCATTTTATATAAGCTCAAGAGGGTCTTCTGTCCTTTGTCGTTTTGAAGTTGCCTGATCCATGGCCCCCTACGGTTGCCTATGCATTTAGGGATGTCTTATTGCTTTCTTCTTTATGGAAGGACATGCTTTTTGAGGCAAAGAACATGCTGGGTTTGGTGGGCACCAAATCACTGGCTGACAATGCATGTGTGATGCTGTACCAGATATCAGATATCGTATCTCTAATTTTCACCTCTTTCGTAGAAGTAAAAAGAAGAAGGAATATGTCCACAGACAATGGATAACCACGACAATTTTTGAATAGTCAGAGTTTAGATGGCTCATCTATATGTGCAAGTAAACGGTGAAAGCGGAAGAGTATAGGGCTTTTGTGATCAACAGTTGTTTAGAGTTGCATAAATTACTTAGGGTCTCTTTTGTCCGGACAGAATCTCAGTAACGAAGTAATGGACATTATCATGTAATGAGATCTTTTCCGAGATAAAAGCATTCAAAAAGTAAAGATGAGATTGGAACTGAAATTGAAACTGCATGGAGTTGATCTTGAAGGATGCCTGTCTAGTTGGGTTTTTCCTTCAAGTATTTCTTGGTTTTTAAGGGAAACTACATTTTTACCCTATTCTTCTTGGTGATTTTCCAGATTCCCTTTGAATATACAGGTTGCATGTAGTGTTACTCTTTAGACCTCAGGTCGAAAAGTTAAGAAAGGGTGCTTCTGACTTGTTTCGCTCATTTCTGAATAGAACCTGAAGAAGAACTGTTGATCAGCAAACTTTATCCTTGCCTTTTTGGAATCTTCATTAAGGATTATGTTTGCTTGCAGGACGTAAAATGATAATCTTCTTAATCTATGTTTCGGTTTGAGCTAAGAAAATGTTCCATTGTCCACTGATATACCAACAGACTTCCTGTTTGTCGTACTCTTATAGATCTTTTATTCCCTTTGCTTGTAGTAGTTATACGTAGGCTTTGATTTTGCCGCAAGCCGCAAGGAGAACACCTCTCTTTCTTGTGGTTTCGGAACCATAGCCATCCCCTGACAAAACCTTTGTTGCCCTTGCCAGGCCACAATGATAGCCGCCATTCCAGACGTCCAGATCGCCGTAACATTCAAACTACTCCCAAAGGACTCATATTCACCAATTTCCAAGGGGATCGTTGAGTTCATTGCTAAATGTTTTATTAACTGAAGCTAAGGACGTGAAGAATCATGCGCCTTTCCAAGTTGTAGATATTTTTTCAAGAAGGTTCTAGGTGTAGATATTTCACAGCAGACATGAACAGAGAGCGCTGTTTATTCGGTATTATCCCCTGGAGCACGTTCCAGGCATTTTATATCTATAGAATAACTGAATCCCAACGTGAAGACTGTCTTTGTCTCTTACATCGACTAAATGCAGAAAGAGAAACTGACTAAATGCAGAAAAGAGAAAGTGAGGGGGAGTCAGGGTTGTCATTTTTTCCAACAGTTCGGATTCAATTTCTTCTATCGAAAAATATAGGCTTCACATGCATTTGGTTCAGCGGATAAATATATGAATCTGTCATATACTGATTTCACATGCATAAGGTGCAGTAAGTCAATATACGATTCTACGCCAAGGTTTTACATATTACCAACCTGTTTTTTTTTCATTGCTCTTCTTCATTGACAACTTGATAGTCAAGGAACGATCCTGACTGTCAATGATTGACGAAAGACAAAACCTTCTGACGTTGAAGATGGATGGGGAATGTTGCAATGGCTCAAGGATGTAAACATGACTTCTGCCCTTCTGATTTTCGAGGCTACGAACTATTTTTTTCCTCCCATTCTAAGAACAGAACTTGCAGTAGATTGACAATTTTCTGCCCTTCTAGCTGGGGCTGAAAGTGACTGCAATGGCACGAATGTGAAAGACCATTTCAAGACATGGGTTAGTTTTGGCATTTCGGTGATGCGGGAGGCAGCTTTCTCAAGAGGTTCGTGGGCTTCCGACCACAGATTGGTGGGCGATCAACTTTGTGGTGTCGCATTATTTTCTTTAAAAGGACAATCCTTCTTGAGGCGAAGAATATGTCAGATTTGGTGGGTGCCAAATCGAAGGTTAACATAACAGCGCGTGTTGCCATGGTTTCTTGTCACTATCTTTTTGATATTTTCTACAGTGACCGAGAGGCATGTGCTGGGGAAATGGACTCATGAGATTTTTTTTTTTCCGTTTAGAATTTCTTATTTTGATGAGCAGGAAATCAAGGACGAAGATTTAAGTTTTTTTTTTTCCTTTTCCTGACTGACTCTGAAAAGCGGAACCTTTTTCTTTCTCGGGGGAGTTCTGAAATAACTTTTGTTTCTGACTTTAGGGTCCAGAGAGGTCCTCACTTCTATTTTAATAATTGTGAGCATTAACAGAGGCGGTGGGGGATGCAACTAGTCCGCAGTGGTACTTATCCAAGTTGAAGGTCTGGGATGTGGTGCTTTGAGGTTGGAGGTGGTTTTGAAAGTCCTCCCTCAAAACTAGGGATAATGACTTTGGTCAGACCGAAATCTGGCGTCGACGGCAATATGCAGATCCTGCCATTCTAATTTCGAGAAATTTGAAGGCTGTTGTTGGAGATTCTATTTTGGTGATTTTGAGAAACAGAGAATTGGAGTCTGTGCAGAAGTAACTGTAAACAAAGAGGTATTGGTGGATTATAATTTCGGAGATCTTTGGCAGAGCTCGATTCCTCAAACAAGTGAAGGAATTGGATCGTCTGCGTGAGACTGTTGAATGCTAAGGTGGTTTTGCAAAAGCTGGGAATAAGCATCATGAGCCAACTTGAAGGACCGACCTTTAAGTGCTTTATGCTACCTAGTTAGAAGTAATCAAGTCTTGTTCTCCGAAAGCCTTTTGCTTCCAACCCATAAACACAAAAATTTTCTTCACAACGTGCGGCCGAGGAGAGTGCACTTACCGCTTCTCTCAAGAAAGTTGCTTTTTGCTTCGAGCTCGTTGGAGCCTTGATTACCTTTTCCACTGATTGAAATATGCCACTGACTTCTTCATTGGCAGCGTGGAAAGATGAAAGCTTGGTTTCCTGATCTGTCTCTGGGCAACATACTATTCTGCTCTTACAGAAGTCTCCCCAAAACTAGGGATGCTCCTGGCTAAAACGTGACGATGACACAATCTCTTTGCTTAATGGTAAATATTCTCAAGCTTCCGACATTTTTAACAAAACCTTCGGATCGCACAGAAGGCCTGGACCGTAACTGGCTGAGGGAGGAGCAAGGAAGGCCCTTTGTCGTTGCAAAATCCAGGTGGGTGGTTCATTTTTTTCATTGGACTTGCATGCAGAAACTGTTTGGTGGCGTTTCGCTTCCGAGAAAACAGCAGCCATGGTGCGGATATGCTCTTGAGGGAGAGAGGGAGGGGGACTCAACCTTCACTCACAGGGGTCCTTCTGTCATTCAATACTTCGAGTTTATCCAGAGCGATTGATGGCTGGTGCGTTGTTAAAATAGTGGTTCTGGCTTCCGGAGTCTTGAGTCTTGTTTATTAAAAAATATCTGTGCATCCGTCCATTTTCCCCCTCCCAACATGTTGATACCTTGCCGATTGAAGGGCATCACTGTAATTTGCGAAAGTCCAACTATCCAGGATCTCCTTTCTGATGTTTCGAGGCGCCTTTTTTGCCCCCTATTTCTTAATTGGCTGTGCCCTTTTTCACCTTTGACCAGCACTGTTTGTTGGCTTCACGTTGAGGCACATATACTTAGGGTAGCGCAGCTGCAGTTTTTTCCATGTGCTTCACCTATTCTTGAACATTAAACCGTATGCCGATTCCCAGCCACGAGCCATCCACAGTACCAGTCTGTACCCTTTTCTTCCACCTCACGGTTTTGGCTTCTGTTTCGGCCACAAGAAAACGCGCACGCTCACTCACGCATATAGATGTTGAGCTGCAGGCCGTGGGTACCAGTCCCTCTCATATCCCACCAAAGCCTGTAGGGTGCATTCTCCCTCTCTCTTCTTACTGATGATGACTGCCCTCTGACTCGGTAGACGCCCACGAAGCCGCACGTATTTACCCTTCTCTAAGTGCCCTTTTCTTGGGCCTTCTCAATCTTCCTTCTTTTCCTTTGCAGTTCTGCTGCTGCTGTTCTGCACCGGTTCTCTGGAAGCCATGGGAGAACATGACCTCTCCTCGGTCTGCTGTATGTGCGGCGATGTTGGTTTCCCCGCCAAGCTCTTCCTTTGCACCAAATGTTGCGCACGTTACCAGCACTCGTAAGCTCTGAACCACCACCGTCGTCATCCTTCGCCTCTGCTTCAATCATCATAACTGCCATCATTTTAGGGCCTGGAAATAGGGGTGGACCGTAGGAAGAATTGTTGGTTTAGGAGATGGTGCCTCTGGTTCTTGAACTACTTAGATCTGATGGTAACCATCTTTAGGCTGTCATCTTGTTTGTCAGTTCCGTTGCATATCTTACCTAGGACTTGAGCTGAGCGGGGCTGCAAGGCCTTTGATTGTTGATCATGTTCCACTATTTCTATTGATCATGGTTGGTGCCCGTTTTCTGATTGTCAGTATCTTCTTTTAATTTTCGCGATCCTTACTACAATCTTACCTCACTTGTCATAGTGCGCACCTTAATCAACCTTTGTTTCATCACCGTTTCTGCTATCTTCTGGTTGGTTGGAATCTGCTGATAGATTACGGCTTTTCAGGTACTGTAGTAACTACTACAATGAACTAGGGACGGTGTGTGATTGGTGTCAATCGGAGGAGAGAGGCGGAAACCGCACGGTTTGCTGGACAAAGTTGGACAAGAAGGACGGAGGAAACCTCAGCCGCCAGGAAAACTCTAGCAGCAAGAAGAACAAGGATGGCTTAGACAGCCATGACAAAGGCAAGAATGCTGGTGCTGCATCCTCTTCAAGGCCGGTCAATCGTAGGTATAAGCTGCTCAAAGATGTCATGTGTTGAAGACAGCATGCTGGGCTATGTGTCAACTTTCTTTTTGTGAATATCGGTGTTACTCTTGTCTATAGGATCTAAACTTTGTAGTCTCAGTGCAAACCCATGTACAGTTTTTACCTTTGGAAGGTCATGTACGGAGGTGAATAGAAACAAGTTTTCTTGATGATGAGCATGATTTCACGACGATGGAATGGTGATGATCACCATGTTTAGTTCTCCAACATATTCAAGACTGAACGATACAATAACTGTCAGTCCCTTCGTTGGTATACTCGTTTTTACCATATCCATCGTCCTTCTGGCATACTCGTAAAGCGTCCATGGTGGTACTGATTGTGATCATATGATACGCGTAAGGTCTTCAAAACTGTAAGGCCTTCAAAAGTAAGTGCGTGGTGTCTGTTCATATCGTTGTCCTTGTCGAAGCAGCGTACACTGCCGATCGGAGCTTGCTTTTGACATGACGATGCTGATCAAAAGCATCGGGCGTTAAACATGGAGTCGATGGTGTTGTCATGAATGTCATAAATGGGCATTACTTTCGAGCCCTGAACATTGCAAGGAACAGTAGTCTTGAATTCCTACTTTCTCCGCCTGTTCATCTAACAGGCTTGAAGATCGTGGTGGACTTCACTTCTAATTTAGTGCTTCTAGTTGACAGTGTTTGTTTTTAACTCTGGGACTGGGAGGGCTCTGTTAAACTCCGGATTCACTTTTCTGGAGCCCTACTATTGTTTCTGCTACTATTTTTAGAATTCCCCTGTAAAAAACCCTTTCTTGTTCCGTTCACTGTCGTGATGGTGATGATAATGGGATTTGGTCGAGTCATGTGGATGGGATGTTTCTGATTTGAGAGATAAGCACAGGAGGCATTGAATGTCGCAGCTTGCTCTTCTGCATTTAAAGCATCATTGGGGGTAGTGACCTGCTTTGCGGTACTTCAAGAGGTAGTTGCTACTGCCTTTACCAGCTTCATTCGTGCATGGATTACGTGACCTTTCATCCTACTGCTTCTCTCGGTGGGGGCTGTTGTACCAGAAGCTGTGGTCATTTTTCCTTTTCTCTTACAGAAAAAGAAAAAACTTACCCTGCCTTTGCTCTGTGTTGTCAAGTGAACCCTATTTCATGTCAGGTCAAGAAGTGGGTTCTGGGTTTTGCTTCATTTTTCTTGAAGTTTGTGTGTGGTTAGCCCTGTAAATAAATCTGTAGTGTTTGTGGGTTCTGGGTTTTGCTTCATTTTTCTTGAAGTTTGTGTGTGGTGAGCTCTGTAAATAAATCTGTAGTGTTTGTACCATCGGAGATGGCAGAGAAAAAGAAGCAAAGGAGAGGAGGAGGCCGGGCGGTTTGTTGGTCTCCTGTGGTTGGTGGGTGTCCCTCCACGTGCATTGTGCCTCATGGGAGGGCATGTCAGAATGTCAGTATCCCCACCACAAAAGGGGTGGGGATTATTTAGTCAATGCCTTAATGCCCCATGAAGACGAATTTAACTCTTGACTTTATGGGCATGGGTTTTAAATTGTGTGGAGCCGGGTGACGGCAGCGACTTTTTTTTTTTTTTTCCGAAGGAGTTCGTTCATACATTTCCAGGCCGTGATTGGGCCTTTTTGCTGCAAAAAACAGTGTAACATGGAAAGCAGAATGCCATAGGAATTTTCATTCTCGAGTTCCCGTCTTGAGACGTGCAACACAAGCGCGGATCTTTATATCTTCGCCCTTTCATTTATCAATGATCCTCTACAAAACTTGTTTCCATTCCATTTAGATGCATCATGTGGGTTCACAATAAAAAGAAATGCACAACATAATGTCGAAAGGTTTTTAATGGTTAGGTGGGCAGGCCATTGATAAGTTTGGTCGACAGTTTGATCTTCCTGAATGATACTCATTTGAATTGCAAATGATGGTAGTGTGATACTATAGTTGATGGATTTTCGTGAACGATACTTATCTGAATTGCAAATGGTGGTAGTGTGACACTATAGTTGATGGGTGTACCATAAATTCACATAGATCCGAAAAAAGGGAGAGAGCTTCTGCTTCCACTCATTCAAACATAGCTTTAAGACTTATTTGAGTAAGTGATCTGGCGATGCACTTTATATCATTCCTTGTTTTAGTTGCTTGTTTGGTGTAAAACCTAGTGGAACCATTTTCCTTCTATCTAGTGGAATTGCTAGGAGTGAAAGTCTTCCCGGACAGCGGAAAAAGTCGCTTTGTTAAGATCTTACAACATGCATAGCCTACCCCTACGCAAGGAATGATGTTCATGAGAATTGAGAGAAATTCTCTTATTTTGACTTAAAGATAAAAGTACACGTTGTATTAAGTGTTGAAGTCGTTAGCTTCTGTCAACTTGAAAGTGCTAAGCCCCAGCCACGTAGCTAGGAACAAACGGGCATGTCGGCCTGATTGCTTACGAATAAGCCATCTTCTCAAAAATAGGTTTTCCACAAACCGTTGTAACTTAAAGCAAGAAAAAAAAAAAAATACTCACTCATCTCCTCATGAAAAGCAAATTTAAGTGCCACTTTCTTACCTAGACCATGGAATCATTTCCCCAGGAGAAAAGGTGGAGACTTTTGGTCATCAAAGGAAAAGCTTTCCAATCGAAGAAAGATCTTCCCGGTTTCGACCGGAAATTTGTTTACACCTTTCCAACCCTCCGTTTAAACTTTTGACCCATGCGAAAATGCAATCTACTTTCCCAGGTTGGTGTTCTTGCAAACTGCCGGGCCCTTGGGAATTAAGAATCTAACTAGATCTCCTCGCAATTCGACCAAATCCAAGAACCGCTTCTTGGTCGACAAATGGAAACTTCTGCGGCATCAGATTGAAATTCTTTCTTCCGTCATGTGTTTCGATTCATGGAACTGGAATTCAATTGTGTGAAGACAAACTTTAGTTCCACGCTGCTCAATTCGATGGGTCCGTCCATACCCCCATGTCAAGGAATTGACCTCATTTCACGCTCCGCCGTGTTAGTACGATCTCTACAGAAAAAGAAGAAGAAAAGAATGGTACATGTCTGGTAAATCCTCCAGTTTCCCAGAAACCAGCCAAGTCCACAAACATGGCTACGGAGAAGCTCCAGTTTCTCCGGCAGGGGACTAACTTTGGTGATCATGGCCATTCGAGAAACGATAGTTGTAAATTTGGAACGCGTACATTTCGTTTGCGTGAATGAGCATTTCGCGTCCAATAAATCTTCAAAAAGAATTTATGTTGTGTATTATTACACTTTTTTTACCATACCTTGTTCGTGTGTTCGGGTTACAAGACAAAAACGACATTTAGTAGGGGCAGAGTTAGAAATTTTTTAGGAGAGGGCTGAATTAAAGTTTCTAAATTTTGATAAAGGCCGAAATATTATTTTTTAAAATTTTTATATAAAACAATTGAAATTTTTTAAAATTTAGATGTAAATTTAAAAAAAAAAAATTGAGAGGGGGCTAAGGCGCCTGCCTCCCTTGTTTGTCAACTCCTCTTTGGAAACAGCATTTGGTCAAAACTCGATCGTCATGCAATTAAGATGCTTTATGACTTACGTAATTTTACCTTTCGCTTGTGGTCGACATGCGATGAGGAATTTTTTTCAACTATGTATCCTTCATGGCTTCACTTCATCTTTGGTCGTTCAAATTTGAGTAATCAATGTTCTTTTTTTTTCTCTCTCTCTTTATTTATATATTCTCATTTTATCAGCTCTCTCTCTCTCATCAGTTTGATTTTTATGAGCATTAAGTTTTTTGGGATAAGTTGGTAACGCAACCATTCATTACCTAGTTGTGTTGAAGAATATTGATCTTGAGATTAGATGTATAGTTGTGAAGGCGAAACAAACCAGCTCTATTCTACCTCTCCTTATTCTGACGTAAAGAGCTGCTGGCCTCCATTGAAAGTTTGTAGATTCAAGATTGTCGTCTGCACCTTCTTCTTCCCCAAGGCTTGTTAAAAGTCTATGAATATGCTCAATGCATTTTGGCTCCTAGCTTGCTTTTGCCTTTTTGCATATGCAATTTCATATTCTTGCATCTGTCTCCATGCACGGTCAACTGTATCCCAAGTAAAGCTTCCTTGGTCAATTCTGTCTTAGCTAATACATGGGCCGAACACAGAAAGGACCACTTACAGAAAAAAAATGCATAAATTTTTTTTGGTGGTAACAAACACATAGGCAGAAAATAACCTTAAGTATTCAAAGAAGCTTTTTATTTGGACCTCTCGAGATGAAAGAAGATGAGTGGGATTTGATCGTCTGAGGTAAATTGCTGGGAGAAATAATTAACGAGTTCAGGTCCAATGGGTGAATGGTCAGCAGATTGAATTATTAATTCGTTGAGTCATTAAATTGAAATATTAAAGAAAGCAATGCACGTTTCTCTAGATAACATTAACATTTTTCAGCTTTATTCTCTCAAGTTTGCACTTTAATATGTTCTAGAGAGTATCAAAAACTTTGCGTTTTTCGAGGAGAGCAGAAACGTTTCTTAAATTCCTAAAAAAAGCGGCTCGGGAAGAGTGCATTGGGAAATGAGCACCGTTCACAGCTACGGAAATAATCGAGTTGGATCTCAGTGGGTTTAGATCCAATAGGAAACTTAAGATTTGGTATCCATCCACCGCGACCAGGTCGATTAAAATGAAAACTCTAATCACCTAATGAAATATTTGAAATATATAGATGGTAGGATAGAAATTTCGGTTCCTTAACTCAAAATATGAAGCTGACCTGATTCAAGTTGGATTATAATCTTAATAGAAATCGCAATTACGATAGAACCTTAAGCTCTTTTCTGGTTGGTGCACTGAGAAAATATTAACATTTGATATAAAATGACAAAAATATCATTCATTCGTAAAGAGGGGAGTCAGTAAGTACTTTTGTCATTCTACTTCAAAATTAAGATTTTCTATCAGTTATTAGCTCTTTGAAATTTTTACTCAAAAGATGAGTGACATTTGTTAATTTTTAAGGGGTGTTTGATAGCCTCAGATATGAGATCTCAGGTGATTTGAGATTATTAGGAATCTCGAATCTATAGATTTAAGGCCAGAACTCAAATATGAGGTTTTGACCATAAACCGAGGATCTTAAATCCCTTTTTTTTCTTCATAGTGAAAAAAATCCGGTGTTTTTACCATATCCGGTGTTACTCACCAACTTAGCGAATGTTACATTATTTCCTGATAATAAGAGGATCTTTAAGTTATAACTTAATTCTCCAGACATGAAAGTTGAAACAAGAGGTGAATACATGAAACGAGGGGTGAACTTGCTCCTTCTGATAGCCAAGAAACTTCATTTTGGAAACTTTGCCTTGCTTCATTGTATTAAAACTGATAAAAATAGACATTATGCAAGAATGCTCCCGTATTTTTTTGGTCTCTTTTCACCTATATGTCTTTCATCCCTCATCCATTTCTTTCTCGCTTTCTTTTTTCTAAGGGTCTACGCATCGTTTCATTAGGGAACAGTTACAGTTGCTAATCTAGCTAATTCAACTCAAGTTTGTCATACAATCAGTTTATCGATCTGCCTGCAAAATTATATAGAGAATCAGCTGAATTGAATAAGAATTGTTTGTGTATCAGATCAAAGTCAAAAGCATATATTTACGTAAAAGTTAAACTGAAAACAATACAAAGAAAGAAAAAAATGAAATATATATATATATATAATCAACTCCCTTAAATCGAAAATATATATATATATATATATATATATGTGTGTGTGTGTGTGTGTTAAAAAGGTATACAATTTCAAAGCAGCCCTGCCCTGACCATTAGGAAGGAAAAGGAGAAAGGAATCGTAGCTCTTTACCTCCCAAAAACCGACAAAGAACTTAACCATTGTGGACCTCATCCGGTTGATTCTTGCTATTCATTTCTGGTTCCGCAGTCACAATCACCTGTTGGTTCCTCTGGGAACCTTTCATTCCTGATGCTGAAACAAGGAAACTAGGAAAGGAAAGGAAAGGGACATGAAAGGTTTGGATTCCCGTAGCAGGACCCGATCCAGGATTTTGGATTTCAATATCACCAAAACAACTCTCGATCGTAAGTCGGATCGATCAAATTTTGGACGAGGCCGGATTTGTTAAAGTCTCTATCCAAATCAACTTCGATTTCCATCAAATTTTTTACCAAAGTGTTTGAGAAAACGGTATTATGTGTGGATAATCTTTACTTCACGACATGAAAGCGTTTGCGGGGTAGGACCAACAAAATATCATTCGGATCCAACGGGAGAAACTAATTCTTTTGGCATAATCCAACGGCTGGGAATCTTTGTTCGACAACCACTTATCTTTCTGTTGATTATGAAGTTATAATACAATCACTCGCATTTACGCTATTTTCAAATGAACTTGATTTACAAATCCAAATCTTCAGGTTTTTCCTGGCTCGAACCCAGGTCCGACCGAGCTGGGCCGGCCTGGCCCGATGCTCAGGCCTAGTTTTCCTTTTGTTTCTTAAACCCAAGAAAAAAAATCACAAAAATATCGAAAAGAGTAGGAAAAGAAAACACCATGGCTCGAGGCCGTTTAGAGTGTAAGCGCCGGAGCCCGAGCCGACCTGCTGGCCGTGCTGGTCATTGGTCTGGACGGACGAAGGGTCGAAGTTGGGGTTTGACCCGTACAGAGACTGCACGCCCTTGACGTCGTCAACGCTCAGGTCCGTCTTCCTGGTTCGCGGCCGCAGGCTCGGGTACATGACGGCCTCCTTGACCGAAGAGTGACCCAGGACCAGCAGGTGCCCGATCTCGTGCACCACGACCGATTCCAGATGGACGGCCACCTTCGAGCCGTCCGCCTCCAGATCGACGGCCCAGGTCTCGGCGCTGTCCAGGTGGAGCCTGCCGTTCTCCGGCGCGAAGGCGTGGCCCAGTACCCCCAGCACCCCGTCGAACGGCTCCCGGTCGCCGTGCTCCCCGCTGTAGAATCCAATTCGGATGTCCGCAGCTTCCTCCAGGTCCGTCGCCGTGAAGTTCATGGGGATCGCTGCGGACCACTTGGCGAAGGCGCGCTCGAACACCTGCCGAATTACGGCGGCCTCCAGGTAATCGGGGAGCGTGTCCGTATATATCCAGTAAGACAACTGTCTTCGACCGGGCAGCCACGTCGGCCTGCCTGGAAAGTAGACGTACCGCCGAGCGACGCCCGAGAAGTCCTGGCCGTCGTGCACCCCGCACCGAGGGGTTACCATCTGGGAAAGGGTCGGTCTGTTCAGGGTGCCGGTTACCGGGAGGCCGAGCCTCGTCTGGTAGAGCCGGAGCGAGGCCTGGAGATTCGCGTCGTAGTGATCGGAGAAGTCGATGCTTCCAGCTGGGAAGTAGCCGAATTGGTTCAGGTAGCGCTTGATTTCTGACATGCCTATGACATGGCTGCCAGGTGTTGCATCGGCGAAGCGCCAAAGGTCCTTCCAGGTGTAAGAGAGGTGGCCGGAAGTCTCGGTTGCCGGCGAACAAAGAGGCAGCAGCAGAAAGAGGAAGAAGGAGGAGGAAGGAAGCGAGAGCAGGGGAGTGATCGGGAAGAAGAAGAAGAGCATGGTCTGCTGTGGTTTGGGCGTGTCACGGCAAGGGCGACGGCGAGACCATAAGCGGTCTCAGAAGACGTATCCAACGGGACAAACATGATTTATTCGCGAAATAGAGAGAATTTCGGTTAGGGAAGTCTCTCCCCCACCTGTTCATTCAACTTGGCATGATATTTGACCAAAGTATAACGTATGAAAAGGGAAAAACCTTGTCCCGATTTCATAACATCTTCTTGATTCAGAGGCCTTTCTTCACTTGAGAGGAGTTGAACGTGACATATTCCCGAATCAACTTAAATGTTCTAATATGAATTTAATGTAGAATTTTAACACATTAAGTTTCTCTTTTGTTTTTTGCTTCACGCTTAATCATTTATATATATACAAAAATAAGAAAGTTATTGGCGTACGTTTTAAACTTTTTCAATCATTATGAGTTAAGTAACCTTTTCTCGCACCTCGCGAATACAATCATCATACTCCATTTGCGACTTCAACTATTCATAATTTCGCGTGGTAAACCTTCAAGCAAGCTTCAATCATTATTAGTTACGCAATTTCCGCTCATCTCTTTCATTCATGTACATTCACAAGCAAAAAACTTTAAAGAAAAAGAAAGGAGAGGCTTATGACACGAGAGAATAGTAGAGCAAATTTTAAGATTACTTAATATTTGTACAAATATTTGGGTTTTCAATATTTCTATTGTGAAAACTTTTATATATATATATATATATATATATATATATATATATATATATATATATATATATATATATATATTGTTTAAAGGTGAGCTGATTCCAAATTCTATGTCCTCCATTGTTTTGAAACTTTTTACAGTCGAGAGAAAAGAGCGCGTTGGAACGTGATTGTGACTATTTCAAGATTTAAACACAAATCCCTTTAATAATCAAACTTTTTTACTAACGGCGACTTTGACATTAAGTTAAATATAGAAAAAAATTGGTCTCCAGTCTCCCCTTTCAAGTCGATATTTTAGCTTTGATGAAGCCTCATTGTGAGGCTGACCCGCAGGTTTCGTGCAACAGAAGTTGCAAAACTGTTCCTATTGCATGCCAAAAGATAGAACGAACTTTTAGACCAAAAAGGAATGGATCCACGTCCAGTACCAGTACCCATATTTGGATCTCAGCATTGGATCCAGGTCTAGGTCCAGTAAGGGTAAAACCCAGTCGTAACGAAGTAGCATAAGGTGCAGATGAACCAGGATCCAAACAGTATTTGGCCTTGGACGCGATACCGATACGGTAAATTCCGGCCGGATCTAAAATTGATTGGAGCACGCAGGTCCAGATTCTTTCCGGATAAGCGTGGGATCTTGAAGGAAAGCATCAGATCCACAGGGAAGATTCAAACGTGTCAAGTCCCAAGTGATCGGATGGGACAGACGATAGGGAATCGCTCCATGCCTTTGTGGAATGTGAGGAGGAATGACCTCACTTAGTGCCCAAACTTGGGTCCCTTCTCTTTTGTTTCATCCACACCCACCCGTTCCTTTCATGGCTCTCCAAACAATCCTCCAACTAGTCATTTTCCATGTCACACCTCATGGTCGGACCCATTCGTGGCGGAGCCAAAAATTTTTTTTATGAGGGAAGCCAAAATATTATTTTCTAAAATTTTTATATACGACAATTGAAATGTTATAAAATTTGCATGTAAATTAAAAGAAAAAATTGAGGAGGAAGCGGGTTACGGCCCTGTAGCGCCCCCCTAGCTCTGCCCCTGGACCCACTAACGAAAGAAGTTGGAGCAAAGTGTGCCCACATTCCGAGACTGTGGCACCAATCCGGGCCACAAAATTGTTAAATGCACCACATTGCATATCCGCTCTAATGCATGATGTGTCCTTCTTCTAAGTGAATCCGGGTACATGTCATGAACCAGGAGCTGTGCATGGTGTGCATGGTGCACCCTAATCATCCTTTAAACTTTTTGTAGCCTTCAAAGCATGATTGATAAAGGTTTGTCCATTAAAAGCATTAAAGAAGTGTGTGAAAGCATGCCTCTTTACAGGCTAAATTTGTTTGCAATTGTTGTCTGGATGTTAAATTACTTAAAACTTTTTATGTTGAAAGAACTCTTTGATTATAATTTAAATAGATTGTTCTTCATTTTTCTATGTCACACTTATCATAACAATTATCGAATAAATAAAACAGCAACATTATCTTCCATCACTGTATTCTATTTTTTTTTCTTATTTTAACTCATTCATTTTATTTTTTAAAGTTACATAAAATTTGCAAATAAACAATGTACAAGGTGATTGTTTTTTTTAGCATAAGCCAAAAATAGACCTAAGGAGAGAATTAACGTTAAGGCCATGTTTGGATGCATGTCCAAAAATGAGGTTTCGGAACTAATTAAAAAAATTATTTATACAAAACCAGGTATTTTAGAAATTTTATTTTTTCATATTCATCCAAATGACTTTTAAATGCTTGGTCGAGTGACAGAGCCCCCAAAACCCCAGGTTCCTTGTCCCCTCTCCTCCCTTCCCTCCTATTTCGAAACCAACCGGCGCTGCTGCCTCTCGGCATCGTCCCCACGCAGTATCGCCTATCACGGGACACAGTTTTGAGCGTCTCTGAGGCGGAAGGTTTTGATCTCTTCTTCTTTCCTTGCTCTTTCTCGCCATTTTGTATGTCGGAATTCGGATTGCCAACTTTGCTTGTACAGGTCCTCCCTCCTCCGCCGTCTATTCCATCTTCGTCAGGGCTTTCTTTTCTGAAATTTCTCACTGTTTTACGATGGCATGCACCTGCTTTCTCTCTCCAGGCTGAGCTATATCCGTCATCGTTCGAATTACGAAGGCAAACCAATCAAAGCCTAAGTCATTTCTGAGAGAAGAACGGTTTGCATGGTGTCAACCAATTATTTGTTGAAATTATTAAACGAAAACTCATATCGCTTTCTTCCTTTTGAGGGTTGAACTTGGGACTGATGGCTGTGCTTCTTGGAATTTTTTGGGTTTTTATGTATGGTTTTGTTTTTTTTTCTTCTCTTTGATGCTCTGTCATGGATTCGCACGATATCATGATTCATGTACAATTATCTTTATTACCTAAATTCTCTTTTGTCTGACTGCCTTCATTCATCTATTTTTCTAAACTAGAAAGAAGAAGGAAAAAAAAAAAGAGAACTGGCCCATAATCATAATGGATGAAGGCATGAAACTCCTGCATCAAACTCTCATTGAATCTGAAACGCAAGCGGAGCATCTTCTTCTGGCGCGGCATCAGGTTTTGATTAGATTGGTTGGATTCTATATGTTTTTGTAGCTATAACTTGCAAAGTAGATGCTGAGACTGTTCGTGGTGAATTTTCAGCTGGTCGAAAATGATAAGTTGCGGAATGGAAACAGAGAAGCTCTGACTGCATTACGTAAAAGAGCCAACACAACCAAAAGCAGCGTATCGTCTCCATTTGAGTCCTTGATGAAAGGTGCTTTGGGTAATGAATCTCGTCCCTTGGTGAAGGAGGTATGCCGAACTTGCGGTGGCCATGATCCAAAGGAGAATACCTGGATGATGTTTGCCGGATCAGATATTTTTGCTCGTATACCTTTTCATGCAGCTCATACTATTTTGGAGAATGGTAGGTGCTGCTTGATGGCTAATTCCTATTTGATCACTTAGTTTTTGACTTGGCGTTTATTCTTGGAATGGAGGTGTTATTCATTCTGCTAGTAATATGTACAGATCAGGAGAAAGTAGATTACGAATCAAAGAAGCTGCAAAGTCTAGTGAAGGAGAAAACTTTACGTATCTCAGATAGTGGAGCTTTATCTGACAAGATCGGTCCGGGAGTTCTTCGATCGTTAGTGACTTTAACAGACAAATCTAAATGAAATCCTTTTTGTAACCACATGAGAACCTTGGGTTTTCTGTATCAGCTCATGTTAACTCTCTTTGTAAGTGCCATGATTGTGGATCACCTAATTCTCTTATACGTGGTTTCTTCCTACCATATTGTTCCATGGATTTTTTCATTTTGTACTGCAGATTGTAAGGTTTCTATGGTATGATACTGAAAATTATCGTACTCCTGCATACTTGTGTCCTTGACGCTGGGATATTTTTCTAACAGTGACCATCAACCATTTAACATCTGTGTTCTTTGCCTATGAGCGAAGATAATGAGTTGGGAAGCATGGGTAGTGCTTCTACAAGCACAACACATAATTTTTGTTTCGCGACTGTGGATACATTCTGATGATTTATATCCGCTACTTTAATTTAGTCTCTTCTTTCACGTTCCATATTTCTTGATTTAATCAGTTATCTTCTCACTAGCATTAGCTGTTGCTCCAGTATCATTCTTTATTAAGTTCCTTATGATTTGTGTACTACCGGCTTTTATTTTTCAAATTTTGATCTCTTAATTTTCTTGATGAACATTCACATTGATAATATTTTGTGCCTTCTGTACTTGATTATGAGGCCAATTTTCTTGTCTTTAGATGGTAATCAGAATGGGAACCCTTTTCTATTGACTGTTGCTTATTTCATTCACCTAAGATTGTTTTGCATTCAGGGGGCGTTTGATGCCCTGGAATTACACTGTTCATTGGGAAAAATATTTCAAAAATTTGAAATATTTCCGGATCATCAAACGCGGATTTTTTTTTGAGCCCGTTGAAGCTGGAATCGGGAATATTATTCCGGAAAAATGTTTCCGCCCGGAGGGGTGGAAACATTGTTCCAGAATTATTTTTTTGCCCGTTGGGCTCTTCGCGCTGGGTTCGTCTTCTCGTCTTCTCCCTCGTCTTCTTCCTCGCCGTTGCCTCACGCTGCGTCGTCTTCCTTTCTCATCTTCCTGCCTCAGCAGGGAAGGAAGATGTGCGAAGCTTCATCCTTCCTGCCTCTGTATCAGTCAATGGCTCTCTTCGACCGCTCCCTCTTCTCATTCTTAAAGTGAATCGCCCCACCAGCCCTTTCCTCCCTCTTTCTGCCTCTCTTTCTCTCTTTCTCAATTTTCTAAAGAAACGCAACTGGACAAGTGAAAAGGATCAAAAACCTCTTCCATATTTCGATTCCCGTTCCAAACCCTAGATTGCAGATCTCTCTCTCTCTCTCTCTCTCTCTCTGTGGTATCTACCACCAGTATCACCGCCGTTACCTAAAGAGGAGGTTTTGAGCAGCGCCCTGCCCAGCGCTCTGCCCAACCCGCCGAAGGCGCCGAGAAAGGTCCCCCATTCGCCTCCAGACTTTTTGACGATTAGGAATTCCTGCTTCGCTGATTTGGTGGGTCTTTTTTTATGGCTTTGAATCGTGGTGTTGAATGTGTAATTTGATGGAATTCACTTTTTTTATGGTTCTTTTCTTGATATGCCTTCTATATCTTGGAAGGCTGATGCTCGCCGGCAGCTCCTTTTCTTTCTAATGTAATGTGGGCGCCGGATCACTTCTGAAGATGGCCAAACCTGGTACCTCACTCTTGATAAGAAAACAGGTAAATCTTTCCAGGACTACCATCGAGTTTTGTTTCCTTGTTATTAGCTGCATAAACATCTTTAGTCTTGATCATTAGCTTATATTTCAGAGATTTGCTACAATCGGCTGCTGCTTTCGCGTTAGATTTAATTTATGACTCTTTTTGGTGTTCATCTGATCTTTCTTTCCTATTTAGATTTGATGTTTTCTTCTGTTGTTGGTTGAATAGGTTGCGGCTTCCAAACAAAGAACAGGTACAGATTTGGGTGGTTCAGTATGAAGCTGAAGCTGTGGGAGGCGATTCTGCTGGTGTTGTCACTGCTTATTATGTGAGTCTCTGCTCCTCAGTTTCGATCTTACCATCATCGTTCTCTCTGGCGGCACAATAATAATGAAAAGGGGAGACTAGATGCAGTTTTTGGTCCTTCGGAGAAAATATGCATACAACCTTTTAAGTCTCCACTATTTTCCTGAAAAAGTGTTATCAATATCCAACATATACAAAGGGGGCATTCGAGGCAGGGAGATGAGACACATTCTGTGGTTTGATCCTACCATAGAATTCCATACCTACTCTTTCCTGTGGAACGACCACCAGATTGTGTAAGTATTGTTCCTCTTTTCATATTTCTGTTCAGAACACAATTTTCAGATCTGGAGCATGATCTATCAGTTTGGTTTCATTAGATTTGTGCAAGCATTATGAGTGGCTTGAGCGAGGTAGAGATGTGCAAGGTTAATATTATTGACTTCGTGTGAAATACCTGTTGTTTGAAGTGCCGTATTCACGTAGCAGAAGGCCAATTAACTTGGTCATCTGAGCAAGATTATCTTCAACTGTTTTTCTCATTCTCTTTTCATGTGAATGTGGTGACACTTGGGCTCTATTCCAAACATTGGGAAAACAAGAACTGAATCAACTGATTAATCTCCTGCATTTGACTATTCTCTGAACAAACGAATATAGCTATTAATCTATTAAGCTTTTCTTGTCTAACTTTTTTTTTTGCTGCTTTGTTTTTGCAGACACTATAATAGTTCTGGAAATGGAAACTCCTTGATCAAATATATAACGGCCTTCTCTTTATCTTGCTAGTAAAAATGAGCGTTGTTGGTTTCGACCTTGGAAATGAGAGTTGTATTGTTGCTGTGGCACGACAGCGTGGGATTGATGTTGTACTCAATGATGAATCTAAAAGAGAGACCCCTGCTGTCATCTCCTTTGGTGAGAAGCAGAGGTTCATTGGTACAGCAGGTGCTGCTTCTTCAACGATGAACCCCAAAAACTCTGTTAGCAAAAAAAAAATGGATTAGTTCATTTTTCAAAAGAATAGTTGTTGCCTATGAATGAAACATGTGCATTAGTTCTGTCATCCATTGTTTTCCCTGCAAATCTAAAATATCTAGGGAAGTGCATAAGCCGTTGGGTTGGGTCAGTCATGGTTTGGTAGTTCAATTTGCTTTTCCTGCTGGCATTCATGTTGGTCATAGTTTCAAGAAGATGGTTACAGACATCAAGGACTTGTAGGTACCTAAGGCTTAAGAATCCTGATGCCTAAGCATTCTTTTGTAACCATCAATATGGTCCATCTGTGTACATGCCACATTCTTTTCTATTATATCCACCGGTTGTCTTGTGGTTCTTTATCTTTCATGTTGTGCTTTCTTTATCCCTATAGTCAAGCCAATCCAGAATGTCAAGTTGGCTGGTTATGTGTGTGTGTGTGTGAGAGAGTTTTATCTGCCAGTGGTGCAGTGTTGAATCTTCATGCTTCTTGCATGTCTTTCTTTGGGCTATGTGCAGGCTTGAAGAGCATAATATGACTGGAAAAGATGCATATCAGTATTTTGTGTTGAAGGCTCAGAAGATAGCAACTTCCCATGGTTGGAATCCTGTAAATTGGTATGTTTGTATAGATATTCTTTTTTGTTTCACAATTCTACCAGTGGCTTATAGAGTCTGAAGCATAATATGACTGAAACATGTGGCTTGTATAGATATTCTTTTTCAGAAGACGTCAAACTAAGAATTAGTGGCTTATAGAGTCTGAAAGCTGCATTGCATATGGTAACTTTGTGTTGTACATCTACTTGCTGCTGAAACATGTGGACATTCATCTTATTAACGACATATGAAAGTAAATAATGTATTTCCTTATTCCTGGAAATATGTTTCTTAAAAATCAAACACAGAAATATGTTTCTGGAAATATATTTCTGAGTTATCAAACACTCATCAAAATGGGAATCATAAATATTTTTCTCGTTCCCTTTTTTCAGGAAATATATTTCCAGAAATATATTATCGCCTGTATAGAAATTCGTCACCGCTTTTAGACATGATTCAACAACAAATCGTATAATTTATCATTGTCACACTTTCTGCCATCTTTCTTGCTGGGAAGCACAAAGTCCCTGCTGATCTCTTGGCATATTTGGGTCGTCTAAACATGATCCTTTTTGTTTTCATTTAGTCGGCTGTTATTGCTTCATCAGTTTCTCAGACTTCTTCATATTGATCCCTTTCCTTCACATGCCTTCAAGTGGTGGTGTCCTGCATCCCCTTTCTTGCTTCCAGTATGGTGCTAAAGAAAGAAAACGTTGTCGATAGTTGAAAAGACAGCTTCGATATTGTACCATGTCGCTGGGGATACCCTTGATTCTGATTATGACGAACACCTAGTCGCTGAGATTGTAGGGTAAATTTCATGTATTGCTGGCACTGGAAAAGAAAGCCAAAAACTAGGTTTAATCCATGGAATGGCAAAACCCCAAAAGTTCTGCTCATGCATGTAAATTTTCCATATTCAGTGCAGCCACTCTGAGTTTTCTTTCTTCTTTTTGGAGAACTAGACTTTTACTGTCCACCATGATGGTGAGGATCTGCAGCGAATGTAGGAGAGAGGGAGAGAATATTGGCTACATGAAAGAGCAGAGGCGTCAGCCATCCTAGGCCAGAAGAACCATAATGGCTGCGGACACCTGGTTAAGTGGGATGCATAAAAGCTACAAACTGTTGATTCCCAGATGGTGCATCTTTTTCACAAGGCAAAGGTAGTGGAAAAGCTTATGGAAATGGGTTCTCCGGTAAAAGATTACTAAAGCGGAGTAACAGTTTCGGACGGAAGTTCGTACTCAAGCAGCTTGAAAAACAACCGCAACACAACTTGACCACCAATTCATGTCTTCAAGGTTGGCAAGTCCGACATGTACAGAAACGTCCAGCAGGGCGATAGCATCTCCGTTTACTGCGAAAAGATTTCGGTAACCAGAGAATAGCAGCCGCTCATTCCACGACCTCATTGTTACCCTTCATCCGCTCTCTCTTTGAAATATAGAGACAGAAAAAATGCCAATTCATCATCAATTTTGATCGCATGGGTGCACATTAACATGATTTTAGAACAAAACCGCACTCTTGAATCATCGATGAGCCTCAATGCGGTTCATCGGAAAATTGGACGAAGCATGGCCGCAAGGACTATAATGCATGAATGCTTGTTGTCCAAAGGCTAGCACACCAGATTTTGCCTATTTGTCTTCAATTTTGTAGGCCATCGATGCCAGTATGAGGCTGTGAGAACAGGATCTGTTAGCTTTGAGCCGTTGGGCAAGCAAAAGTGTTCGCTAGCAGTCCAAAGCCCGGCCTTCACTGGCAAGGTTTTAGAATCACAAGAAATAATTCATGGAAACTGCTTCGCAGATATTTACCATCGGAGATTACGCTTTAAAGATGTAGACATGGTGGCCATCACGTTTTAACCCTGCGGGGGAACCGCCTAACCTACCAACGTCAACGTCACCTGAGTAATGGAACAGCCCACTGGTTGTCAACATGAAAGGGAGATCCAGGGCCATATCCTTTGGCGGCTCCCCCTTAGACTTCCAACTCAACCAGACGAGGGTTATTTTGCCACCAACATTCGGACTGCAACAAGTGAACCAATTTGTCCTTACAAGTTACAAACCACAAATACCACCTTCACTTCCAGCAAATAGCTCAAGAGAGACTGCAAGCACTTCCAGCAAGTAGCTCAAACGAGACTGCAAGCTCGAGCCATTAGACCAACACTGAATAACACACTTTCCTCGGTCTCAAGTCTCAACACAATGGTGGGGAACTAAGGATGCCTCTCCCACTTCTGCTCACCACCAGTCCCGCCTTTTCATAGGAAACGAATTAGTATTTAGCTGTTGCTCCAGTCCTCCAGCATCACTCTTGAGGTTCCTTGTGATTTGTGTACTACCAGCTTTTATTTCTTTAAATTTTGATCTCTCAACTCCCTCTGTGAACACTCACACTAATAGAACATTTCCTGCCTTTTGTACTTGATGATCAAGCTAAATGTGTCGTCTTTTTTAGCTGGTAATCATAATGGGAACCCTTTTCTATTGACTGTTGCATATCTCATAATCGCTCTAGATTGTTTTGCATTCAAGGAAATTTATCCAATTGAAAGTTCTCCACTTGTGTCGGACTGACTATTTTCTTGCCTGCATAGAAACTTGTCACCCCCTTTAGACATGATTCAACAACACATCGAATCATTTATCATTGTCAGAATTGTTGCCATCTTTCCTTCTGGGAAGCAAAAAGTCTCTGGTGATCCCATGGCGTATTTGGGTCGCTTGAGTATCATCATTTTTGCTTCCATGTAGTCAACTGTTATTGCTTCATCAGTTTCTCAGACTACTTCGTATTGATCCTTTTCTTTCATATGCCTTCAACTGGTGGACCGTTGGTGTCCTGCATCCCCTTTCTTCCAGTATGGTGCTAAAGAAAGAAATCGTTGTCGCTGGACAGCTTCAACATGTACCCTGCCGCAGATGATGCCCTTGATTCTGATTATGACGAACTCCAATTCGCAGAGACTGCAGGGTAAAATAAGCAGTTTAGTACATTTTTTTTTATTGCTGGCACTGGCAGATTACTGTTTATCGTCTTGACTCTTGCAGTGTTTGGTTCTCTTTTGAATGTAGATAGTAATATGTACTCCTTGCGTCGTCCAGTTGAAACCCACACATCGGTTTCTTTTAAGTTTAGTAACAAGTAAAAATCAAAGAAAACCCAAAACTGATTTTAATCCATTAAATGGCGAAACCCCAAAAGTTCAGTTTATGCATGTATGCTTTTCCTTATTCAGTGCAGCAACTCTGAGTTTTTATTTATTTATTTATTCTTTTCCAAGAAATAGACTTTTACATGACGGTGAGAATCTGCAGGGGAGAGAGAAGGAGAGTAGGAGAGAATAGCGGCTGTATGAAAGAGCAGAGTTGTCAGCCATCTTAGGCAAGCACAACCACAACGGCTGCGGACGCCTAGTTAAGTGGGCTGCGTAAAAGTTACAAACTGGACTAGTAGCGTTTGATGCCCAGACGATGCGGCAAAGTGTGTTCTCCGGTAAAAGAGTAATAAAGCAGAGTAACAGTTTCGGACAGAAGTTTTTACTCAAGCAGATTTATCCTGAAAAACAACCACAACACAACTTCATCTCTTCAAGGTTGGAAAGTCCGACATGTCCATAAACCACCAGCAGAGCGACAGCATCTCTGTTAAGAGGGAATGGTTTCGGTTTCCAGTGAATAACTGCCACTCATTCCACCTGGGTCTAAACGACCTCCATCGTTACCCTTCATCCGCTCTCCCTTTCAAATGAAGAGACACGAAAATGCCAATTAATCATCAAATTTGATCGTAGGGTGCACACTAAAATGATTTTAGAACAAAACCGCAAAGTTGAATCATTTATGAGCCCCTGTGCAGTTCATCTGAAAATTGGACGATGCATAGCCGCGAAGACTATCGTCAATGAAAGTTTATTCTTCAAATGCAAACACGCCGGATTTTGCCTATTTACTTAAATTTTGAAGGCCATCGAATGAAAGAGATGCTAGTATGAGGCTGTGCGAACATGATCTGTTAATTTTGAGCCGTTGGGCAAACAAAAAGTATCAATTAGAAGTTCAAAGCCCGGCCTTCACCGGCAAAGTTTTAGAATCACAAGAAAATATACAACGAAACAGCTTCGTAGATATTACCATCGGAGATTACGCTTTGAAGATGCACATATGGTGGCCCTGACGCTTTATACCGTTGTGCTGACCGCTGAAGAGTCAATGTATCCAAAAACGAAACTCCATCTCTGAAACTCCGACGGCGCAACAACCGTGCGGGAGGGGAAGACCCCCCTATCCTACCAACTTCGATGGCCCTCTTGTTCTCAACATGAAAGAGAGAACGAGGCATAAAGGTTGGTAGCACACACCCAATTGCTCGCATGTAATAAATCACACTGTATCACAAGGCAACTCTTTCTATTTCTCTCATTGAATGCTTGAATGACAGAGAGACGAGAGTTATTTTGTCAAGGCGTGCTTAACATGAAGCCATTATATATGTTTGAACCAGATTCCGCCATGAGAATCCTAAGGGCAGTAACACGTCATTTTCCTTCAGCGCTAAAGCATAAAAATCAACGATTAATCACTCGAATGACTTCCAGATCTCACAATCGGCATCGTCAACCTCGTTTGCACCAGCAGCGGGACGATTACCCCTCTCAGTGAGGAGCTGGAACGTTGGAGGTTGGGAGGCCGAATGGGGCACTTGCATAAGATCGAGAGTGGTGGCAGCTGCTGGCCGCAAGTCCTGCGGCGGCTGCTCGAACTCGAGGACGGCCGGCGGCGACCGTCCATGGTAAGAGTGAGCAAACAAAAATTGTTGGTGCTGCAATTGCTGCTGCTGCTGCTGATGGTGGTGGTACTGGTAGTGAACGGGCGACGAGGACGAAGCGGCGTCGGATTTGGGCGCGTGAGAAAGAACCGATTCAGGTTCGGGTGGCACGGCTCGCTTGGCGAGGGCAGCAGCCCGGTTCTCGGCGATTAGCTCGCGTAGGGCAGCACTGGATCGGGAGGAGAGGTCGCGGGGTGGGGCCCAGGACGGCGAGGTGCTTTTGGATGACAGAAGAGAGAGAGCACGTCCGGCTGACGACGGTGACGGCGACGACGACGGAGCGTTGTACACCAACGGAAGCTTGCCACCCATTACACGACTGTCTGCAAAACCCAAAGAAGAGAAAAGGGCAAAAGGCCCCATAGATAAACTTTAGATCTCAACAACGCCCTTCAACCTTGAAGAAAGAGACCTCAAATGAAAGAACAACCAGATAGTGGAAAGAGAGGTAAACTTAGACAATTCGAGAACGGGAAAGGGACTACAGCTTGGGAGCCCCGATTCCCCCAAGGAAGGCATCAGGATATTGATATTCGGTCTGCCAACCGCACTTAAATTATTGACCCTGCATCTGCATGCACCATAAACTACAAAAGTGGGCTCTGCCTAGAAAGCAGCAGAAATGACTCAGCTGGCCTGGTCTGGAATCTTCTCTCAGTTTCTCTAGTGAAAGTTTCTAAATAGAAAAGAAGTTAACCCACATGAGCAAATTTTCAACGCAAGAAATGATTTCTCATCTCAGACGAAGGAGAAAGAGTGGGGGGGAAATGATAAATAAAAGTGACGCAGCAAGACTGTTCGATGATCATTTTGGCACTATGTTTCTCGTCATGTATGCAGGCTTGTGACCTCATCACAGTAAAGCAACATGATCAGCGACACGAGCAAGCAACATATTGTCTAAAATGAAAGAAACGAGAATTTATATTAAAAGCCCAAGACAGAGATAAGTTCAAAAGATGAATTGATGGAGTCTGACACATTTTCAGAGTTCCAGATGACTTTAAAGTAAGGCCAGTAAGAAGGAAGCGTACTGCTCGTGGAGTTCACGGAAACTTTAATGAGTTCCTCAAAAGAAGATTGCTTGAATTGAGGGAACATGGAAAGCATATGCCGGAGCTTCCAAATTGAAAAGAAAAATAAGAGAGAGAGAGAATGTGAAAAGTTCACTGTACATCAGTCATTATCATGCCAGTGGACCACCTACATTTTGTCAAAAGTTATAAATTGATAACTTCCACGGCAAGGAGGTCATCCACATACATACTAAGCGAAGCAACATTCAATACCATCAACAGCAGTTTAACAAGACTGACTACGGTGTTAAAAGACTCCCAAGCGGGAACAAGCCCAAGAGGCGAAGTACCTACAGTGCGTCTGTTGGCGCAATCTGTTCGGAATCTTCTAACATTAGCTTCTATTTAGAAACAGAAGAAACCGTAGCGACAAGTACCAAAACTGAATAGATGGTGGTGGTCCAATTCATGAGGGAAACCGAAGAGAGACGGGAAACAGAGTTTGACAGCAATGGTAATGAATGAAATCAAAGAGGGTCCAACAAAGATCCTCAAGAGGGCCAACCCGACAGATAAGTAGACATCTTTTTACCTCCTTTTCCGAAAAGGAGGTGAGATGAGGAACCATGCCCTGGCTAGAAACCTTTCATCTTGTCCTGGAGCTTCATACTGTCTCCTTGACTTCTTTTTTCCGGATTTTTGTAAGAAACGCGATTCCCTATTATCCCCAAGTGCGCAGTATAAGAAAGTTATCAAGAACAGTATCACTGCCTTTCATGTCATGGTAGTTGGTATTTTCTTAGATGAAAACACGATAGCAAAAGTTTCTTTTACAAAAGAAGCTTGTCAACAGAAGGACGACCATCCATACTACTCCTCAGGTTTGAAATACCGGTTGATCAGATTGAACAAGAGAAATCATTCATGACACTGTATCGTCCCGCTAATCGGCACTTACTACTAATGCTACCATCATTACGGTCAAACACACCGGCATTCCCACTACAATTAATCAATATGAGAACTGATTTGTCCTTAAAAACCACGAAATACCACCTTCACTTCCAGCGAATAGATCAAAAGGGCGACTGCAAGCTGAAGTCACTAGACCAGCTTCTGATTAACACACTTTCCGGGCAAAATAGGGTCAGACTAATCGTCATTTAAATGACGATCATATTAAGTTCGGAAGTTATAGGTTTGTGAATCATCTACAGAGGTTCAAGGAGGTCTATGGCTTTCGATGGGATGCAAAGCCAAGACATTCTAGCTAAGAAAATGTTTTGATGCACATGCCAATTGGTCAGCTAATTAAAACTATTGTCCAATACTAACGCCAGGTCGAATATCATACCCATAAGCAAAATGTGAAAATGAGCTCCTCTCTCAGTTTCTGTAGCCGACGAGTCAGAAGGTCAGAGAATATTCATATTCCTAACTGACCTTTGCTGAACATGAAAAATATGATGAAAGTATCCAAGTCCACCCTTAGTAACTATATTCCTCATTGCACTGGAAAACTTTTGGAACGCAGATAAGAAAAATATTAGACTGAAGCGATACCAAAATAATGGTCGAAGTGAACATCGATAAAATCTTGATAGTAACAGGAGATTGAGAACATTGACTTAGAAAACTGCAATAAATTGTTCGTTATGAGCCAGACTGCTTCGTTGTATGTTAATCACCATCTAATTGATGACTGTTTTCAATAACAGACAATGTGGATGCGGATGACGAGAAACTGACAAGGTGCAAGAATCGAGTCACCTCGACAGAAGAGAAGAATAATGCGCATTGTTACTACAATGATTTTTTTTATACTGGGAATGGATTTTACTGAAGAATTTCAATCTCATGATGGGCAACGATCTGAAAGTCAAAGTCTTATCTTATCATAGACAACACTGAATATCTTCCACGAAGCACGAACCTGGCTATCTAATGGTGTAAATAACACACAAATAATAAAGAAGTTAAGAGATCATGAAAAAAAATAAAGAAAAGAAGGACCTTATTATTTGGCAACCGAGGCAGCATGTATTTTCATGCACACAGATGGGTCAGCAGACGAAACTAAATTTTTATGAAATGTTTCTCCACTAACAGAAAATATATGACCACACAGCGGCACCACCACAACGGTTGATGGGCGTCAAGCCATGCATGTTTTGGATCTCCAAGGCGCCAAGACCGTAATGAACGACAAAGGGAGCAAGCTCACATAAGATGCACAATAGACAATAGGGATTCTACACATAAGGTTTGAGCCACGGCAAATCGAAACCCACGCAGAACAAACGAATAAAGAACAAAGACCCAGGGAACGACAATCAAGGGCATAAAACGGCCGCGAATATCAACGGCTATAAGCTGCCATGATAAATAATGGGGCGACAAAGCCACAAGAAACCTTTGGAAACAAACAGGATAAGAGCTCACCAGACCAGGTAACGTTCAGAATCTGGAGGTATTGAAAACTTAAATAGTCTTCAGAGTAAATAGGACGAACAAGGTAGATCCTTTTAGGGAGTTTTTCACCCTGAATTGTAGTCCAACTTCGTATTTCAATTCCTATGACAAATTTGACAAGCAATGAATAACGAAGGCAACTTCCTTAGCTATCTCCCCGTCGTATTGTGGTTGAAACTAGAAAGCATCCCCTTTGTTTTCCAATCACACCATTCTATTGAGTAAAACAAACAGAATACTCCTTTATAGACCCAGAGAATATGACCTTCACACGACTCAAAGACATCATTCAAATGGGCCCACAAATGCTTGGAGTGGCAAGAGAAGCCACCCATAGTAGCAAAAACGTTAACAACACTTTTCAACAAGAGTTCACTGAAACTACTCTGCTGGAGGTTAGGCCTCCACCATTTTGTTCAAATCATTTCTAGTGAGTTAAGAGCAATGAAAAACAAACACGAAATGCAACAGTATAAATTGTAGACTAGAAAAAATAAACAAGTAACAAAATTTAAGTCTAACATTAAGATGCTCACGTGAACTTAGCAATCTTACTATTGTACGCAACTAGAACAAAAAAGGTAATTGGTAATTGAGGATCTTGCCGAGGTTTGAATGTATCGCAGATGACAGTTAAAGAGTATTCTATTTTTCACTAGACTCTGGCCAAATTTGCTCTTTCCCACCAAACGAAGACTGCTTGAAATTTCAAGTCTGTTAAGTTGTATTAAAGCTCAGAGGCGTTCAGGAGCAAATGAACGTACAGATGCAAATGCAGAAGAAGCATATGAAGAACAAACAAGATGTGTCAAGCTTGAGAAGCCAAGACCTCCAAGAAAGATGCTACGGAAACATGTTGAAAAGCAAGTTTTTTCTGTGATCAGCTACCTCACAAGAAAAATATAGCATCTTGTGAATAGAAAGTGCGAACTCCATCATTTCTAACTTTTTGAAATTTGAATGCACTTTGAAATTTGAACGACTAGTGAAGACAGTGCAGACTGAAAAGGACCTAAAATATCCGAATGGACATATTTATTCTGAATTCACATTGAGATATCGAATTCCGTGAATAAGAACTGTGCAGACCAGAAAGGAAACAAATTTATGAATCAGTGTGGGCCTGTTATGGTTCCTAAATATATCCTAACCAGGAAGTGCAAGAAATACTAAAGAATGATACCTGCACCAAAAGCCCCGTTACTATACATTCAAATTAGGTGTATACGCAATTACATAATGAACGGAAACAAGCCAGTCAGCAAACTCAGCTTGTTCAGTATTTAAGATAACGATTTCGTAACGGAAGGTATATTCTAAGAAATCGTCCAGTATCAAGAGCTGAGCTGATGGCTTACTGATATTGGTCTCAGTTGGCAACGCATTGATTAGATCAAACAACAAACTGGAAAACACGACTAAACTTTCAAAACTGCCAAGCCAGCAAAGCACAAGCAAAACTTGCAAGTTGTAAACAAGAGGAGAGGAAAATGAAACTACAAATCAGATAAGAAAGCAGCATCAAGATGCATAGCCATTTTCCATCCACTCGTTACTACCGATAAAAGCTTCCATTTCGTTGATTCGGAGCTAATTTGCACAAGTCAGGCCTCCAAATGCTGGAGAGCTCTAAAATGCTTTGCCTGCTTCTGTAACACCTAACAAGTTTTACTTTCTCTTGGAAAGGATTTAGAATTTTAAGTAACAGTCATTAAGATCTCTTTTAGAGGAAACGAAACGTATATTTCATAATTCATAGATGTTAATCTCTCAATCTACAAGTAAGAGGTCCACATGTGCCCACATTCATGGAATGGAAGCAACAGCATCCAAAAGATACTTCTCCAAAGCATGACTAACAATTTTGGACAAGGAATGGAAGTAAAAATTATTACCACCAGCAAGCCTTGAATGGTCCAAGACTAGTTCTGGCCACATCATGTGAGAGGAAGATTTATTAGGAAGAAATGAGCATGCACACTTGGACTTATGGACAAGTATACACAAATGCAAAGCAGGGAAAAAAGCAGTGAGTAACAACTATACCTTGAGAATGGTTCCTGTTTACGGAATCAGAAGAGTTTTTCCTCCTACGCTCATTGTGACCAGCTAATCTCCTTCTGCAACTCCTCTTAGAATCATCGAACTCAGAAACCACATGAAACCTGCATGAAATGCATGACGAAAGAATAAAATCTCACGAGAAGCCAGAGAAACTAAAGGAGAGAAGTGAAAAACTATAAACGCACAAACTCGTCCTACAGATTACAATATTAAAAAAAATGATTAGCTATGAACTATAGGACTTGAAAAATGGGTCGGGAGCAATGTCTAACAAAAAAAAAAGCATGGCGACCTAGGAGCAAGATGAAGGAAGCGGGAATACTGCAGCCGGAAAATGCGGTTAGTCATGAACATCGAATCCCAAATGAAAAACAGAAGGCTAAAATGGCTACCCCTAGAACTACAATAGCGTCAAAAAATCGGCTTCTCGCTTTCCGACAGGAGCTATTTCTGTAACTTAATTCCCAAAGGTCAGATACTGACAATGGTAAAAGCAGATAATGTCTATTTAATTACTTTTCGTCGTGTGGACCACAAACAGAAATCGTCAATATCAAAAAATGCGTTACAGATCCCAAAATAGATTGCACAACGAATAGAAAACTCAAGAAAGCAATGAAGCATGAGAGTGACTGTCAAGATACATGCTCCTCCGACGAATAGAACCATTAAAATAAGAGATCGGTGAAAATCGATGAGACCAATTAAAGGAAACACAAGTTCTAACATTTGTATCATGAAATCAACTACGTTAGGCTCATAAAATCCGTCACACCTTATAGTAGAACCAAGGAAACTGCAAAGCTTGTCTGCTTAGTGTCGAAAATCCTAGAGCAGCTACAGAAAGACGCTTAGGACATGAGAACCCCAATTCAAAAAAATCGGATCAATCAACCAATAAGTACGAAAAGATCAAAAGAAAATAATGAAAGCAAAACAAAAGCAAGGCCAACGCATTAGAGCATGTACAACCTTCTGAAGGAAGAAGCTTGCTTCTCAAAATACGAACGAAACGTAAACTAGAAGGCGCCACGTTCGGGAAATACTTTAAGAAGAGAACTCAGAACCATGAGGACAAAAGAAGAAAAAAAGAAGAAAAGGAAAAAAAAAACCAGACCAACTTACTGAACTTGCAGACCGCAACAAAGTTACTCCATTAGGATTAAAAATGCAGAGACCAGGTTGAGGACGACAAATTTGAAAAAGTGAATTGTTTATAAGCACAAACAGCCCTCACATCTAAGTTCTAATGCAGCAGCACCAATCCCCAAAAAATTGAAAGGGAAGTAGTGGCATGAACAAGAGAGACCACAGGCTAAACGTTCCCGTGACCGACCACAGACGTACCAAAATGCCATAACCTTCCTCAGTCACAAAAACGAGAATAGAGGAAGCAGACGTACGATCACCAGCCAGTGAAGAAAGAGAGTCATAATGAGAGAGAGAGAGACCCACCTACTGCATTGTTGACAAAACCGCTGCTCTAGCCCCTGGACGATCACCTTAGGGGCCTTGGAGTGCATTTCACACACCTTGTGCCTCCTGTGGTACTCCTTAGCCCCCATCAACCCCAGGTTGCATCCTTCCACCTGGCATCTCGGCACTGGCGCACCGGCAGCCGAGGGTGAAGACAGTAACGCCGATGGTTGTGGCGTAGATATCGGTTGGTGGTGGGGTTGGAGGAGAAAGTCTCTCCCCCTCTTCATAAGCGAGAAACCGGAGACCTGGAGGTCTTCTATTAGGCCAAACTTCGGGAAACCACCACCAACGCCACCAGTACTGGCCTCTTCGTAATACTGGCGTTTACCCAGTTTCAGGGTGAGAGAGTCGGAGGCGCCGCCGGGGGAGCGTAGAGGGAAATCGGAGGATGAGGTGAGGAGGTCAGCAGGTGCCAAGAGTAGGGGTTGGGAGGCCTTTGTTTCCATGGGGAGGAAGCTGGGGTTGTGGAAGAAGGCATCATCGTGGTTCTGGTGCTGCTGCTGATGGTGGTGGTGATGGCTAAAGGCGGGTGAGGTCGAGGAGCAAGAGGAGGACGGCTGGTCAAAAGGATGAGGCATGTGGGTGATGCTGCTGGTGGGGATGAGATCTTGGGAGAAATCACATGGGGTCCGGTAGTGGTGCTGGGAATGATGATGCCGATGATCATGCTCGTGATGGCGATGATAGTTTTGACGATGGTGATCATTTCTCCTGTCCCCAATGTTGTCACCCATTTTCTCTCCCTCCCTCCCTCCTCTCCTCTCCCTTATCTTCGCCAAAAACGAACAAGTTCCCTATCCAGTAAGATCAGTAAGACGAAGAACGGATTCCATCTTGACGACGGCGAGAGAGAGAAAGGTGGATGACGATGGGGGTGGAGAGGAGGGGGAGGGAGGGGAGGAAGGAAGGAGGAGGGGGTGGTTGGTAATGGTACTGGAGCCGGTGTTGGTGTTGGAGGAGGAGGGAGACAGACATACTATTGCTCCGCACTTGCGCAACAGCCTTCTGCCGTCTCTATCCTCATTGGCTACGGAGTGGTCTACACGTGCGAGGCAAAGAGCAGATGGGGAGGCATGGGAGTCATGGCTGCAGTAGCAGTATTAGTAATAGAAGGGGAGGTGTGGGGGCAACCACACAAGAGAAATCAGAAATCAAAGAGAGAGAGAAGAGAAATCAAGAGTGAGAGAGAGAGATGGTGGGTGTGTTTTGAATCGTTGGTGCTGCAAGAAAGAGAAAGAGGAAAGTGAGTCAATCAGTGGAGTCCCACTGCAGAGGGTGACAAGACTTGAGGGTAGCAGCATTAAATGCTTCCATCTGAAAAAAGCATTATTTTTTCCCCCTCCTCATCAAATCAAGTTAAAAGCAGTCTCCCCTTTCTTTTTTATTCATTTTCATTGTTCCTGCTTCCTGCTCACCTTTAATGAAGAAAAATGCTGCGAAGAATGTGGATAATATTTTAACGGCCAATGGCAATGGCTCCCATCTTCTTTTCCCTTTCGGGGTTTCAAGAAAAATGTCGAGTTTTTTAGAGCGCTCTTCTCAAAACAAACTTTTGCTTTTCCTTAGTTGGTGCAACCAAGTCATGTCCCTGTCACAAAATTATTGAGCCTTTGTCTTCCTTCTTCCGCTTTCCTGTAAGCCATTAAACAAAAAAAAACAGCAACAACCACGACTTCGTCATATAAAATGCCAGATGATGATCAGTAGGTAATCGAGAGATGCTCCCGCTCGAGGAAAAGAAAGAAACCGAAAAGTCTTTTAATGCAATAAAAAGGAGAAACACAGAAGGAATTGTTCAGAAAAGAAAAGTCCATAAACAACGACTGCAACGCCCAGCGTCGACCCCACCCAACCCAGTAAAATTCTCCAACTTTTTCTTAGGATAAGATATTTCCTTTTCGCTTCAACGTTAAAGAACAAAAAACAGAAGAAGAGAAAGGTCTAAACGCATGCCATCTGCAACCCGGGGGAGCAGCAGCAACGATGGTTCTCGCCAAAAAGCAGACAGCAGCGTCTGCTGTAGTAATTTCACGCAGCAAGAACCTCATGGAAACCAATCGGCTTCGAACCTCTGCACTAACTAGGAATCTGTTTCATGTTCCTTGTTTCTTAGACCCTTTCCTTTTCTCAACAACTCCTAGATGAACGTGGAGTTATTATCTACACGAAAATTCTTGCACTGGTTTCATGCATAAATAAACAAAGACCATCAAAAACTTCAAGAAAAATAGAAAATCCCAACTTGGGTTCATCTCGAAACTCTAAGGAAAAGAAAAGCAAAAACTCTGCTCTGAAAATTCAAAGGTGCCCAAGTTGCAGTCGCCCCTACGAAGCCTACACGGCCGGGTCCCAGCCGCCTGGTTGCTCAGGTTTTTCACTCTCGGTTAAAAAGAAGAACCCTCTTGCATTCGTCAGTTTGAAGTTGTCCTCCTGCCACGTGCATTCAACATTATTATCTCTCTTTCTCTTCAAAAGAAAGAAGGCTCTCAAGAAGGCCATGGATATCTTTCTCTTCTGATCTTCGGACATGTCCCCTAGAAAGTAGGGCGCCTAGGTTCATAATAAATCTTTTTAGTGCATCAAGAAAATAAATGCTCAATTCTTCGAATATAGAAATGAGGAGAAGGGGGGAATATGAAACTGGTGATGGGGGTTTCGCCACGTCCTGCTTCGGTCCTCTAAAACAGCCTAGCAGAGGCAGCGGGGGAATATCCGATGATGCAAAGGACTCCTGTTCAAAACCCACTATCGCCAAAAGCAAATTAAAATATCTAAATTAAATAAACACAAAAGCAATGTAGATTCGTTGCGAGTCTTGTCAACTCAATTAACAAGTAATTGACAGAATGTATTGCAAATCGCCAATCAAATTGATCGATCTCATACATTAGTAACCACCATGTTTCTATATTCATTTAATTCATGATATGCGTAATCAGTCTGTATGATTCTTCTTGTATTTTGTCACCTCAAACATTTCACTGCCCTTGCGTTCATTGGCTGTCCTACTCAACCAATGAGCCAATGTGTGTGTCCCATTGATCTTGTCATCCCCATTTCAAAAGTCCAATATTTTGATTCTTGACAAGTTTAATACATAATTTGTCTTTTCATGTTCGAAAGAGTAGACATTTTAAATCATTCGTATAATTGAAATTTTTCGAAAACTGATTGAATCACATATATATATATATATATATATATCCAAGATTTTGATTCTCAACAAGTTTAATACATAATTTGTCTTTTCATGTTCGAAAAAGTAGACATTTTAAATCATTCCTATAATTGAAATTTTTCGAAAACTGGTTGAACCATATATATATATATATATATATATATATATATATATATATATATATATATATATATATATATATATATATAAGAGAGAGAGAGAGAGAGAGAGAGAGAGAGAGATTGCAAACTGCAAAGATAATGCTGTTTATCTGTAGCAGGGAACATCGTGTATTTCGAGCTCCGGACTCTTTGGTTGTTTTTTTTCTTCTTCTTTGTGTTGGAGAGTAAATAATTTGGTAAAGTTTGGGTACGGTGTAACTCGGTACGGGTACTAGTCTGACGTACCAAATGAAATTTTCAACCAGCTAAATGGCATATATCTGCATAAGAAAAAAAAAGTACAGGTCTTCAGTAAATGCTACCCATGTTTAAAAAAAGAAGGACATGAGAATGTAATGTTTTCCACTTCATGATCAAGTATCAAGTTGGTGTTTGCATTTGAACTCCTAAATTTCTCTATTCCACTTACTTCTAGGTCCCGGCAGCGTTAAAAAACATAATACCCACAAAAATCGAACTAGATACCCACATTCAACATACCGCCAGACCAACCAACTATACTGTCGGATGCAAGTAAAGAAAATTATTAAAAATGTTTTCTCATTCAACAATAACTTAAACTTGTATTTGAATCATTCACACGTACTTTCTTGATTGCGCATCTTATTTCAAACATCAATCGTAAGATAGTCACGGGACACTTTGTCTCAGGCGTTCTCCTTAAAGGATTTCGTTCATCACAGTTTTTGAAAAAAAAAATATTCGTATTTTTTATAAATTTTTTTAGATTTATTAAATATTTTAAATTTGTTAAAAATTTACCGAGAATTTCTCGTTTTATTCTTGAGATATATAACTTTACCGTATTACACTCGAAAAATTTTTCACCGTGTAATACTCATGCAGGTTTTTTGTGACAATGGGTCATGACTGAATGCATTATATAACTTTACCGTATTACACTAAAGAAATTTTTCACCGTATAATACTCATACATGTTTTTTGTGACAATGGGTCACTGAATGCATTAGACGTCAGTTTGTAACCTGCTTATGGCGTGATTTGAATCATTTTAAACCCTACTGGATGGAGATCTGCTGAAGCCAATAGAGAAAGAAATCAGTACGAGTTAATTTGAATCATTTTAAGCCCTATTGGATGGAGATCTGCTGAAGCCAATAGAGAAAGAAAGCAGTACGAGTTAATGAAGAGAAAAGGATTAATAATTCTGGACTCGGTGTCATTCACATGGCAAAGCTACTTTCCTCACTCCATCCCACATGAGTTTTTTTTTTTCTCGAAAAAAAAATCTTGGAATGGGCAGACCCAAGGTTGGAGAACCAATGTGATTCAACGTGAACGGTTTCGTTTTTTTTTTTTTCTTGGAAAAACAATTATGAAATACATATATTTTTAAATGCTAACTTTATGTGACATTTAGTATAGTTTTATACGTCGACATGTCAAAAAGAATATGAAAATGAGGACGGTGGTGTCAAGTAGAGCATATCCCCCGCTGCATGCATTGCCACTCCCCAAGTTTAGGAACTTGGGTTATCTTCCTTTATCGTCACTCAAAAATATTTTTTCCAGATTCTGCATTTTCCTGAAATGGATCTCAGGGCACCGTGGTACCTTTTCCCAGATTTCGAGATAAAAAGAGCGCCGCGCCGCGCCGCGCCAAAACCAAAACCCTCCTTCTTTTCTCTCTCTAAAAAAATGAAACCCCATTTTCTCGTCCTTCCTCTTCCGCTTGGAATTGTTGCTTTGGAGTTTTTCTCTCGCCCACATTTTGAGGCAATGAAATGAATGCCCAAGAAAGCAGGGTCGTGTTTGGACTCTAGCAATTTTCCCGTTTTGTTGGTTTCCAGATCTTGTTTTTTCCCGAATTATGCAGGCATGTCGGGGTTAGCCTCCGTGCCTTTTCATGCTTTTCTCTATACACGAGCCTTTAGGAAGCTTATTTTATAAAGTTAATTAAGATTAGAAGCCGCACTTGGCAGGTTAATGACAGAACATTGGATCTAACAAGCCAATGTAAAGCGCTTTTAAGAAGGTTCTAATCACTAGTTTTGTTCCGGCAATCATTGCTATAATTAGCATTTAATGCAACTCAAAACATCTGCTCTCTCTCTCTCTCTCACATCTGTGTTTTCTGACGGCCAAAAGACTTCATGGGCATACATATATATAAATATATACATATATATGAATGAACCGTTGGCTTTTCCCCTTAATACAGATTGTCAAAGTATTTTAATGCAATCGAATCTTATATTCTTAACAGTAGTTTAATGAAATAAATAAATACTAATGCTTTAGTTTTTTTAGCTTAAATGTTTTTTTAATACTCAAAGATGTTAAGGGCTTTGATGGCATAAATAATTTAATAGTAAAGTGGTCGTCCTTCCCATCTAGACAAGTTGAATTAAAGCATCTTTTGTACTAAATTAGTATCCATAAGCAAGTCAACATGTTCTTGCTTTATGTCTTTTCCCTCCCCTCTCTTTATATATATATATATATATATATATATATATATATATATATATATATATATATATATATATATATATATATATATATATATAGTGTTTTCTTTCTTTTTCTTTTTTTCTCTCTCAACACAGTAAAAGGTGCGAGGGAGCACATGAGGAAAGATGAGAGTTTAGTGGAGGTCACATGGCAGGGAAAATAAGATAAATTCCCCCATCTCGTGGCAGGGAACCCTCCCCATTATTGCTCTCCCCTTTCTTTTACCCCTTTTGGGAGACAAACTTCACCTCCTCCCTCCATAAAGATCCCCCCTTTTTTCAAATGTCACCTGCCCCCTCTTCCTCGTGCCACTCCCCCAATCACGTTTTTTGGAGTTCTCGATCCTTTAAATTCAAGTTTTATTATTTTTTTTTTTCTGGCCACTAGCTGTGACAATAAATAGTAGATGAAATGTGATCTATCTTTTAAAAAAAACTTATTGTTTCATAGACCTCGGACCCAGTAGCGGAACCAAAAAAATTTATTTACGGTTTCGAAGACCTCGAACTAGTAGCGAAACTACATATAAGCTGGTGCTGACATTCACCCCCACAAATCTATAAATTTCTTTATTTTCAACAATGGTAGCTTTACATATTTGGTCTATCTATATATATTTGTGTTCTTGAATCATGAATGTATGGAACTTTCTTATGAAAAAGATACGATATTAAGTCGGTTTTGGTTCCATTCTTGTAGACATCAACTTATTGTGCGATACGATGCTGCTCTAGACAATTCGAGTAAGAGGAAAGGGATAGGAAAAGGGGCGGAGTCAAAGGGTGGCCCGCATAGGCCCTGTCTCTACCTCAAGTTTTTTAAAAATTTCACTTGTCTTATACAAAAATTTTGGAAAATTATGTTTCGACACCAGTCAAAATTTAGAAACTTTAATTCGGCACCCATCATGGAAAAAATTCTGGCTTCGCCCCTGAATAGGAATGCGTCTTGTTTGTCACTCATAAACAGCTACAAAGCTAGGGTTCAAATCTTGAATTCGACCATATAATAATCTACATGCGTGAATATTTCATTTTGCCTTTTAGAGAAGCAAACATTTATTATTTTGACAATTGACCCAAAAAATTAGAAAATTTCATAGCATGCAAGCAAACAAACAAAGAAATCGAATATATAATCACTTGTCAACCAAATAGATCTTGACTTTTACTCAAGTAGAAAACAGCCCCTCCATGCAGAGGGGTCATAAGAAAAAAACATATCTTCCTTCAATTTTTTTTTAGATTAACGTCTCACCTTAAGAAAGAGAAAATTCACATGCTCTATTGTTTATATACAATATTCCTAATCTTATTTTACTTCATCAAAGTATAAATTAGAAGCTTAGTTATGCTTGCGTTCATTTTAAATTTTCAAAAGACTTTCAGTTTACGTATTGTCACGGTACACAGAATCCTAACAGTAATCAGGATTCAAGGGAATCCTAACAGATATGGAAGGGTGATATATATATATATATATATATATATATATATATATGTTAAATTTTTTTATTAAAAGTAAACTGGGCCAGACTCCAAATTGACTTGCTTTTTCTACTGATCATAAAGATAAAATACAGACTGCATTTATTAATCCGAAGTTTAAAATAAACGTCAACGGTAAGACCAATTAAGAATACTGTAAACCAAAGAAAGTCGGGTCCCTTTCCAGGGAGGATACTGCGGCGAGTCAGATCACGTCGTTAAAATGCTCTGACAATTAAATGATAGAGTTGAAACTTGATTCGGAGTCTTTAGCTTGTACATTATTATTATTATTATTTTGTGTGTTAAGTTAAGCAAGAGTAAGCAAGGGCCTTCTCCTCCAAGAGTTCTTCGGTGGTTGCTTCCATTTTGGCTCGAGAAAATTCATCAATGTGGAGGCCTGCAAAGAATGTAAAATATGAATCTACGACCATGATCTGATTTAGAAAAAGGTTCAAAAAAGAAGTGCCAATCAGATCTTTTCCTTTCTGAAAAACTTTATAGTCGAATATTATCTTCACCAAGAGAAAGGAACAAGTAACATTGATTGTTTCAAATCTCTTCAACAGTAGGCAATCACAAACAATTCATTAACTGTAACTTCTTCCACAAAAGTCCCAACATCGATTCAAATGGAATATTTATCGGAATGAAGTTTACTTCTTACCTTGCACGATATTCCATTGCCCCATCTCACAAGTAACTGGAAAAGAATAAATAAGACCACTGGGAACGCCGTAAGATCCATCAGAGTGGACTCCCATGGACACCCATGTGCCCTGAATTGGAAGGAAACAAAATATATATATATTTTATGAGAATTGTGAGCACTAGAGAGATATATTTAAGTTTGTTTTTTTCAAAATAATGAGTCTTTCTTTTTGCTAGAGAAGAGACCTTAGGGGTTCCAAGGACCCAATCGTGTATGTGATCACAAGCAGCGCTAGCAGCAGACATGGCGCTCGACAGCTTCCTCGCTTTGATTATTTCAGCACCACGCTCTTGCACCACCTTTATGAATTCCCCTCTTAGCCTTTTCCGTCCTCATCAGAAACAGTATTAATTAGCGGACAAGACCAGTAGTAAATATTGCAAAACCAAGTGAATTCACCAAAATTCAGCTAACACATCATCAGATACCAAGGATTTATTTATATGGTTCACAAAGACCAAACTTTTCAGAGGGTGGAGCTAGGAATTTTCACTAAAGAATCCAATTATAGTTCCAAAACTTTGACAGGAGGCCAAAATATAATTTTCCGGTTTTATTGAGGGAAGGCCATTGCTCCAGCCAGCCCCTCCTTGGCTTCACCCCTACCAGTAACTGCACTGATTTCACACAGCAAACAAGATAAATACAAGAAATACATGTTGCTGTAACATAAACACTAGGATTATGCTCTACACACCAACATAAAACACTAGGATTATGCTCTACACACCAACATATATAAGATGAGCAGAATGAGTATTTCATCCTATTACTCAGTTGAAAGCCCAAGTCCCTATCCTTCCTTCTATCCTCGTATGGTACTAGAATTATTTTTCAGTGTTTTAGGATGACACCTTTGCTATGCTTCAATTTACATAATAGTGTCTTCTATTTTTAGAGCACAAAAAGTTGCTATCTCAAGTGTTTGAAGTTCAAAATAGATATTTGCTACCTACCACCATATATACAACTCGATTGTCCACAAAAAGTGAATATCTAAAAACATGCATGTACTCAAAATATGAGGACTAAATATCCTAACACATATAAAAGGTGAATCGTACCATTCATCGTCTGCAAGAAGCTCTGGAACGGGCCTTTCTCCCTGGTTGGTGGTGACAATGGCATGGTTGGTGTCTGGGTACTGAGTGGAGGAGTGGTTCCCCCATATCGCCACATTCTTCACATCACTGACGTCAACGTTGAGGCGCTCCGAGATCTGTGCGAGAGCTCTGTTGTGATCGAGACGGGTGAGGGAGGTGATGTTGTGCGCCGCTATAGACGGCGCAAATTCTTTCAGTATCAAAGCGTTGGTGTTTGCTGGATTAGCCACAACCAGACCCTGCCCATCCCAAAATTTTCAGCCAAATTGATCAACATCCCCATGTAAGTGTTTAAATAATGGTCCCAGCCCTTTGCCGGTACACATAGGTTTATTTTCTTTTGCTTTTTATTTTTTAAAACAATTGAATGCGTATTAAATTGTTTTGCTATTTAGAATTTTTTTTTTCCGACACAAGACAATGCATATAAGTATATATGCTGTATTTATGAGCAAACCAATAGTGTCAATAACGATATTGACAACATTGCTTTTTGGCATCATTAAGGAAAGAAACAATCCCACATACAGTATTATGCATCTTTAGACCTTGTATATATAAATATATACCCATTTAAGATATATAGAAGAGGAGTATGAATGCTTCGGAGATGGTAGTGTGTGTTACAAAGGAATAGAGACAAAGGGTTTATACACATATATATCATTCGTCACCTACAGTACATGAATATTGCACTTGCAGAGAGGGCATATGTCTGAGATTTGTTTACAAAGTACTTTTAATGGCATAATGAAAATCTAGCGGCCACCCTCTACGGAACAAGGTCGTAAAACCCTCCTTCCAAGATGATAACTTTAAATGTGCCAATTTCAGAAAAAAGTGTGCCATCGCTTTCGAACAGAGAGTTGTAGCCTAATGCATATCATTCAATAACTTCCTTTGCGAGTGTTCCAGGTCGCAAGGAAATATTCTAGGCATGATTATGTCTCTTAAAGACCAGCAGCATGATCAACAAAGAGTATGTAAAGCAAATCCAGTCAAGTAATGCAATCATTTTCTTTTCTGATATGGGCCACAAATCTTCTGAAAGCTCCAAAAAAGTGGCCTGCCCTTAACATAATATGCTTATTTCAGTTACATCTGAAGTAAATTGAACCCTGAATCAACACATCTTCATCCATCTTACAAGAATGAACACGTTCCTTGAGCTCACAATGCAACAAATTGCCTTGGTCGATAAAAGGAATTAGAAAAGTCCTTTCCACTTGGAAGTATCTGCTATCTAGGACTTTTATCTCGCCTTAAAAGGAAATAATTTGAAATTTTCAAGCGCGTCTGTGAAATTAGGGTCAAAAGCTTCCTGTCTAAATGGAACCTTTCCTCTGTTTTCTCAATGATCAAGAACCTATTAGATTCCAGTAGAGAGAGGAATCCTAGAAAGAAGAGTCTCTGACCACCATGGTCTGTCCCCCCACGACACCAAGTTCATACTCATAGAGCTGGTATATAGCACTGCTGTCAATCGATGGATCCAAATACAAGGGCCGAGTATCCAGATGAATGCACGGCCCTATTAGCTATAATGTCATCTTGGTTCGAGCGACGACCAGAGGCCCCGCAGGGGTACTTGGTACTGCTTCTGGTCTGAACATTGAGAAGAAAAGCAGAAAGCACAAACTTGACTTGGAAATGACCTCTGAACCAGGTAGCAATGATTTACTCTTTAACATGTCCGCAGTCATAGCTAAGATTCGGCTCCAAAAAAAAAGGGGTTTATTGAATTTTTTGCACTCACGCACAGCAGGGTAGGGAGGTCATAATCTCATAGCTATGCTTCAAGTGATTAGATAATAAGTGCAAAGTTTTCGATGTGGGTACCCTACATGTACCAAGATTGACAGAACTTCAAAAGATTTTCTAGGGGACAGAATGATATATCTTATAAAAATCATGTTTTTGCTGATCATAATTGTTACATTATAAATTCTATCACTGCATCAAGACCTTTTTTCAAGTGCCTAAGGGGAAAACTCCATTCTGGCCCCACATGAAAGCTGCAACAGTGTGGACCTACAAGGCTACATGTACTGCTGCTTACTTTTTTCTAACTCCAATGGTTGCAGCTTTCATGGGTCTAATTTTTGAAAGCATCAATAACAGAAAGAGAGAAAGGAAAGGAATTAAGGAAGTGAGCACCTCTGTGTTCTACCATATTCCAAGACAAAAGAAAATATACTTCACCTTACAGTCTGCAGCTGCATGCTGCTCTAAAGCTGAAGCCTGATCCTTGTATATCGAAACATTTTTTGACATCACATCTTTCCTCTCCATACCCACTTTCCGTGGAAACCCACCAACCATGACTGCAATATTTACACCACTGCAAGCCTCAGCAACGTCCGTTGTGGCAACAACACCTAGAAGAAAGTCCAATCTGTCAGCAAGATATCCAGCATTAAATAGTGACAGAAGCAAATGTGTCACCTTTAACTAGAGGACATGCAGCATCAACTAACTCCATCTTCACACCATTTAGGGCTGCTGCTGCAGGTGGAATGTCAAGTAGATGCAGAATAACGGGCTGGTCAGCACCAAGCATA
Source organism: Nymphaea thermarum (assembly GCA_011799765.1). NCBI lineage: Eukaryota > Viridiplantae > Streptophyta > Magnoliopsida > Nymphaeales > Nymphaeaceae > Nymphaea > Nymphaea thermarum. The sequence continues at coordinate 231,318 of JAANDH010000017.1, read as the reverse complement.
GCTCCTCTAGCAATCATAGGCACCAAAGCATAACCTATTTGCCCTGCAAATCAAGTTCATGAAGCCTCATCGTTAGAATATCCAAGGACAATAATTTGACTTGGCTTGACATAAAATATAGCAACCTTCATTCTTAATCCTCACCTGATCATCTAAATCAACGTTGAAATGTAAAAGAAATATGCTTCTAAAGATTCAAGAAATTGCAAGAAAAAATTACAGGCAATACTTTCATGGGAAGGCAAAGGTCAACAGTTTGTTAGGTCTGAGAAGGACCATCAATGATAATGCTGCTCAATTGATGCCGCTTTCTTAGCATGATGCCGCTTTCTTAGCATACTTTTGCTCATACGAATGTGTTTGTTTACTGCATGGAGAAGTACTAATTAATCTTTTGAGTTTAATTTATATGCCACAGCTTGCTTAACATGGAAATAAATCCAGTAATATTGGACGTCGACGAAGTAAGTGCCTTTAAAAGCACAGAGTACAAGACTTAGAGGTGGAAATTTCAGAAATATTGATGCTCTAATGGAAGTAAAGGATTTGGCTTTCACATTAGCAGCAGCATGTTAATGATTTACTTTATGTGGAGATTTTTGTCGAAGACATAATTCATGGGTTCGATACTTAAACTGCAGAGAAGGTTCTATTGTACAGGTCAAGGAGATCCAAGTAACTGCTTCTCATGCATTCCAGCATAATTAGTTACTTCTTTTCGTTTTTAGATAGCTGACAACCTTTTAATCCTAATTCCAAAAGATGGCCCTCATATCCCTACATGCCTCCAACGAAACAGCCAAAAGAGATTCCTTTTATTGTCAGTCTTATCGCTAAGGATGAAAATCTCAATAAGTTAGATTAGCAATGACACCCTTCTCTTTTCTATGAGGACAGAAACATTTTCAAGTACGAAAGCCAACATGAGAAAACAAGAAAGAATGCTTCTAAAGATTATGCAAGTATGCACAGGGGCTTTCTTTGAGATCAGGAGAATGAATATTTTTCTCTTCCATTTCGTTGTTTTGAGATTAAGAAGGAAAATGCAAGAGGAAAAGAAAGAGCATGCCTGCTGCACCAGTAACAAGAACACGCACTGGTTGCTTCTCTGCTTTATTGTAGCCCATGATATACCTGTATGGCCTCTGAAGGAGGAGATTGCACCATGTGTACAGAATTGCTCGAACCCACAGGATGAATTCCAACATTCTGCAACTTATCAGAATGCTTCGAGAAAAATCTTCAGGAAGGAAGAAACAGGAGGCTTCAAAGAACTGGCCACAAAGAGAACTTTAATAGAATATTTTGCATGAGGCAATTCTTGTTAAACTAAGTTCACCTACAACGGAGGCTTCATAAAAGAGAAGAACCATCTCGAAAGCTTCTGTATTGCGGGGGGCATATCTTGAATCCGAGGAAAAGAATCACTGATGGGTTTCCCCTTGAATGAAAAAAGAATCATTCCAACCTCATCCTAAGCGTAACCGGGAAGACCGCTTTCTGTGACGTAATAGCTATAGAACTCCAAATATCATGTTGCAGAATAAGGCGCTTCTCTGGAACTTTGATCAACATAGAAGTAAACAAGGACTGTGGACTTGGAGATGATAAGCGGTTTTCAGAGACCAATTTAAAGAGGAGGTCAAGTGAACAAAACTTTGCAGCTTTCATCAAATAAACGTTGGAACATCAGGTAGAAATTGAAAAACCAAATGGGGAACATCATAAAGAATACCAGCCAGACGACTCGATTCGCGTTGCACCATTTTCCATTTCCCAAATTAATCATTCACGTTAACTGTATCCTTTCCCTTTTGAGCCACCACCAAAAATAAGTTCACTTAGAGGTTAAGCTGTGCTGGTTATTCTTTATCATTAACAACACCCCGACAATGCGAGTTTTCCTACCTTAGTGATTTTTGTGGCCAAAACCGAGAAACTCTCACGAAATCATGCTTTCTTGATGAGGGTTGAATCTTACGATTTAGAAAAGTGGTTCCCATTGTCCTTCAAATAAATTCTCGTAAACTTCTATCTATGTAAGGAAACAAATCCTTGTCTTTTGGCGTTCTTCAATATGAGGTCACATTTATGCAAATAATTTTGTCGAAAACAACGAGTTTCATTATGGCTAGTCTTTAAAACCGTTGTCACCTATTAATTGTCCAAAATCATCCTTCTATCTTCCCTAGAAATTTGACAAGGCTTGCCAATCACTTCAACGGGCACTAACCTCAACAACGGAGTTGTCCGGACTGAGGAGAAGCTGAGGAAAGAAGATACTTGTGAAGCAAAAGCTGAAAATCGGTTTCAAGTTCATTTCTAGTATTCAGGGAAACAAAAAAGTTCTCTTTCAAATTACGAATAAGAGAAAGAAAGAAAAATATGGGAGTAAGGATCCAAGAACATAAGATTTCGAAAGTGGTAATAGTGGATGGGTTTAAGGAGACTCATTTTTCCAACCATCTTTCTCTCACCTAGTCTTTCTCTCCCTATTTTATTTTTCCCTTTCATACTTCCCTCGCCACCCTAAGGCTAATGAGTTGCAAGAAGTCGGAATGGGACTTCAAATGTAAGTGAATCCAGCACTTGACTATGTTTATGTATAATAATTAATGTTTTAAATTTAAAGGGCGCTTGTATATAAATAAAAATTATGAGGGTATCAACTTGTAAAGAAGGCAATTTTTGCGTACTGGTGTGGGCAATAGCCCACACATGCCTCTTCCATTGGCTTATGTTTAGTTTCGCTGGTCCGGTTTGGGTTTCGGCTGGTCAATGAACTCCAAAGATTTAAATAAACAGTGGCGGAGGGAGGGGGCGGGCCACCTGGGCCATGGCCCTACCCCAGCCCACGGAAAAAAAAAAAAAATTAGTGTAAAAATAGTGTAAAAATTAGTGTAAAAAAAAATTAGTGTAAAAAAAAATTAGTGTAAAAAATTAGCGCCCCTTCTCTCTAGCCCTACCCTCTCTCTCACGCCCCTTCTCTCTGGCTCCGCCACTGGATTTAAACCTATGTTTTAAAAGAATTGTCAAGATTTAATACATAAACTGGCCAACTTTTTGATAAATTTAAAGCTCTTGATTTTAAAATTTACATCTTCTTAAATCCAACTCATGTATTGAGTTTTGACAGTCTTTCTCAAGCATACAGATTTGAACTTTTCAAGCACATCCATGAAAGTCAGATGTCGAAAAAACAGTACAATCATTCGCACAGCCCCAGCCATCTGCAAATAGAGTAAATATAATGATTAACAGCCATAAGGCGCGTTATGTAAGGTTACTTCTTTATGAAAAAATAATGATTAATAGTGATGACAAACATTAATTAGACCCTTGATCAAGCTGGTCGATCAGCTCGTAATTAGAGACGTGGTGGCTTTCATTTTGACGTCTACTTCATCGCTTGTTGATCAGTTCAAAATTAGTCTACATTTTCCTTTAGTCTACTTAAAATTTACCCTCAACCCTTCAAAAATAGCGAACCACTTGAATAGAACGCATGCAAATAATTTTTTACAACAAGCCAGCCTATCTTATCCCTTTAAAGTAGGGTATGAAACTGGTTTGTTAACTGCATGTATGGAAGGGTGAGTAACCCCTCTTGTGAAAGTGAGCCACATGTTGTCAAGTCAAATGGCCAATCTAACAAAATAACTCCAATCACCTAGAATCCACTAGCTTTTAACAGCCAGAGCGACCCGCTGACCAGTTGCACTTTATCATTTTCCTTCTCATTTTCAATGAATTTTTTTTTATTATATCTAAGTTAGAAATCTCAACCTGTTCTGATATGAAGAATAATTTTCAAGGTCCATCAGATCCAGAAAATTATTTTTAATGGCATGAACAGCTGCCTTTCTGGCAAAAACAGTTTCATCCGTTCCCAAGATACTAAAAGAGTACGTTTACGGCTACATATTTAGGCATATGTCAGTACTAGGAGGGAGGCATGGGAGGGAAAACGGGAAAAAGAAAGATGGTAAGGGCATATTTTATTGAAAACGGCGACCACGCTTAGCTTTAACAACCATTACCTGGATGCAGATTAAAGGGGTGTTATATATAGCCGAGGTTCTATATATATATATATATATATATATATATATATATATATATATATATATAGCTTTTCCACTTTCGGAATCAATTTAACATTTTCAAAATTGATTTTAAATGCATAAAATTGAAAAACAAAGTGACACAGGCGGCACACAGAATTGGTATTTTCTTAAAAAAAAAAACCGTTTTTTACACCACCGTTTGGAAAAGCTACACTTCCGAAGAGCTAACTAACGCTTTCCTCAAGGAACAGCAACTTCAGTTGCAAGGTTAAGAGCCAGAGAGCCACGACCATCTAAGCATTTAGTATATATAAAATATATACAACCATCGGTTCATGCCAGCATGACAAGGAGCTTTGTACGTATTCTCCTTCCATGAACTATGGAGGTCACGTGAGTTGCAAGACTGCACTTGCGCCATTACGGACAAGAAAAACAAGTTAGTAACTTTTACCACCTGCATAGAAAAAAACATAAAAAACCAACGAATTTCATGTACATGCTCTGTTATACTAAAAGAAACTTACATTAGAAAAAGGGAAACTTTTTATAAAGAAGAGCTAACTTTGGGAATACATACATATAGTGCATGCTACAACCGTCTCCACAAAAGCCAGGGCCATCCATACCTCCACCTACAGCTAACGTTATGTACACTGAAAACTGAAACGGCTGTATTTCTTTGTCCACCTTATCATCGTGGTGTAAAAGGAAACCTCGATTTTCAACTCTTGTTATTTCTGTAAGCCATGACCATTTCCTGGTTCGAAACATGTCGACTCGGTCAGTTGGGAAAGGAATTAGACGCAGTAAAGAAAAGGGAAATTCATACCTCTGACAGAAGAATTAACGCTCCTGGTCAATGCTTTGCTACCCTTGTCAGGCACTGAATTCGAAGAGACCTTGCCGATGGTTAAGGAGCTTTGTAATCCTTCCAGTAGCTGTGGGAACATCATTATAATGCTGTTAGTGGCACTATGATCTAAATTGAATGCAAAAGCCACCAAAATCCTACAACGTAGACCACTTGTTTCTGTAGCATGCCTTGTTTCCTTATAACTCCACATAGTTGGCTTAAAAGAATAAAAAGAAAAAAGAATAAATATCCAGACATGTTTGGATTAGGTATTAGTTCAAATTCATGTCTAGTCAGCACCTTCATATAGAAGAAAACATCTGGAGAACAAGGCTTTATAATCCAATAATGTCCTCAACCTCACAGAAATCTGGCTATCGTAATTGATGATTTAGTCCTACAGGCACTGAGAAGCATATCTACTTTCAACAACATTACCAAGTTGAAGAGAATTATGTTTACTTACCCTTGAAGTTGGCTGAATTCTGCGATTAGACCTCCGAGGCTCAGCCAAGTCAGGCGCCAGCTTTCCTTCACCAGAAGATGACCTTTCAGCCGCTGCTTCAACTTTTACTTTTGGGGCCACTCTAGAATCTACAGCTGAGAAGGCCTTCTTTCCATGTGGCAATAGATCTGAACCCCGCCCAATAGAAGAAAAAGGGCCTGAAGTATTTGGTGCTTTAGGAATGTCAGATACAATTTCTGCTCGGTGCTGTTTCTCTGGGTTCTCTTCATGGGTAAGACAAGGTAGCCCACTCAATTGGTCAGTCTCAATAGGCCCACTGTAAGGTGGCAAACAAGAAACTGACTGTATAATCTTTCTAGATCTGCTTTTACTTTGACCCCCCTGCCACTTGCCCAACACATCCTTGGACCTTGTGTTGGTTGTTCGGCCTCCCTTTGGATCGTCTTTAAAAGCACTTGTTCCACCAGAGGTTTTCTGTGGCATCAAATACTTGGAAAACTTGGCCATGTTATTTGTGTCACCAACCTTGCCAACCTGTTCTGCACTATAGTGCTTGCTTACGTCCATAAATTTCCTTTTCTTCCCAGGTTTTGGAACCCCAAACACCACCCTTGATCCTTGTTTCTGCAGTCCAGTTCGTGTAATCCTCCCTGAAGCCAGCTTATTGTTCTCAGCGGTGCTCTTTCCAATACAAAACGTGTCTTTGCTTGCCAAACCCAGTTCTGTCAATTCTTGGGGTGAGCTACCAGAACACACAATCTTTGCTGGATTTTCTTGTCCCTTGTCAAGTGAGGAATCATTTTCAAGATTCCTATTCAACTTTTGCCGTTTATCCAATGGAGCATCCCCTTGCTAACCACAAAAATGCCCAAATAACCAAATGTTCTAAATAAGCACATAATTCTTCGCAAAGAAGCAAAAATAACCAAACATTTATTTAGTATCAAAGGATGACCAAAGAAAAAAAAGAAAGAACAAAAAGGAAAAAGAATGCTAAGTCCAACCTCATTAAGCCAACAACCACAGTCCCTTGACCACTCTACCCACTGACTATCCTTCCAAATTAAAGATGGTCGAATGTCCCAAGCTCTTACAGTCCGGGCATCTCCCTCAGCTGCATGCCCAATGCAAATTGCAATTGGAACTTCAGTACTCATGAAATCCATCTCAAGCAAGACAAGCAATGGCTCTTAAAAATAAGCAAAAGCGGATGCAACCATCTCAAATAAGTGCAACCAGTGAAACAGAAACAACAACAAAAATCAATTCAGAACGAAGGAGAAGATAGCCACCACACTGAATAATGCAGTTGATAATAGTAAATGAACAATAAGGCCCCACTTGCCCTTACCTGATCCAAGTCAACCCAAGCAGGGGACAGAATTAGAGTAAATAAAATTTCAGTAATAAGTTGTAATTTAATTAAGATAATTATAGTTCTTCAAGCTGAGCAAAAATAGAAACTGGAGTAGTGGAACAATGTAAAAGAACTCAACATTGGCACACAAGGGTCCAAGAACTAAGCTGAAAATAATCCACAACAGTAGGGAAAATGTAGCAGCTCCCTACACGAGATAAGGAAAGTCAAGTCTGACTCAATGTTGTTGGACTCTGTCCAATGCCTTTTTGCAAGGCTCAAGTTAACTACCAGGTACACTGAAGCAAATCCAATTTCACCTATGTCACATACACAGTCTACTTAGCAAGTTTATCTTACAAGCCACAGAGGTTTGGCTCATTAGGAGTCTAGGTCGTTTTATTTACACGGTCAAACATAGCACAGACACAAGCAACTCTGTCATTAATTTTGTTTCCTTCTACGATTTTCATTTAGCTGTGTTGGCTTTCATTCATTTTCTTAACAAATTTGCGGTCAATGACACCCTTAGTAAAACCAAGCATGGACAGATGTGACAACCAGAGAAAGCGAGCACAAAATTCACATGTGATTTTGAATTGTAGCCTATAACTCCACAGATTGAACAACTTTGTTTAACAAGCAAAACAAGGCAGCTAATGACTTTGATAAAGACATGAATACCATAGCTCTATTGCAAATATTGCCTTGTAGTTGTAGCAAATGAATGATCATTTGATCAAGTAAAAACTGGAAAAATATGTTGGGCACTACTTAATTGGACACAGAACTATATTTAAAAGTACGGACAACAAAAGCGAATAGGAATAACAACTACTATGTATGGAAGGGGAAAAAAAATGCTATATTCAAACAAAACAAATTACTATATAAAAGAATATCAACGTTACCTTGAAAAAGAACAGTCAATTTCGATTCATCTTCTTTACTTTTCTCCGTGATAATCCCTTCCCACCAGCTGCAAAAACAAAAAGTCTATGGATTCACAGTCTAAATCACAAAAGACAAGAAGAACCAAAATAAAACAAAACAAGCCATCTAAGGAACATCTCCGAGCAACAATCACCAACAAAAACAAAAAACAAACACACACGTCTCTGTGTGAGCATATGCATGTGTGTGTGTGTGTGTGTATTAGAAAGAGAGAAGAGGGAACTGTGCCTTACCCAAACCATGCATGCTCCCTTTGTTCAAAGAGGACCAAACTGTTTGTCCCATAGTACAAAGGAAGTAAGCACAATCGGCACATTTTGAGTAGGCACAGTTCACATTTTCAATTTGAAGGTTCTTGGTCCATCAGCTAATAGTATGTAATAACCACTAACAATTCAACCATATCATCAAACAAACAGAAATATAAAATGCTTTCATACCCGTCACGCATCCAGGCATCAATATGATCACCAGCTGACCAGTTATAGTTTCCCATAGCTGCTCGGCGTCGTTTTCTTGTACCTTCAAATTTCACGGCAGTCATAGTATGAGCGATGCGTATTCTTGGAGGTTTACCATCAAGTTTAAGAGGTATCCACTCTTTGAGCTGCCCTGAGCCTTCCACATTGAAAATGAAATAAAAAAATGTCACAAAAACATGCAGATTATCTAGAAAAACATCTCCTTACGTAAAAGATATGGTCTTTAGAGAATAGAACAGAAGCATCAATGTGCACAATCTAATAGTTACCTTCATCAGAGAAACGATTATTGTAGCAGACATAGGCCTTTCCATCCTTTACCTCTAATACCCTGGCTGAGAACCAGACTGCTCTAAGACCTTCCTCATCAGAAATAACCTGTCATGTTACAAAATAGTAAAAAATAAGATATGCAGATCAATAAATGAGATTGCTTTGGAAAAGAGAAGCACTACTAGTCACATTGATTCTACAAGAGATCCAACATGTGAAACCAAAAAGGACTAAAAGAACACAAGTTCAACAAATCAGGGGCTTCAAAAAATCAATTCTCTACACGACACTAAGAAATGGCCTTACTCAACAAAATTTCCTTGACGTTTTGCAAAGAAAGATGATTCAATGTGATTCACCCATCACCTTAGGATTTGTAGTCATCGACCTTTTGAGGTAGCCAATTCACTTTATATATGCTGACAAAAAGAAAAAATAACCAGAACAGAATTTTACACAACACCAATAAGTCAACATTTTCACCACATATTTCTCCGTCAATAGCCATTTCAGATTCCAGCAAAATTCCTTGGAAGCCATCATCCATCATCTTCATGTGGTCAAAAGTTTCGTACACATTATATGCTAGAAAATATAGAGACTCACAGACCATACCTTATCTGTGTCACTGTGTGCCTGTTTATGTTAACTTTGCATAACTCACATTACCATAAAAGATGCTTCCTTGGGAAAAAGATATTCTTAATTAAAATTTCTGCTACCTACTAACACAGAGGTTTGTATAAAATATCCAAGGCGAAAGGCTTCACTCTAGAAGCTGATTAGTGATTACACATAGGGCTTGAGGCAAAAACTTCACCTGAAACTCAATTCACATGAATACACTCCTAGACAAGCTAAAAAGTAACATGCACAAGTCCTTATATATACATGTGCATCTATGCATGGGATATGCACATAGCCACATAAATACACACATGAAGTCATAAATGCAACCACAGAAGCAACTGTTGCGCAAACAAATGTGCACATATATGCACCCCAAAACAAAAAAACAAAAAAAAGAGTGATACAACATATCTATTTGACTTCAGAAGATTGTCATATCCTCAAATTAACAACATATAAAGCTCACCTCAACAAGTGATCCCTGCTTAATGGATTTTTCATTTGAAGCTTCACTTTGCTCATTTTTTCCAAAGTCTTCAAATTGCATGGATATGGACGCATTTCCTGAAACATGTTCAGATGAAGGAATGGATCCAACACTATTAAAGGACTGAGAAAGTTTTTGCTTCTTTTGGTTTATTATCTCTGTAGTTTCAATGATGGGAACAGCAACACAAGCCCCACTGATCAGCTCTCTCTGGTTGTCAGTTGACTGTTTGGATGAATCTTTAGAAGCATTCCCGTTCCTCTCATCAGAACCGAGCAAAATATCTTTTTTAGGTGAATACTTCAAATACAAGCTATTATTAGGTTCTATACAAGCCCCATTTGACAGCTGTAGTATCTCCATGGATTTTGTTTTCTTTGTGAACAAACTGAAGACATCTTGATCTTTCCAGTAACCCCCAGGACCTGCTTCAAGTAACTCAGTCAATGTCATTGGGATAGGGTCACCCATTGCAACAATTGCAGTTGCTTGTGATATAGCCTCTGTAGCTAACTCTGCAGCCTTTACTACTGCATCAAGATTCTGTGCCCGTTTTGTTGCAGCTGACGCAGCTTCAACCCTCTTTCTAGCAGCCTCCCTTGCGAATTCAAGGACTGAACTGGAGACTCCCTGTTTCACTTTCCCATTCAAAGATGATCCAGCAACAATCCCAGAGCTTCTCATACCTTCAGAAGTATCAGGCTCAGTATCACAAACACCAGTAAACACCTTATTCATAGTCAAAGCCTCATCAGCCATCAGTTTTGCTTGCAATGCTGCATCAGATGCAACCTTAGCTGCTGCAGCAGCTGTCTTCGCAACCGAAGCAGCTGCAGCAGCTGCAACAGCTGCAGATGCCAGTGTTTCTTCAACATCAGAGACAAGTCCAGAATTCCTCTTTACGGCGAGATGACTCCATATGTCCTGGCTATGCCTGACAGCAGATGCTGAAATTGCTGCAGCATCTTCTGCCTGTCTTTTAGCCTGTTCAATTCGACTGCAGGCCTCTTTTGAAAAGATAGCTCTTAGCTCAGGGTTATTGCCAGATATCTGATAATTTGACAGTGCCAAGGGACTAGGTGCAGGTTCACCTGAAGCAGCTCTTGATGTAGATACCGCAGAAGTGAATGAAAAAGTAGTAGGCATGCTAACAGAAGTAGGTTCAGGGATCTGCTTAGTAGGAGTTACTGCCACAGAACCTAATTCTGTAGGAAAAGGATGAACATATGGAAGTGAACTATTTTCTGCAGGCATGCTCTTTTTCCTCTTCCTGGGTTTTGAGCCTGTAGAAGGCAGCATACCACAAGTGGTAGTCGGCAACACTTCCGTATGTATGCCTGCAGAAGCCACTGCAGAACTCATACCAGTGGACAAGGGACTGGAAGCAATTGGTTGACTAATAGAAGTTACATTCACAGATGCTGCCACAGGATGTTCCCGAATAGAAGTTGCTTGAACAGTTTCTGGTGTGGGGAAAGTGGCATATGGTGTACCATCCATGGTTGATGCTTGAGGAGGAAAAATCCAGGGAACAGGACTGGGAAGATGAGAAGGCCAAGTACTTGGATGCCCTGCAACAGGCCGTATATGGGGGGAAGGATACAGGACATGGAATGGTGTAAGGGTTGTATGAGGATCAACAGGTGATGTCCTTGTTACAGTATTGGCCTGGACAATGTCACGAGATGAGGTTGCCATAATCCATGTTGGTGAAGGCATAGAAACTGCAGGACTTGGATGTGACACAGAGGAACCCTTGCCAGCAGCTCGACCAGCAGAGATGATGGAACTTTTCCCCTGAACAGAATTTCCTTTTGGTGTTTGCTCATTAGTTTTTATCCCTGAAAATAAGGGGTTGAGAGACCTTTAACAAGAAACTAGACAAATTAAACTCCAAGGTATGACAACATGGCATCTCAAACAAGTCACATGAAGTTACAGAAAAAAGTGAACCTGAATTAGCAACTGGAGACATCTCAGAGCTTGCCCAAGATTTCTGACTGCGAGAACGTTCAACTGCCAAATGCCATGCAGTTTCCCACATGCTTCGTCCACCATCTGATTGTTATACAATAACCACAACCATTAAGATCTAACTGCTCCAACATCAGCCAATCATGAAAGGTACAAAAACATAAATCCAGAGAATGAATAACAAAATTTTAAATTAAGGCCATACAGACCTCCCCCAGATTCACCAAATGCTGAAACCATACAAGCCTCATCTGGTGCTGTGCCTTGACTGAAATAAAATACTAAACCCATTAAACCAGGAAACTGGAAGAAGTGCCACAGAGGTGGTCAGCTGAATCAACACAAAGGAAAAAAGTAAGAAACTTACATCAGAGATCCATAAACAAAAATCTGTGCACGTAACTGGAGTTGCTGCATATCCGTAAAGGGCTGTTGAAACAGACCTGATGTTGGAGAAGCAAAAGTAGTCAAATCTGATAGATTAGATGTCTGGGCAGCCTTCATAGAGTATGATTTTGTAGTGCTACTTTCTATGTATGCCAACTTTTTCCCCTCTTCCACTTGCATTGGAGTGCTTAGTAAAGTCCCAACAGGACTAGCAGAATTATCAGCTAAATTTTTACCCTCACGTACGTTTGAGGAAATCAACCTTGTAGAAAGTGGTTCTTTTGCAGCCCTTCCTTTACCGGAAGCAACTCTTTCAGTTCGGCTACCAAATCTTGACCTGCTTTTGCCTGTACTGGGGTCTTTTCCAGGTTCAATCATCTTTTTCTCATTAGGTGTTGGACTCCTCCGAGGTGTCCTCTCAGTTGATCTTTTATGGTTTGCCTGGATAAAGAAAGAGAAAGCTGTTGGCAGTGCTCAAGTCCAAATAAAGGGAAGAAAAACAAAAATAAAAAATGAAAAAAAAAACAATATATGAGTAGGTAAGAAGGAAAACCAAAACTACCTGCAATGATTCAGCAGGCTGCACAGAAGGAAATGACTTATAAGCTTCCCCATTCTTTTCGTTCACAAATGGACTTGCCAGTTTGCCAACCTCAAACGTGAAACTGTTGTCGCTTTCAGTCACATTACTCCTCTCAGGGGTTTGAGGAGTTTGATCAGTTGCCTTTGGGACATCAGTATGAACAGAAACATCAGCAGGAGCACAAGATGCAACCCCGGAAGCAGGACAGTTCTGAACCAGTGACTGTTTTTCACCTTCATGCCGTGCCTTGTCACTGACACAAGGCTCACAGCAACTAATAACTGTAGGCGAACCACAATCAGGATCTACAGGGATAATATCAATGTCAGCTTTTGGGGCATTCACATCATTCTTCAAACAGTACCTATTGGAGACACCTTGAACATAATTTAAGGCTTCAACTTTCCAGAAACAATTTACATTATCATGTAAGGTTTTAATCATAACAACAACAGTTGTACAAAACTTATAAAGTGATCCCAAATATGAACATTAATGCATTTGAACCACTTTCTGGATCCAAATCTGAAGATAACGTCCACATCAAAATCATGATTAGAACCCAACAAAGAAATGTAAAGAGAAGAAGGCCAAGAATTAAGCAGGACATCCGTTGTTCAAGCTCAGCAGTCAGCACAAAATGTGAGTTATGGTCAGAACCAACTATGTTCAAGCTCAACCCAAGCTTGAAGAGACCCATATGAGTAGACCCAGATGAAGCTTGATTTTGGTCTCTGCTCCAAATTGACTTGAGATTGTTATTTGAAGGCCAAAAATATGTTGACACCTTTATTGTAAAGTGGGCTCAAGCTACAGATCTGTGTATGCCCCTATGCATGATTTGGTTCACAATCAAAGGTAGACTAAATGAGGAGAAATGGATAAAATCGCCTACAACCCAGTTATTACACCAATTCAATTTTCTCTCCCTTTTTCTGTTCACAAATAAGATGATGAACTTAATTCTTATGCAAGTTAGCCCAACAAAGTTGAGTTCCAAATGGAAATGCTGTCTAATATAATTAGAAGAGCTGAACACCTTGAACCACTCCAGATCAAACCCAATGAAATCCATCTCCCAAATGCAGCATTAGGGTATAAAACTACCACTATAACGTTAAAAGAAGAACTAGAAGGAACAAGAAGCTTAGAAACCATACATTGTCGACACAGACAACCATTTTCTTTGTATTTGATTATCAGTACATTACATTTATCAGAAGAAATAAAATAGAAAGGGTAATTTTCCAACCGCAACACATGAATATCATGAGCAACAACAAAAAAGAAAGGTTCTCTGTACAACTGCAAGCTAGAAGGACAGGGGAGGGAAGAACCTGAATTTGATGCTGGTGGAGCCTTCATGACATCGGATGGAGTTTTTATATCTGAATGTGAGGAATTTATCAATGTAACATCAGATGAACAGCCAACTGAACATATCTCAGTTGGAGGAGGATCTTTACGGGCATATTTTTCACTAATCTGATGTTTGTTGTCACACAAAGCACCCGTAGATCCTACAGCAGAAACAATAGGTGGTATGGGTTGTTCCTCTTTGCCAGTTTCTTCATCTGCAAAACAACAACCACCTTCAATGATAATGCACTATCATGCAATGACTATTCAGTACTCACTACCATGCACAAATACCAGCACTGCGTCCAACAACTGCCTTAACATCAACATTTGGCATTTTACGTGTGGCCTATAAACTTAAGAACTTATACATGAAAACAAGAGGAGAAAAAAAGATTGTCTTCAGGACCTTAGGACAACTTGTTCAATCGATTACCTGTCACAGATGCCACCGACAGTTTAGATCCTTTTGCAGAGGCTTCAGAAACCATAGGTGCATCAGTTTCTTTATCAAATAAAGGAGAGGAAACAGAAACTTTCTTAATTCCTGTGGAATCCCCAGAAGTGCCCTTTCCAACCCCAGATGCCTGAAGCCTGGTAAGGAGCACGTTATCAACTGAATGTTGTACAGGTGCTGAAGAATGACCAATTACCAGAGCATGTGATTCTGCTCCAACAATGTGAACTGCATGTTCCTTGGTAACTGAAGCAAGATCGGACGTGTTTATCGTCTGGCATTTAACATTGACCTCATCCTCTAAGGAAAGTGAGGCAACCAAATTTCTGTTGCCGGTTTCTCCCAATCCAGACACATCAGGTCTTCCTTCTTTTTGTTGAACACGTTCTTTACTTGACATGGCGATATCTTCGGCAACTGTCTGATTAACAGTGTCCTCCAAGTTGTTGACAACTGCAATATCAGACGTATTCTCAGAAAAAATTCCATTTGTCGCAGGGTTAACCAGATGAGAAGTGTCTGTCAGGCCTTCAGAAGGCAAGCACGTACATACAATATTTTCAGAGGTTCCAGTCTCCAACCCAACCAATTTACTTGGTATAGTGTCCTTCTCAGATTGCTCCTGAGGATATCTCACAGACATATCTCCAAGAGGAGAAACATCATCAGCTTTGGATGTATCCAACACTGAATATGCCAATGTATCGTTGCCAAGAACAGTTGCATGATCAGGTGCACTACTACCACACAATTGTTGTGAAGCATCTTTGAGAAAAGACCCTGATGAATCAATATCTGCCATTCTATTATCTCTCATGCCATGTGACAGTGCACCGTTATCCATAAGAACTTCTGAGGTATCATTAACTAAAGTAAGTTTTGTGACTCTACCATCTGCTAAGCTGCCAGAAACTTCCTTTTGCGAAGATATAGGATCCAAACAATGAACAACATTTGTTGTGTGAACCTCCACGCTACAAAAGTCAGTGGACTGTGAGAAATTTTGCACATCTTCAGCTATGTTAGAAGCAGATATCGTCTGTGCCAAACCACAGTTCGTGACAACCATGCTATTATCTTTGTCCAAACATGTTTCACTAAGCTGCTCACACTTGTTATCTACAAATTTGTTCTCGACAGGATGATCGTTGCTTTCTACATCTTTTTCAGGAATTTTACCATTAGTTGCATTAGCATTATCAGTTACAGGAGACCCTTGTAGCTCCTGACAAAAAAGTTCATTACATGTGTCTCTCGGCATGGCACCCTCTCCGGTATCAAGTTGTGTAGCTGGATAATCGGCTTGCTTGCTGACAAGCTTTTCAGATGTTATCTCAGTAGAAAAATCAGAGATACAGTGTAATGTATCATCTACAACAGAATCACCCTCAAACAGGCCCTCATTCTGTGATTTGTTTTCAGCTTGTTGAGGAACCAAACCTCTCAAAAGCCCATCTTTGGGCCACTTCTTATCATCTACTAGCACCTCATTCACTTGAGAAGATTCAACTGCAGTTGAGATTCTTTCCAAAAATGTGCTATGTCTACTTGCACTACTCTTATGCAAGTCATTTCCCATCTCATCTCGATTGCCTAAACTTTGACATTCAGAGACATCACCAAGATGTTCTGGTATAACTTCCACATCGTCAACAGGATCTTTTCCAGATGAAGATAAACTTTGCAAGCAACTATCAAGTGGAACTGTAGAATCATCTGATGAGACACTTCTTGCATTGGAAGAGGTACCAGTGGGACAAAATCCAGAATTCATTTGCTGGTCAAGCTTACCAAGTGTATCAGGGGCATCCATTTTTGCAGTGTCACCTTTATCAGTGGTCATTTCATCCTGCCCGACAGAATTCAGTAGCATCTCGACAGATTCAGAAGAAGCTGCCTCAGACCACACATTGTTGCTCCTTGAAATGGTGCAAGATTCTTCAGCACTGACACCAAAGTCAAGGCCCTGAGAAACTGGATCAAGCACGAGGATGTTTTGATCTTCTCTTGAATAGTCCTCGATCCAATGTTCTTCTGTCTGATTTGAAATGCCAAGTAATATACCTGTTTCTCCTAGACTGTCAAACCTTAAATGGACTTGAAGATGTTCATCTAAATCAAACTTGGGAAGTGCATATGAACGCAACCCAGGGGGGAATTTACTGTCCTCTTCACCAACTAATTGAGTGTTTCTAGATGCAAATTCTTTGTCATCATAATCCATGAGTGAACACCTGCAATTTAAATTTCAGTGATTGGAAAATGGATCACCTTATATACAGCTTATAAGGCACTACAATGACAAACATCTTCCAAGCAGTAACCATTTTAAATGGAAACCATCATCATAAGTGAATGCTAGCATATGGATGTTTTGCAGTAAACTATCAAGCTGCAGTCATAGTACACGCTGCACAAACTCAATGTAACCAAATAGATATGGTCAGCATGGTTTGCCTGCTTGGAAGTTGATATAACCTTGGATCATGCTTTTGATGATGTGAAAATGTGACGTTTCTGGATAACTTGCTTATATGCTGCAAGCTTTCCATCACATGTCAGTTCCTAGGAGAACAAGTTGAAAAACTAACCGTGTTGACTGCACCTATAAGATATAATGAAGAAAATATGAAAAGAATACAAGCCTCTGTAACATATTCAGACCTTTGGCTTTATTAGTAATTTAGTATCCTCTGCTATTATCATGATCCAAACCCCCTACCTAGTAGATAAACCACACAGAACATATATGTTGGAACTCAGAACTCACCACCATATCCTAAAAATGTAAACCCTTGATTTGCTTAAATCTGACACTCAAATAGGCTACGGGATCATGTTTAGCAGGGTACCATGTTTAACAGGATTTATTTATTATTCAAGTGTACAGGTTGAGTGTGCCATGGTTTTCTTGAACCAATTTCTAAGCTGCCATATTCATGAAAGGCTATGGGCTGATGTTTCTCTATATCCAAATTTGAATCTCATGAGGCATTATAAATTATAAAAACCTACTTCTACTAGAATCATAAATAAAAATTAAAATCACACTTCAATAACTGATGCCTAAATCTATGCAAACTAGAGAACATACCACAGGTCCACAATAACTCAATAAGGAATAATGTAACAACCAATACATGCACACTTGACGCATGCAAGCAGACATATGAACATACAAACATGTGGATATAATGATATATATGTGTGTGTGTATAATATATATATGTACACACACAAACCAGGTGTATCACACATCCTAGAAACAAGATGTGCATTCTTTTTTTTTTATCAAACTTGATAAGTATATTCAACATGAACTACTTGAAACTTGATAGGGATTATGATCTAGATCGTGTTTTTTATATAGATTATGCCAGATGGATGTTGGTGCTGGAGCAGATGTAAGTATGGGTGAGAAGCAATTTCAAAAACCTCGGATCAGGCTGTAGAGGCAGATGTAGATACACGCATATATGCATAGCATGTTGTAGTATCAAAAGCAAAACAAAATTTTAGAATTGTAAATGGAAAATGTAAATGTGAGAATCAGAGAGAAAAGAGAGGGTGAAAAATCCAGTAAAAATAGCCCTTTGTATATAAAAATATATCAGAAAGATATCAGAAAGAGAGGCAGAGAGAGTGAGGCCTTTCTCTAGCATCATTCAGATACATCTAGTGCCATATTCGACGAGATTGACACCATTTGATAATCTGTACAGCCAGAAAGGTTCTGGCAACAACAATCTTTAGGTACCTTACTGTCTACTGAATGAGAAGCTTTGTTCGTATAAACTATATTGGACAAACATCCAATCTTCTCTTATATTATCAACCAAAGAGCAATAGATAAATATGATTTTCTATTTTTTTGGTCCTTCATTTCATCTTGGTTTAATAACTAGACTCAAATCAGAAGTTCTATGTTCTAACCTAGGCCAATGAATTCTTGTATGAATAAGGAGAAAAAAATCTTATCATACAAGCCAGAGAGGGTTACATGGCAAAGTAAAACTTGTCCAAGAAAAGTACACCAGACAACAACTTGCTCAATAGGGGCTTAAAGTTGACATAGAACTGGTCCCATATTTTCCATTTTGACTAAAACCTTATTAAAGTAAACCACATCTGGGAAGCTAATCAAGTGCACTTTTTTTATTTCCATGAATGGAAAGAAACGTACAATTATGACAAGTCCAGCAAAAACAACAGCGTAAAAAATCACACCATAAGGGATTTCCTTTTTCGATTATCAAATATATGCAAGGGATACCACATGATTTCCTTTGATAGGCAAAGCTGAAGGGTAGGGGACCCATTACATACTCTCTCACATCATCAATTATATAGTGTACTACCTTCTAATAATTTTTGCATGGGCATGGTATTTGGACTAGAAAATTTATCACCTGCCTAAGCATCGTGAGATGATAATCTGTGTTCAACTCAAAAGCTCTAATCGGACCAGCGCAGTGCTTGTTTCAGTCAGGCACCAACAAGATGCCCACCCATTCATATAATCCAGGATGAAAATATCAGGATCATCCTATGTTCTTAATTTCTTGAAAGATAAATATCTTTTCCAAGGTTGTCCCTTTAACAAAACCTAGACAAAAAATAAAAACATGGTGGCAAAACAGAGATGGAACATTTTTATGATGTCCGGAAAGAGGAAGAAACAAAAGAAATTCCTGAAAGAAGGGACCTTCTATGGGACGTTGGAAAGTGTAGTTAATGAAACTATGAAGGACATTACTACAGGGCTACTCAAGCAGGATAAAGCAGAAGACTGCATGAGATTGTAGAAATTGACAAGCGTCAAAGTACCCAAACACTACTATGATGCATTTCAGCAACGGAGACACCGTAAAGGATCCTGTCTCTCTTGCAGTTTTGAAGTGGAAACCCTGCAGATACAATGAGGTACAAACACTGTTCATGCTGATTGAAACATATTTTTGGTTGATTACTACAATCACCATATCTCAGCAAAACATTGCTACAGGAACTCTAATAACGTGCCAACAGCAACATACGCACATTTAAGAAGCATAGCTACGTGGAACATAATTCATTGCCCTCTAATATCACATGCCTGAACTCCTGTAAGCAGCACGACGCTTTGATTTCACCTTTACCAAAACTTGGAAATCGAATTCTCCTTTTATTATAAGCCTAACAAGAGGAACCACATCCCTCATCCCATGTCCACGCCACACCAACATCACCCTTTTCCGTCTCATCTCACCCTAAACCAACACAACCGCCTTTCCATCTCATCTACACCCCACAGCAACACAGCCCGCTTTCCCTCCCTCCCCCTCCTCCACCCTCGCTCCCCCTCTCCCCGCTCCTCCTCTCCCCCACCCAACAAACCCAACCACACACGAGCAGATAGGAGCTTACATTCGGGACTACTGCCAGAAGAAATCTATAATTGCTACAATAATAATACTGCAACAGGAAGACAATATCAAACCCTAGACTCCAAAACCTCTGAAAGGTGGAGCCAACTCACAGTACAGCAGTGAGCAGCAGAACTGAAAACGGCATACTCCCACGCACAAGGAAACGAGAACCCACAGTTCTTACCGCCAATTATTTATAGAAAACAAGTAATGCCATAAACCGAGACCGATGCGATCAAAAACCCTAACTCGACACAATTCGGCTCCGACCATTGTCCAGTAAAAGAAGACGACCAAAATAGAAAAAACAGAAAGCCGGTAGGCTTCCCGTGCCCTACCTCCCTCCATAAGGTGGAAACTTATTTTCTTTTGCTCCTCCAAGCAGCAAATTTCTTCTTCCGGAATTTCATTTCCCTAGGGAGAACCCGGCCGGCAACGGCGTCCAAGAATGGCGCTCCTTCCGCCAAACCTTCATTTCGACACCGCCAGATGTGAATTTCTTTTCCTCGAGAACGGGTGAGCAGGAACTCTGCCCGCCGGTAAATTTCCCGATTACGTCCGGCGAGAATTGCCGTCCGATCAGCGAAGTGGAGGGAATTTTTTTTCCTTCGCCTCTCGCTTGCCCTCGTTCTTTTCTACTTCTTTCCCCTCTCGCCCTTTCTCACGCGCGAGAACGAGACGAAGGAAACGCGCGATTAAAACCCCCGGATCTCAAAGGCCGCATTTGAATTACGAGGACGCGACCCCGTAAATGCCATCTCTTCAGCGCTTATTTACAACGCTACCCTATCGATGTACCCCACTGCTGGTCGTTAGTTGTTGGCCCCTCGTTTGGCTGTTGGGCGTGTGCGGCTCTCCCTTGGATCTGGATCTGGATCTGGATGCATCCCAGAGAGCCTTGGACCCATATTTAACCCACATGGCTTACGGATCAAGCTTGTTGGGTTGGGATTAAGCCTGGTATTGGGTCTGCCCGACACCCTAAATTCGGGCCCCAGCTTTGCTCGACCATTAAAACCTGATTTTGGGCTTCACTCAATTAAATTAAAAAAATATATATATATAAAATAATATATAAATGTAATTAATAGTAAGGAAATATTATATTTATATATGCAAAATAATAAAATAAATATTAATAACAAATTATCTTAGTCCGATGCCCTTTTCTTTGGGCCGGGGCCTAAGCCCAGTCGAATCGGTACCGGTTACCCACCAGTGGCCCAACCTGGTGCCCAGTCTTAATTGGAATCAAGAGACATTTACAAAGAGGCTTAAAAACAGTTATTCTTCTTACCTCTAGCATCTTAGACAGTATAGTTCAACTTGAATACCATACTCTATCACTTAGGACCCAATAACATAACTCCCATGAGACTTGGAAACCCCTAACCTGACCAACTAGGTTAATTAATTCTTTTAAATTCAATTCAACAAGTAGGAAGTCAGTTTTCATCTTCTTTAACTGCAGTTTTATTTTTTAAGATGCTACTATTAAAATTATAATGACGAATTAGCCAAGTTGTTCCTCTGCAAATCAACATAAATACAAAGTTAAATTATGCATAGGGGCAATATCCGTGTGGGCAACTGCCGACACCTAGCTTTTAACACTTTTTCGAGAGATACAAGGCATAAAGAGATTTATTCGTTGATAAAAAAAATGTGAACAGTAATTAAATTGATGACCAAATAGAATCATAGGTTGGGAACAGTGCTTGAATTGATGATGAAGAAAGAGTGCTTCACATTAACAACAGAAAAAAGGATCGATCAAATTTTATTAAGTTTGATTTATAGTGATCATTCATCGAAGAATGACTCGGGATCCATTTACTTAAAATACTTAGCATTTTAGAGACTTGAAATACTCGAATAAAATCATCCGGAATGGCATCCTCGTTGATTTTCATTTGTGGGGGTAATTTTTGCGTCAAGCGGAAAAAGCGAGCATTTTAGAGACTTGAAATACTCGAATAAAATCATCCGGAATGGCATCCTCGTTGATTTTCATTTGTGGGGGTAATTTTTGCGTCAAGCGGAAAAAGCGACGAGAATGGATGAGGGCAATTGCGTAATATACGGAAGTTGTAATGTCATTCATGAATCGAGCGGCAGGGCGTCGGAACGGCTGGACGGAGCACCAGTTTCTACTTCTGCTGACTCAGACAGCATTGTACGGTTGATAAGTGTCTTTCTTCCAATGGAAACAAGACACGTGTAGTCAAATTCGCGCCAAGAATTTGGCTTATTTCCATGGGGGCAAGGTGCGGTACGCACGCCAGCAGCGTAGCTAGGCTGCGGGCGCTTCTTGAAAACGGTTCCGGAGTAACGGATCCCTCCTGCTTTCATCTCGGACACATATCAGAACCTCGACGCTGCGCTGCTTAGATGCTTATCGGGGACAAGTGGATAAACAGCATCAAAGTTCACGTTAATACACATGAAAAGCTTGGTCCTGTTGTGAAGGCAGAGCCTGTCCCTCTGTCAGAACGACACGAATTACATGGGTACTAGAGATATCCGCTTTTTATGCAACTACCCATTAAAAATATCACATACAGAAGACAGCACACATGGGTACTAGAGTATTTCAATCACAGACATGAGACAACGCAGGTTGAATGTAAAAATGGTCAAATATCTCAACTCCTTCGCACCAGAATATGCCCATTTGCAACATTACCTTTGTCGTGAAAACATGGGACCGACATAATAGCCCTTATGGTGTTACAGTTTCTTTCTCAGGTGTGATGTGCACATCCAATGAGTATCTTATAAAGAAGAGGTTTTCAGAGTGATTTTGTCGATTCGGAGAGCATACTGGCCTATGTGCATAAAAGTTCAATTCTGTATGAATTCAGAATTTTTTATGCTCTTTTGTCTGTCAGTGGTTAGTAGTATATGACCCCACAGAAGAATGCTACAAACCAGTAGAGTTTGGACTACATTCCACTGTCAAGCATCAATTGATGTCAGTTAAATAAGCATAGCTAAAAGCCTAGGCCGACTACATGTAGTGATTATATGTGATAGATGAATCTTTTTAGCAGAGATCTCAAGTGTTTCACCAGCCAGATGATTGCCATTATTTGCCAATGCACTTCAGCCTAGGCACTTAACTAGGGCTACAAATGGGATGGATACAGTATGGGAAGGCACGTCATACTCGCATGACGTATTTTGGCTGTTTTGTGGTCTATCCTAATTCCCTCCCAGTGCCCCCCCCCCAAGAGCTCTGCCATGTTCTCACACACGCGAGAGAGAGAGAGAGAGAGAGAGAGAGAGAGAGAGAGAGAGAGAGAGAGAGAGAGAGAGAGAGAGAAAGAGAGCAGCTTGATTGAGATGCCCAGACAAAGGGCAGAAAACTAACAACTCAAAGCACAGGACAGTATTTAGCTAAGGTTACGAAGTTACAATAATATTGTGCATTGAGCTCATGACAGATTTGCCTTCCTAGTAACCAAGAGAACGTATCTTTTGGAGACATCATGCTTTGTCTATCAAGTCCACTGAGAACATGTATCTAAACCTTGCACTATATGGTAACCATTCTATGGTTTGTGCAGTTTTTCCTCTAGACTTACTGTTCATGCATTTTGTAACAGCATCATGTAGTTTCTTTTCCACATTCTTGGACACCCAGTCGAGTATATGTTGAGAATTGAGGGATGCCTCTTTTGCATACCTTTCTAGCACCTTGGGAAGCAAGACTTTCCTGGACTTGTTCACCACCACATTAGCCTGAAGAAAATCTTTCATTGCCACCTCCAGCTCTTCATTCACATTTTTAGCAGAGTACACCCTTAACTGCACAATGCTTATGAAATGTAATTCTATGTGAAATTGGATAAATGCAGTAGAGAAGTGCAGCAACAGTTTGGATTTGAAGCATTACCATTGGGTCGGAGCGGGCACCGGTGCAAAGTGCAAAGCAAACAATTGGGTGGGCCTCTGAAACACCGAACTTTGTACGAACTACTTGTGCTTCACCTGATTTCATTCTCAGGGCGGTTGACAGGATGGGCTCAAACCACTGCCATTAACATTAACATAATTCAAAGGTAATTCAGACGCTAAGATGAATAAATGAGCAAGGACTCGAGTCTTACACGTCCAATCCGAGGGGTTCGGAAGCACAATATGAAATGCTCAATAGAGTTGGCACTCACTATGCAACCTCCAATGTTGTAAGCAGCCTGTCATAAACAAGTTATTACAATGTACTGGAGCAAAATTGGTGCCACAGAATTGCACATGTTGAGAAAAGGAAAGGAAACCTCTGTTCATTATATATAGATGACACCCTGACTATGCGAAAATCACAAGGACTCATAGTAAACAGGCAACAAAAAATTTGCAATTTCATGGGAAACTCAATTAATTGCACACCGAGTAGTCCATGTTTCAGAATAAAAATTCGCAGCATCTTGCAGCAGCCAAATAACAGGGTCAAGTAACCAAATAAATTAAACGGACAATGCAAGAGTTACCTTATGAAACAAGGCCATCCTTCTCACAGAACTGCGGGGGATCCCATATGCTAGATGCGCCTGAATAAGATACGACACTCTTTAGGAGAATCCTGAGGAAGAATCCTACATTTAACCTAATTTAAAAACACAACCTCCAGAGAAACAGAAATTATTACATGCATAACGAGAGAATTATACACGTTAATCCAGAATGCGACTTTTGCAGTTCCTTCCATCTGGCTCACGTCTACTCTCTCAAGTTGCTCTACCAATGACCTGGAATGTGCAGAGGCTCCCACCCCAAAATAAAACATGGGCAGATTTTCAGCATTCTAATTAAAATGTCAACATTATATAGTATGGAATAAGGCGTCATATCCAATTTCCTGCTTTTACAAATTTATATCACTGTTAATACATTTTTAGTTGGAAAAAGGGAAAATGGAGTAATAAAAAATTTTTGAAGTTCTCCATGATTTTTAATATTGCCACAAAATGAGACTGTTCCATCAACGAAGTCATATCAGAAAAAATTACATTGCACACTTTTCTCCACTTTTCCTCCTCCCATTTTTCAGGCCAGCATTGCCCTTAGATTTTTCGAGGAAAAGTCCTCACCAGCATTCACAAGACCAACAATTGACTGTGTAATCAGTATATTCCAGGAGAAACAAAATTTAATTCTCTACCTGTAGCTACTAATGGCACATGATCCATGGGAAAAATGATTTCTGTCTGTGGACAGCCATGATATCTCAATGACTGGTTTACAAGACCAGTGCTGCTCTTCTTCAACCATATATTTTGGAATAATTACATCAGTGGACGACCTTGTTAGAGATGGACAACCTTTTCTTTTCGGCTTTTTAGAAGCTGAACCTTGTAGGCAGTGATATATGGAGGCCATGCACCTCACTAACTCTTCAGACAATTCACAGGGGCACCGATACAGATGATCCTTCAGTGTACGTGAACCCAGCAATGTCTTCCCAGTAAGTAGACCAGCTTGACCCTGAAAGTAGATCAATAAGCGTCATATATCATTAACATCAGTCATTTTCTAGGAAGTTTCTCTGCTGTTCATCCAATCCTTTGGGCGATTTTCTTATACTGGTAGCTTTGCTATCAGAAATACATATATATGTTCACAAGTTTCTGAAGTAAATTGTTTGGGCAGTTGTTATACCATTCATGACATATCTTCTACTTACAGCATAGTGTCATATCTGACCATAACTCAGAAAAATAAGCGAGTCTTTTGTCTTAATCGGGTAATATTTGTATTCCTGAGAAGTGCGACGACCCTAATCTGATTTGGGCAGTGTAACATGGGCTAAGCTTTTGCCTTACTCCAGCTTAAATTTTCTAAATGGGGAGTTCCAATTGCACTCTTTTATTTCCTCACTCTTAAAAATGACTGCCCATTTTAAATATGAGATGCAAAACAGTACAAGATGCAATTTAACCATGTCAAGAAGCACCAATTTCCAGTCATACCTTACCACAATCACGAAAGTGACCCTCCTTATCGACATCCATTTTATTGCTAAAGAGTGAATTGTATCTGGTCTTGCATGTCTGCGTTGAACTCCTCTTTCCATTCTCCTTCATAGATGCCATAACTTGCAAATGTTGCAAAGGGAACTTCTTAGAAGAGCAAAATGAGCTAGAAATGATACTTGGGTGCTTCCGCGCTTCATTTTTATCATGGGCAGGAGACGCTGCCCTTGAATTTCGTTCTGATGATGTCTTGCTGACACACTGATCAAAAATACTTCTGTAGAGAGACAGTACATGCTTTTCACGGTTGGCCACCTCTTGCTCAAGCAGTTCAATCTCTGATATTAATTCTCTCGTCTAACAAATCCAGGACATTAAAATCAGAATCCTTTCCTACTAATGTTGACAAAATCAATAAGATAACACCTACATGTCTGGGAAAACAATGATGCATGCCACAACTTCTTCTTGAAGGGTTTTCGACAAAAAACTCAAGATATAATCAGCTAAGGTGACAACATGAGCACTAGAAATTCTAGAAACCAATATCACTTCAATAGGTAATCTAGCAGCTTAATCCCTTCTACAGTTTAATGTTCATATACGTTGCATTATGCAGCATAAGAGTTTGAGGATTTGAACTAATTCATCTTATAGTCCAAACGTCATATAGGCAAAGCCACACATAGACCGGGATAGGCAGATGTGTACCCCGACCAGTAAATTTCCAATGGAGGCCATGGGTCCCTGACTCTTGTGAACTATTCATGCTTGAAATTGACAATCCTTATCAGTGCATGTGATGGAGGATGGATTTGGAATCTAGTAAGTACTACGTAACTCTTTTGCTTAATGGTGTTTAAAGAGCTGCGTGGAGAGAGGCAGGGCACTGTCGTGGGTGGCATTACTCACCCTGAACCCATATATCATGTTCGGATGCTTTGGGCCAGGTTGGTCACATGTCCACCTTGGACCATGTGGCTCCACTGACCACAAAGCAAAGCGCTGCCCTATTCTTTTAAGGGTATGTCAAGAGACTTCTTTCATGATTCCTAGCAGAGTCAGGAGCCGAATGAATGAAAACCTTCCACGAAATCTATTATCGGTGCAGCACATAGTAGCCAAGACCAAGAGGACACAGAACAATTGCAGCCCAAATGTATTGAGAAGTAGCTCTTTTATTAATTAGAGGCGGCCACCCCGATGCCTCAGCTGGGGAATACCTGAGCAGTAAAATGTCTGTGCCCTGGAGAAAGTGTACTTGAAGCTCGGCCCATCGCTCTCTCCAGCATATTCCGCATTGTTCTCTCATGAAGAAGTCGCATTTGTAACACTTCAATCTGTGAATTTCAAAGAGAAGTTGAAAACTTGAGATCACGCAAATGTGAAGCACGAAATTGTACGACACTGCCAGCGACTAAGTGAACTTTTGATGGGGACGGATAAGGAGCTTTTTTTTCCTTTGGCAGTGCAGAGCAGGAACAGAATACAAAACAGAAACCTCGGAGCAATGGCGAGGAAGGAAGAGGGAAAACTTTAAAAGAAGCAACGTTGTGCGCGTCCTTGAAATGAAATACCATTTCTTCCCCTCTTCCCCTCCTTAAACTTGGAACTTTACCTGGATGAAACAGTTGCTGTTTGAACTAGATGAAAAAGAAGTCACTACTGTTTGAAGTTTGAACTAGTAATCCCATAACTCGATTTAACAAGTCTTAGGGGAAAACCTGGACTTGAATCCTCCTGGGGCCAGCGGTAAGTCTCCTCTCAAGAAGCAAGAAGGAATGATTCTCATGAAAGCGGAACCGTGACTGCCTGTGACAGCCATGGTCTGCGCATACCACTATTCCTTCCGGGTCAATCTGATCATTCTGTCAATACCAAAATCTTGCGGCACAAGCTAACATATGTCCTCTAACTTACACAAGTCAAAAAGATGCCGTACAAGGATCCTGGCATTTATATGCGTGCTCGGTTGAAAACTGTAAGTACATTTAAATGGAAAACCAAAAGCTTCCTTACGGATATGCTTGCAGCCAGAACTTACGTCGCTCTCCAAAGAAGCACGATGATCTGTTCCGCTTCCAACAGCAGGATCACGGGAATCTTGCCGAATGGGTTTTGCATTGTGGACCTTAACAGATGAAGGTGAAAAGCACTCTTAGTAAGTCCAAATTGCAGAATGTAACTAGACAAAGAGATCGTTATACAGTACCGGTTTCCACAAACATACCGCAGGATTGCCTCCTCCTTCATTCACTTGCTGCTCACTTGGATGTACAGATTGAGAAGGAGCTGCCTTTGCAGAATCCAAGTTCTTGTCAGATGCACTAGAAACACAACAAAGTTAGCCATGAAACAGAGGAGAACTGCAGCAAATAGTATTTTCCCTCATCCTGGGAGGTTCCAACGTCACTTAAAAATCATAATTATCCGGCCGCACTTTTCTTCTGACACACCGTTCGGGACAAAGATAAAAACGGAAAAGCTCGTTGAAATATAGCGAAAACAAAAGGTCATCTGTTGTATTATGTATAGTTTATGGACACCCAAATTAGGAAAAGGAAAAAAAAAAAAGACCATCACTAACACCAACAGAGATTGCTAGAACCACAAGCTTCCTACCAGAAAACAAAGTAGAAATCTTTAATAAAACAACTTATTAAGAATATCTCACCAGAAAGAACAAATAAATCGAGTAAAACTAGACTACCGCCATTGTGTGGTGCGTATCACATGAACACCGTCTTAGGAACAACAGAGATCAATAGCACACCAAACTATTACTTTGATCCGAATAACATTAAAAGAAGACAACTTCAACTGTGTAGAGGGAAAAACAGAATATCTTT
Source organism: Nymphaea thermarum (assembly GCA_011799765.1). NCBI lineage: Eukaryota > Viridiplantae > Streptophyta > Magnoliopsida > Nymphaeales > Nymphaeaceae > Nymphaea > Nymphaea thermarum. Next base: position 202,754 of record JAANDH010000017.1, on the reverse strand, counting down.
CGAACACCACTAGAATGATCGTAAATGAAAAAAAACTTCGTTTCGTCTCACCTCTTCGACCGTCTGTGTTGTGAAACAGAATGATCAATAACTGAATAAGAAGAGGAAGAAGAATAAGAAGCAGCAGAGGAAGATGTCTTAAGATTGTCTGCGTTCTTGCTTCCTGCAGATAACTTATCTGCAAAGGAAACATCCATTACCGCTACCAATAAAGAAAAGGAGGCAGTTCCTCCATTCACATTCTTTAATTCAAGAATTTACGCCTCCCACGGGAACCACTTCAATTCAAGCAACCTCATTAAAAGGCTACAGGAGAAGCACAGAATAGCTCAAGTTTTTTCTTCTTTTACAGAGCGGTCAGAAGAAATAAATTTCTCCACTCATTCTCCAACTTGGATCCAAGGCACTGTGTTAGTTGGAGCCATAAATGAGAGTCTTTAATGAAGCTACCAAGATGGCTTCAAGACTCGAGAGCCTATAGAAACAGTTAGGCTCTCTCTAAAGCGAATTTGAAAAATTCACCAACTCTGGGGTGGAATTTATTAGTGGGGAATCCTTCATTTCTGCTCAGGAGGTGCAGAGGAGGGCCGCCACAGAATCGACAGGTACTGTTAAAGTGAAGACTTGGTTGGATCTGCACAGGAGAAAAGACTGCGTCAAATTGATCTGTGACATTTTCGCGCCATCTTTGAAGGCCCATAAGTTCTAACCGGATGTTTCTGGACACTTGGTCATTTTTCCGAATAATATATATATATATATATATATATATATATATATATATATATATATATATATATATATATATATATTAAATCAAGGGAGTTACAGTAGGTTCTAAGATCAAATACCTTAGATTTGCAGCGGAAGACGATCAAGAAGATGCACACGGCTTGTGGAGGGGAGAGCACTGGCTCCAATTCCACAACCCAAATGGTACAAGAACGCCCGATGCAGGTAACCCCAAAATGAATGGAATAAATTCAACATATTCATTCTCTGTTTCCGTTCTCTTCGTTTCCACTTTCCCCCCTCGTCAACATCTATGTATGCTAAGTTCCATTCCCAGGGAACTCTGAATGGAAATCTCCATTCCACTGAAAGGATGCGAGTTTACGTGTTGTAAGTTTGTAACTGCACCTGCTAAGTGAATCTTGATGCTGGACCCTGCCTCATCATGGGCGGATCCAGATCTAAAAATCCAACTACACACATATACATGTGTGTGTGTGTGTGCACGCGCCTTTATTGTCCTGCAAAGTTAAATTTGGTAAAATAATAATTGTCTTTTTCATATAAATTCTTGAGCTCTACTACTAGTTAACAGCTTTTTCTTCTCGATTTTTTCTCAGCCTTTTATCATGAAAATATTAATGACGAGTCAATGCACCAAGAGAGAGAAAAATTAGAGAGGCATTGACTTTTGTCATCTGGAACTTCCGGATGTTTGGATTCTTGGAATGAAAAAGCAGTGTGTTCTTCAGATCATTAAATAGCTCCACTAGGAGGGCAGCATCTGGACTCAGTGATCTAATCAATTGATGAACTTCAGATCCTTCAAGTTAATTAACTTGGTATTTATAAATGCCCTTTCTGTACAATTTATTATTGAGCAACAATTTGGTAGACTAGGGGGACCAGATGGGGTGTTCATAGACAGGCCCGCACATGTTCCCCAGCTCAGCTTGGTTAAAGAAAAGGCTGAATCATATGTGGCCCAGTAGCAGGCAGGTCGTAGCTGTGAGGATGAGCAGTTGCAGTTTGCCATGGCCGCCATTGGCGCCTGAGAATTGAAGTCTGTACATACCTTCCGAGGGATAAAGGAAAACAGTAAAAGTATTTCTTGCATCGCCCATGTATTTCATTAACAGAAAAAAATGATCCAATATACTGAGATAAATACTATTACACTCCGAATGAATCACTCTGAGCATGTTGATTGTTACTGTTAACATTGTCGATGTGACCATCTATGGCACCACTGGCAAAAACCTTCCCCTTGACCAAGCCAGCCGCAGCACCGCCGCAGATCGGACCAACCCAGTAAACCCAACCGTCCTTCAGTTTCCCACTCACGACTGCTGCGCCGAAGGAACGCGCCGGGTTCATGGAGCCACCGGTGAAGGGCCCGGTAGCCAGCATGTTTGCTCCGACGATGAAACCAATTGAAATCGGTCCGAGCAGACTCGGAGAACCCGGTTTCCTGTCCACCATTGTTGCATACACTGTGTAGACCAAGGCGTACGTGGTGGCGAACTCCATTAACACTCCGCCGGTAGCAGTCATCTCGTAAGTCACGGTATGGGGGACGATGGCCTGAAACCAGAACCAGGAAAGTTAGAAGAACTGCCCTGAACGGATCAAGAACTGTCCAGCTGATAAGCTCCAGTCCTGGATTTGATATTCTTTACCGGATATGGGGATGGGGTTAGAGAGAGAGAGAGAGAGAGAGAGAGAGAGAGAGAGAGAGAGGTGGGGAGGCAAGATTTTTGGGACAACAGAGTTCTAATATAAGAAAATGGATCCAGATACCAAGTCACGGCATCAGCAAACGCACCTGTCCGGCAGTGACCACTGAGAAGAAGAAGCATGCGACGATCGAACCCAGCAGCTGGGCTACCACGTAGAACACGCCAGTGAGAATGCTGATGTGGCGCCCTACCACCAATCCAAATGTGACGGCCGGGTTGACGTGGCCGCCGGAGCAATCGGCGGCGAGAGCCACTGCCACCGTCAAGGCCAACGCGTGTGCCACGGAGATAGCCACCAGTCCGCCGGTATCCAACGGGGCATCTGATGTCAGCTTTCCTGTAAATGTTTCATAGCCCCATTTCTCAGTCGAAGAAAATATGAAACTTGGGAAAGTATTTCTCATATGGATTTTGAAGACTTCCGACTTCTTCCAAAACGGAAGAAGACCGAAGACCTTGGAAAATACGGTTTCGTATCAAGGGCTGTATCTTTCAACAAACACGGAATTGCGTTTCCTAAATCATGATCCTGGAATTCGTCAAGCGGAAAAGAAGAAAAACTCACCGACGGAAACGGAAGCGCCAACTCCGGCGAAGACGAAGAAGAACGTCGACGTGAACTCAGCGAAGTAGCAGCGCAGCGAATGCAGGCTCACTGAATCCAAAAAAGCGGTAGCAAGCTTTGACTCCATGTCTTCTCGCTCTTGTTTCCGCTTCTTCTTCTCATTCGAGAAGATCTTCCGCTTCTGTATGTCGCAACGAGATCGAGAAGTAACCGTTCCAGCGTAAGAGGGAGAAGAAGACGAAGGCAGAAAATTAGTTCGAGGTCTTCTCTTTTCTGTGGGGCGATTAATAAGAGCGAACCGATGCGTTCCTTGCGATGAGTTGCGAACGTAAAGATTAATTGTTTTAAAATTTGCCAAAATATTTCTCATTTTTCCCATCAAAAACAACTTTGCCAAAATTGTATCACACTTTTGAACGTATATCAGAAGGCAAAATGTGATTTCAAATCTCATGTTTCTATAGTAAAACGAAACACAAATTTTCTCATATTTGTTTCCCATAGAAGGTGGACGTTTTAAAACATTCTCTACATTGTAGGATGTGAGTCGTGACCATGGGTTCATAATATGGCATCTTTCTACATCGGAGCTCGTAAACGGTATGCTCATAACTTTATGGTGATAATTCTTGAAAGTTCATGTTCGAAAACAATTTTCCTCTAAGAAGGGCATTTAATTGCGGGGATCGATCTTTCTTTGTCTGTGTCTCATGTGGCTGTAAAATAATGTATAACGCCAAATTGCAGTTTTCAAATAAAAGTGCAAAAAATTTAAATGTATCATAGTTGCATGCTCAACTTTCAAAGGAATGCGTCATCATGGACATTTTTATCATGCAAAAATTAGGAGGTTGATGAAGATTCTTAAACCTTGAACTAGATTTTGTTAAAAATTATGTGATATGATATCGTGATATTTACGAGCAAAACAAGTACAATGAAAACAATGGGAAAAATCTTGGCAAAGCTAAATATAATGGTTTTATTGCAAATTTTCATGATTTTTTTATGATTACTTTTTTTATTAGTTGCTCATTTATTTTATGTTTTTCTAATTTTGGGATTTTTTATTTTTTAATTTTACCAATATTTTTCTTGAGAAAAACAACTTCGCCGAAAAATGCCCGAGAAAAAACTTTGCGCACGTTAACAGTGTTTGCTTGGTCTTTCACTTGTTCATATCAGAATGTGTGGCATCCGAACATTGCCCATCCTCTTGGGTGGTCATTTTCACTTTGAGCTTCCTAGTTTCTGGATGATGGATGTGCAAAGACAACAAAGGTAATTTAAAAGAGGACGACACGATGGAGAAGATTTGAGCACGCGAGATCATAAGAATCACAAATGCAGCGAGTTGTCATTGATATCAGTGACTGGATTTATTCAAATACTAATAATAAAAATGGGTCAGTATTAGAGATAAAAAGAGAGAAACAGAGGGAGATGCAACCATTGATGAGAAATGGCTCAAGTTTGTGTAGCTCTTGTTTTATATCAATGAATTTCAATGGCGCACTTCGATGCCTGAAGTATAGAAACACTTGTATTTTTAAGCTCGGAGAAGTGATGCAGCTAGTGAGGTCAAGCCTCGGGGCATGTCAATCGCCGGTTGAAGTATAGAAAACGAGTCAAATGACACCATTTTATCAAATTTTTCCTAAATGAATCAATATCGAGAGCGTAATGTCTCCTTATAATAAGGCAAGCTTTTGGGATATGAACTGTTTCAGGGCTTGCTTAATCTAACAAATGGATTTGGTTAAAAATTTCCAGATCCAGGTACCATGTCAAGGCATCACCAAAGGTACCTGTCCAACGGTGACCATGGAGAAGCAGAAGCATACGACGATCGAACTCAGCAACAGGGACACCGTGTAGAACAAGCCAGTGATGTAACGCCCGTCATCAATCTAAATGTGAGGGGTGGGTTGACGCGGCCGCCGGAGCAATCCCCAGCAAGAGCCACTGCCACTGTCAACAACAATGAATGTGCCGAGGAGATGGCCGCCCGTCCGCCAATATCCTATGTGGTATCTGATGTCAGCTTCCTGTAAAATGACACGTCCTCATTTCTCCATAAAAATATAAGATCATTGGAAAATATTTCTCACATAAATTTTGAAGATGAAAACCCACGGCACAAGTGTCCAAATGAGTAACCTCAGCTTGACCCTTTTTTTTTTCCTACGAGAAGCCCAATTGGAAAGGCTTTTGTCAATTAGAGCGGGCAATGTAAAAACCCAGCTTAGGACCCCATTGACCGCGTTTGGTAAGAACAATGTCTTTTTGAGAAATATTTTCTAAGATATGTTTCAAAACACCATATTCTTGTCTCAAAAAAATAGGCTGTGATTACCTCTGGCGTTTTGATTGTCATATCAATGGACAAAATATGGTGTTTTTGACATGAGAATTGTGCTCCAAAAAAAAAGGGTCTTCTATCAAACAACCTCTAAGATCTATGAATGTTTTTTAGATTACTTGGAACAGTAGAACTGTACTGTTTCTCATAGTGACAAAGGCGTGTTCGCATTGTGCCAACTTCTTGGGTCAAAGGACCATCCCAAGTTGATGAGATCTACGACTATTGGATCGGGTATAACTAGAAAGGCAAGATGGAGAAAACAATCCTTGTAACCTGAAAATAAAATTTTTAAGGCACAAGTTGAAAATGAAACCACGCCCCGTTATGGAAGCGAAGCAAAGTGGGGATTGAAACTTGGTAATCAACGAACAGATCCACAAAGTTACCTTGTGCTTCTCAGAAGACAACAGTCTTGTTTTGGTCATAATTTAGAACACGGAGTTCGCAGTAAGATTTAACGGCCTTCGTGAGGCACTGTTTCTCAAGGTTCTCCGATTTCAGCACAAAGCATCGCAAGTTATCCCGATGAGAAACTCGTTCAACCTGCACCACGGGCCGCCAGGGGACATATGTTAGAGGGAGAACAAACATAAATATACATATGCTAGCAGCTCACACATTACGTAGATGTACTAGTTGCTCCTTTTGAACTGTTTCCCGTTGCATAAGAAAATGGACCTCTTTCCCCCAATTCTGGACCGAAACTAAAAGATAAGTATCTTCAAATGGCTCTCAGGAAGCAGTTAAAAGGAACAATGATTCATCAAAACAAAGACCTTAGCCGACCAATCATTCGGATAATGCATTCACATTTTCGAAGTGAAGTGTGTATCAGAGTCAAAACATGACTTAACATCTCAAATTTCGTTAGTAAAATAAACCACAAACTTTCAATAGATTTTTTATATAAAGGTAAGTCTAAAGGGAATTCTGAATCTCACTAGTCACTACATTTTCTCACATATGTGTCTCGTGGACTTAGTCAAACCGTTATCTAATGACTCTGAACAAATTATTCTCTGTTGAAGTTGAGAAAATGTGCCCCACAACTTTCAATACAAACGCTTCATCCTACATGACTCCTTTTACCGCAACCATCCATTCACTACATTCAGCCAATGGGAACACAGATCTACAGTAATGGAATGACAAAGAGGAGAGAAGAATAGTTCGATGTTCTTAATTTGATAAATGATTGATAGTGACACACGTAAAAGAAAATGGATCATCCAAGTTGATCCAACCAATGTGCTTATCAAGATTTTCAAGAACATGGGATTCTGCTTCAATCTTGTTGACAAGCTAGACCCATCTACCATTATCTCCGCATGAGTTCAGTCAGTGGAAGACCAATTTCATGAGTCTTCTCCACTCAGGTTTTATGTAATTAGAATTTTTGGACTATCCTGCATCATGCTGGCCTAGTCGTGGCTAGGACAGGCTGCTCAGCACTTAAAAGAGTCAAATTTCTTCGTCTAATTAGATGAGATCATGAAAGATGTGAGCAGCATTACCATCTGTTCGATGATGGGACCTGCATCAAGCTCTTCAGTTACAAAATGGCTAGTCGCACCAATGAGTTTTACACCAGTATCAAACGCCTGAGAACAGTTTCCTGATAAATCAAAATGCCCAATGGATGAAGGAGACAACATTGAGCTCAAAAGTAGGGAAAAAACTTACTTGTTTAGAAGGATTACCACCCTTAAATGATGGCAGAAGGCCATGATGGATGTTAATTATATCCTTCCCATACCTCTCCAAGAAATTTCCTGACAAGATCTGGAAATGGAATTCAGTCTCACTATGCAGGGTCGTAGAGATAATGATTTCATGGTAGAATAAAAAATATCTGCTGAATATGTGGAGACAATCCAAATCCGATCACTAGATTGGCAGAATAAAAGACCACTTGTTGTCATATGTCTCCTGTGGATGCTACACTTTACTACACCATGCTTAAAACGGCACAAAATTATCAAAAATGAACAAGGAGACAATGCCAAATGCATCATATATGTAAGATGGAATTGACTGGTCTTAACATTGGTCTATTCTCTATCTTTTGATTTTTACACTTTTCAAGTAAATATGCATGTCCTGTGAGGGCGGTCAAAGGTAAAGATCTTCACCGATAGTCAGCCACTCCCAGCAGCCGAGAAAGTGAATTAGCAACCATTTTACGGTCACACTGTCAACTTTAGCCACAGTATGTCAAAGCCATTGAACTAGCAATAGAAGTTGAGTGCCATCAGAGGTCCTAATATTATAGTTGATAAAGAGAACCATCCAAGTTATATTTCCTGGGGAAGAGTAAGTGAATGTGACATGATAAAAGTTGAGAGATATGATACTTAAGAACAATTAAATACTTATCTTTAAAATTTGTCACAGTTGAAAAGAGTTAAAAAAGCAACCAGTAGAAAAAGATTTCTCGATAAGAAAAGTTTAAGGACAAACAGGGCCCTTATTTTTCAAGTAATTAGTGAGTCATTAACCAAAACTGTTAAAGAATGACATACCTAATTTACCAACTTTTTCACCGAAGAAGAAATAAATGGGAATAGAAGAATCAAGATACCATGTAAAGTTCATGCATTTTAGTCTCTTGTTGCATAACTTGCCTATGAAAATTCAATGATCATACAAGTTCCAAAAAAAAAAGACTAGCAACTCTATCCCTACTGAAGATGAAAATTTCCCTGCTCCTTTGAAGAAGATATTGTCATGCATCCAAATGATGGTACTATACCATGATAGAACATGTTAAACTCAACTGTCTCTAGTAGCCCTTTCAGTTCTCAAAATGCTACGATTAGCAGGAGGCCCGCCAAGCTAATGCCATAATCCCTAAAACAACATGGGCTTTTCCTTCTCCCTCTTCAAGATGATTAACGTTGCTGTACCCGAAACATTAACGGAGTGAATTCATCAACAAACTTGTAAAGCATAAGCTAGACTTTAGTGGTTGCTAGCAGTGGTCAGTGCTGAAATTATAGCAAAGACAAGTGCTGGGGTCAACCATTCCTCAGCTCCACCAGGAAAGGATTTTGTGGCTTCATTAAACTGGACATTGGATTACACACACACATGCACACAGGTGAATTCAAAACCAAAAAGTGACGGTTATGAGGAAATAAGTTAACCAGTCCAACTAGTCTCTTTTAGGACCAAATATTTCACAATTAACATTCTTATGAAGAGGCTGATAACAACAATGTTCATCTTGTGTACCTGCATATATCTCGCAAGGACAAGAAAATCTGTTCCTCTGGCTAATTCCAAAATTTCTTCTTCTCTTTTATTTCCATTTTTTGTTGGCAAATAGTAATATGGCAGTCCATGTCTTTCAAGGAACCGCATAACATGAGTGTTTGGTGCTCTCTCATGGTTACTGTACATGGTCATAGGGAATACATTAGTTGCGTTGAGTACATAAATTAACATATATAAGCAGAATTAGTACTCAAAAAGGAAGTCACCTTATGACACAAACTATATCGACTGGCAATTTCCCTTCTTGCCAACCATATAGTAAATCAATCAAACAATGGTCCTGCAAACAGAAACGTTTCGGACGTAGGTGGGTTTAGTAGTTAGATAACAAAACAAACAGAAATGCTTCCATATAAGTAGTGGTCAAAGAAGATGAACCGTATTCAAAATATCTATGTACAGAGTAATCAGTGTATTAAAAGATGCGATCAGAATTCCTGCATAATTCAAATTCCAAGTCCCAAATAACCTAAAAACTACTATAATTTTGCATTCCCCTTATACAGAGCAAAGAAGAGAGCAGTTGAAAATTCTGAAAAGTATACAGCATAACGTCACAGAGTATTGAGTAAATGGCAAGTGTGAAATCAGTGGATCTTTACCAGCTTTGAAGCAAGCACAGCAATTTTATATCTTGGATCCAAATCTGGCACACGCACAATAGATTTCTCAGCACAAAACGTTTTTGATATTGTCAGGAAGTCATCATCCATTACAGATCGTGGCCATCGTTGTGGATCAAAGGTAAATTCACTGCCAAGTGGTATCAGTGCCTATTCTCAGATAAATTACAATAAAATGAGAATTTTCAAAGAAACATAAACTACATTGAATATGTAATGCCCTAGGCTGTGAAACTCACCTCCTAGAATAGAAGACCGGCTTATTTTCAGGGACAAAGACATCGACGTCATGAATGTTTCCACCCCGTGATGCAATGCAGTCTGTTATTTTAGCTACAATTCCCGTCCGATCCTTTTCAAAAACAATTTCGTCTGAGAACAAGATTCCAAAAAGAACGCCATTGATTCATAAACAAAATTCAAACAAACACCTAGTTCTATACAGCAACAATGTATGGATTAATTGAACCAACAAACGGCTTTCGAAATTCCAAGATCAACTGATCAGCGACAAGATTCGCGGCTCTTCATTTTGTAGAACGGCCACCAGCATCTTCCATTTCCTCAAAATTGAACCTGGTTTGCCCGACTTTCTGGTAGAAATCTGAAGATCACTAATTTAACCCTTTTACATCGATCGAGTAGCAACTAAACATATCGATGTTTCCAACGCAATAATTCAACTAAGAAAAAGAGAGCTCGATACTCCAACAAATTGGGAGACGAATCAATTGGAAGAACTCTACCTACAACGATCCAAACAAACCACAGTTCCGGCAATCGAACACGCAAAAATGCAGATTGATGTCGTAATACGGTGCACTAAAGCAGAAATCTGGAACAGGTGAGGAAGAAGAGTGGGAAAACGAGTACCGGGCATTGGAAGACATGCAACCCAGTTAGCTGAGAATCGCCCGCGGCCTTCGGCGACACGAAAGACCTCCAACTACCTGATCTGTTCAAGAATTTCGACGCCTTCCGAAGCATGGTTTCCCTCTCTCTCTCTCTCTCTCTCTCTCTCTGCAGCTCACTGCCAAAATCCTCAATTTAATGGCGGGAGGAACTGATGCTCACGACACGTGGAAGCACATGGCTCCTCCCCCAGCGATTGGGAAATTGGATTGTTCTTAATGGCGCACAGTGAACGCTGGAGCGTTCGGTAACGTTCCGATGTGCAAGGAACCGGATTGAGAGATCTGGAACCTGAGAGGCTGAGACAGTCAGCGTAAACGGTTCGGTCTTGGATTCGAGTCTTCCTTATTCAAATATGATCTGTTTCAACTCTTAAATTCAGGACACAGAAGTCCGGGCTTGGTTTCAACTTGCAAGTAAAATCCAAACTGGTCAGATTGACCACCTCTCTTTGGCTATATATATATATATATATATATATATATAACAAGGATCCAACATGAATGATTAAGAAAAAGACAATGAAAAAAAAAGTTGAAGGACGTCATATATATATATATATGTCACCATTTAACAAGGATCCAACATGAATGATTAAGAAAAAGACAATGAAAAAAAAAGTTGAAGGATATATATATATATATATATATATATATATATATATATATATATATATATATATATATATATATATATATATATATATATATATATATATATATATATGTCACCATTTAACAAGGATCCAACATGAAAAAGCAATGAAAAAAAAGTTGAAGGACGTCAATTGTGGAATATGTGTTGTCCATATCTAGAGGAGAACCTGACAAGGTGTTAGGTACATATATGCTTATTGTTGTTGCCGCTGCGATGGCTCTTTCACTCTTCATTATTTTAATCAAGTTGCATGCACATCTTCTTTTTTTAATTAATATGTGGAGAATTAAGAACCACAGTAGGCACTCGATTACCGGGCCACACGGACAGGGACAGAACTACTTGCATCTCCTGTTCGATTCTTACATTGTTCTTGCATTTTCATTTCTTAACAAGCTAATGTTTTTTTTAATTATTTTTATCATTTAAGATGTCCTAATCAAAAGGTCACATCTAATAAAATGTCCGCTGATCTTAAAGATTGATGAGTATTTTATCTTACCATCTAAAGATACCAGGTTTGCTTTTGAATGATTTTAAGTATTCAAATACTATAAGCATGAATCTAACTTAGCTCAGTTATAATTTGTTGATACAAAAAGATTGATATCCTCCATAAACAACTGTTGTACACCTTTCTTGATTGCAAAATTTGCTAGAAAAGCTCGGGAAAGATTATGAAATTCTACTTCATATATTCAAACCCAGCCAAGACACGTCAACTATTTGGACTTTAGCTGAATCTTTAATCGAACCCAAAGCTAGTAGATGCGTGGGCTAACATTCTTTAATTTAAAGTTGAGTTCAATGAGAGCTTGGGCAGCAGGCCGTGGGATTGACTTAAAATAAATTCATGTCGAAGGAAGTAAAGAGTGGAACACCCAAATTATTTTTCTTGCTTTAAATATAAGTACGATTAAGTTGCACTTAGTTGAGCATAAGCTCATCAAAAGTGGAGATATGATAGTGTTTTTTATATTTATCGATCCAAATCTATTTATGAAACCATTAGGAAAACTTCAGATTAAGTTGGATTATGCTCTGAATCCTACATGTTTGTTTACAAAGTCCGAACGCAAAAGTTTGAGAGGGATTTGAGAGTTAGAGTCAATGGGTAATGGGATCCAGATAGCATCGAGGATTTGGATCTTAAGCAGTTTTCCATCTAAATCCGCATCTGAACAAGATCAGACCGAAACTAGAGTTTGGAAAATTCGGATCTGATGCTATAAACTTCAGACTGGAATTTTATCAATGACGTCGGAATACGAATCCAGTCCAAATCTGGCACAATAAAGCCGGATTTGCCTATAACCGAACTGAGTCCGATCCACTTTCAACCCAAATATAATGACCAGAGGCTCTCGGGGCTCCCCCTGGGATTTTCCAAGTAAGCGTCGTACAAGAGCGGTGCCGGTGAGTTTCTTCCAATCTAATTTTTCCTTCAATCTTTTTCTTGTTGCGTAGATCTAATCTGCCTGCTCTGGGAGTTGGGGTTTGCAAATTCTTTTGAAAAACTAGGGTTTTGCGAGTGCTTTGCGTTCACCTTGCCGTTCTTTCGACTGGTTTGTTGGTAGATTTTCCATGAATTAATCGTCTTGTCTTTCTGGGTAGAATTGGGAGAACGAAGATTTGAGGTTTCGTTATCGAGTACAGGAAGTAACTTGGCGTTTTTGATGCACAAACTTAAAATTTGGATTATGAACGGATGGTTTTTTAACTTTTTCATTCCGCAATTCGCAGATGAGGAGACTTCTAGAGATTGGGCCACCGAGCCCGCTAAGGTATTTGATCGGGGCGATGGTCATGATGGTGGGAATTGTCTTGCCTGTCGGATACATGATGTTCAGGAGCAAGCGCATCCCGTCGGCGTCGGCCTACTCGAAGCAGACGTAGGTGTCCCGTCTCTTGTCCGCCCGTTGGACCGAGATCTGATCAATGCGGCATGTTTTGATTCGCTTTTGTTCTTTCAAGTTGCTAGTTTTACTGGATCACCTTTCTCGATGAATTGCCTCAGATCCTATTAGATGCACTCGTTCTGCTTCGCATTTTGTTTCTCTGAGTCTCTTTCTTTCAGAATTTCAGTAATTCTGGATTTTGCTCGGCGAACTATTCGTTATGGTTATACGATCAAATTTCTGGGCTTTCCTATAGTGACATTTCAGTGACCCTTGCTCACCCTGGTGCTTGTATCTCCCTCGGCTGGTAAAGCACCTGTTCCTGGGAGAGGTCCTCGTCAGATAGAAGTTCTGCAAATATGCAGACATCGACTCAAGCTTCTGTAGCTTACTGTAACCAAGGGAGTGACAGAATGGCTAACACAGTTACTCTTGTTACTCGCATTTTCCTTCCTTGTTTTAGATGACAAGGGACCCTCCAACGACCTGACCGTTAATGGTCACTCCTTTGAGTGACCGACCACTCAATGCCGCTGCCGCGAGAAAGCTCAGGAAGGGAAGTGGCTACGCTTGGAGTCCTCACCTCAACAAACTTCACAGTTTTCCTTAAACCTTGCCCTCTGTCTATTCTGCGTTTTTCCCTGTTTGATCTCTTGAATTATGTTATATCTTCATCCGCATGTGCTATTCTTTCGCAGCAGCATGACATCGCAGAAAAGTGCATAGAATTGATTCAAGTTTCTTTTGGTTGTGGTCCTAGCGTCACCTGAAGATTGAAGTTCAAGTTGGTTACTGATTTTGCTTCTCCGTTTTCATTTTCAGGGGAAAAACTTGATGTCACGGTCCAATTTGGAAGCGCATAGTTGGAAATTAGGAACCAATGACTGCTCGAAGAACATGCATGTTATTAATTAGTTTTTTTATTTGGTTCAATGGTGACAACCAATGTGAAAATGGAAATTTCGGGATGGCCAGGCAATGAAATTTTGATTAACTCACAAAGATTTGAAGCTACTTGTGTGGTTGGTCGTAAACAATGAGTGCCAGCTTAGATTAGGAAAAGCAGTAGTCCAGAGTTGTGTAATTGTACCAGCTAAATGCACAACTAAAACATCCAAAAGTTACTAGATGCCTACCTGGGATTCGTTTCTATTTATAAATTATAATCCTACTTCAACACATACTTGGACTCGAGAGTCGAGACCCTTGCAAGTTCGTTTTCTTGGCATACTCCCGTCGGAATATATACACCATCTTGCCAGTATGTTGAAAATGGGAACGTTCACCGCAGATTTCTCAAATAAAAGCGACATAGTTTACTACAACAGTACAGTCCTAGTTAAGATCATTCGACAGAGGCATGATTTTTCCATCATGTTTCTCGTACTTTCAAATTCATGATTTTTTAGCAAAAGAAAAATAATCGAATCGGATGCGATACCAGTTTAGCCAACTCATGAGTCTTTTTGAAAGCCCACTTTCAATTCAAAAATCGTTCTTAATGACGCTGATATACACGTAATCAGCAATTTGAGTCTCCGCCTAAAATTAGCAGAACCGCTATAAACATCAAACTAAACCATGAAAAACCGGGACAACCAGGAGAGGTTGCACAACAGACGAAAAAAATATCAGTCGCGCAATCAGGAAGAACCATGCAACCTTCCTATGGCTTGACCTACACGAATCCTCTCGCCTCTATTAATGCAGAACCTAAACTCAGAAGATGCCCCTCCATTTTCAGATCCTAATCTAGCAGCTTGGAAGATAAGAACTACTGTAGATCCCATTCTGAAGGCTGCCACCTGCATAGATTAATTACAAATTCGGATCAAGCTATACTTGAAAGAGATAGGGATAGTGCGATACAGGGACAATCTGCTTCCACCCATCAATCCAAGGAAACAAAACCAAGAAAATAATTTAATGGTTCAACAGAAAACATGAATAAATGAGAAAATTTTCATGTGAAGTTTCTTTAGTTTATTAGAGAGAAACCATGACTCGGTCAAGGTACTTGGTTCCTAGTCCATAAAACCCTGTGGCTAGTACTCTGAGTGGGTAGGATGTTGGCGGGACTTTCAACGAGTAATAAGTAATAACCCGAAAGAGCCACAGAATAAATGTTCCTCTACCTACAACCCAAAAGCAAAGAAATAAAAGTTTCATGCCATGTAATTTGGTTATAGTAAAATACGTACTAAATTACTAATTACTTGTGGTATAGTTAAAAAGATTGACACTAATTAATATGAGAAACTTGTCCTGATAGCATCTTGGATAATTGCAAAAGTTCTAAGTAGTAACGTAATTACCTCGTCGCCCTTCTTCAGCAACAATCCTGTGCCTTTGGGTTCATAAAAGCGCTCAGTAGGGGGCTCAGTATGCAATAACTTCCTTGGCCTGTTGGTTTTCAACTCCGGCTCAATGAAAAGCTGTAACAAACATAATGATTAATTGCATGCGACTTTCAGAATATCTTTACAGGAAGAAGGCCATTTATGGGGAGACAAAATTGCAGCTGACATCAAGAAAGAATCATGAAGTTAGATATCCAGTATCCACTGCTCACTGCATTCTTTGCCTTCTGCTCATACAACAGAATATAGAAGACATTGAGGGAAGATGCATTTTAATGTGCAATGCATTTTCATCATGGTTACTGAAACAGATCGTAATGCTAATATTCTATGAAATTATCTTGCACCTATAACTAATCACATAACTGACAATTACTTGCCTATTAGTTCACTCTGTACGTTAAAACCTCCACACCAAACACTCTCTTTTATCTTAACACCTCCTCCCCGATCAACCCCATGCAAACCAAAAGAAAGAAAAACAATGATATTAGTATTAATGATGTTTCACGGATTTTTTTTTTTTTTTTTGCATATTTGAGATCTGAAGTTGGGCTTTGCTGGAACAAAATTAAACAGCATCCTGTTGTAGTATAGGCTTTTGACTACCAAACAATTACACAGAAAGCAACTGTGATGTTTTATACTGAAATATGCAGAAACAATTAAACAAAGAAATATTCTGTCCAATATTTCAATCCCCACATAACAAACATCCTTACATGTGACAAACATGAATGGAATGAAGAAAATAACAACATTATAACAACAAACCTTGATAGATCCAACATTTGTCGCACCAATTGCTACCAAGGCCATAAAGCCTTCCAACCATTGACCTTCCAGGACAACCTACCAGCACAACAGGAGAAAAACATTCAATAGCTAACAATAAGTAGGAGGGAAACATTAAAAATAGACTTGTGCGGAGGATCTTCATATTTAGAATAATCAAAATCAATAAACTGTGACTAGTAACTGGATTTTACGGTTTTTACCTAAAGGTTGTGCAAGGAAAGCAATTAGTGAGCATTCCATGAATAGTTGAAGCATGTCATTGAAGGGGAGAATGAAGTTTCCTTTCCCAGGTAAGGTAAGACAGAAGGCTAAATCCAAATAACTAGAACAAAAGAATTTTAACGTGGAGGTAAGAGATTACATAATTAGCCGAAGACTGTATTGACACTATATATACCTCATATGGTTGGAACAAAGATTAACCATGATGATGACCATGGCAACAACCAAAACATGAAGCACAGATGTCATTGTATTTACCGGCTTCTTGCTTCAAAGGATATTTTATTTTTCATCGGTTATCCAAGGGAAAGAAAAAAAAAACAGTCTGTACACTACAAGCTTCACAACCACAACTCAATACTGGAATACAAACCAAAATGTGAATCAGAACAAGAGAAGTCTCAACAACCAAACAGCAGAAGTTCCATTGCTCTCTCATACATGGATGACAGGATGCTATCTGATGGTCATGCAAACACCTCAGAATAAATTGACATCCAAATCTGCTCGAGCTAGGATAGCAACACCATGCAATGACATGGGGTGGGATGAGGGCTGCTTCTCATAGTGCAAGGCCCACCAGTTTCATACATGAGGCAATCGACATTCAAAGGGAAACAGAGAAGTGAACAAGTCAGGAAAACTTTTGGAAGATCCTTTGGTCAAAATTTAAACTTACCCTTTCATTCTCAACATGCAGGTTTCTTATTGTTCTTGTAGCGCGCTCATTCAAAGGGAAAAGATTACCTGAGAGATATACGATATTACTAAACAGAACCTGAAATAAATTTTCAGAGGAACAGAAGAAAAAAACACTTATAGAAGAAGACATGGCAATGTCATACTGTTCACATATAATGCAACAGACATTGCTTAATCTACGATCTACTAAACAAAGAAAAATTAATGTGGTCTTGTGTACAAGTCTTGGATCACACACATGACACCATACAACATTACAGTTGGATGAAGTATCCAACTGCTAGATTCATATTATGGCAGCTTTTGCTACTACAACGCTTGTTAATTTTGCAAAAAAAAAAAAAAAAACTAACTGTGCAACAAGACATAAACCCAAGGAATAGAAAGATTGTATGACAAAATCAGACAAAAAAACTCCAAAATTCATTTTGGAAAAGATTCTTTTTCCAATGACCAAACCTTGGTGACTTTCTACAAGTATCTACAGTTTTCACACTATCCTGAAGAAGATAGGGAAGCAATACGTGGAGTCAGCAGGAAAGGAAATGTATTGAAAAGTAATTAAATCAAGAGGCGACCACATTCTTGGAAGCAAATCAGAATAAAAAATCCAACTTCATAAAAGGGAAGGTGGTCTCCTTGTCTAATGTCCTAAGTAAGATCACCACAATAAGAGGATATAAATTGCTGTAAGAGATTAAATAATAGAGAGAAACAACTAAAAAAAAGTTGCCATAAATTCAGCTTCTGTTTAAGAAGCCATTATCATTATCCCATTAAAAAATATAATTTTGAAGCATAGATCCAAGTTCCAACAGTTCCAAGCTTCTACAAATATTAATCAGTTATAATATCAAATGCTCTGATAATTACACTTGATAACATCATACCATCTTCTGTATTCAATGAAGTCCTCACATGCATTAAAAGGAGTGCGATCATAAAACAGGCGGCCAAGAAATTATATGAAACAATTAGAAATTTAATTGTAGATGCTCTAAAATGCAAACACAAACATCTGAACGAGAACAGGTAACAAGGTTCCGTTCCCAAACAGATCTCACTTGAATTACCAGAGAAATGGCGACGAAGAAGCACATTCCAATCAACAGGTGAGTGTACACGATGGTAGTATCCAGGCTTTAAATATATGACACAGTAAAATATCCCCTTCACTGGACTGTCAAAGGCACAAAGAATACTGTATCAATAATGTCCACTTCAACGCAACAGGGGTCAAAACAACATACAGAGAACTTAGTCTCGTAACACCTAAATCAACCAACCAGAAGACCAATAAAAGTTACCAATGTGTTCAGCACAAAGAATTAATGAAGTAGCAAAAATGATGGGAAAACCGTAGACCAGCTTAAAGTTAAAAATGGACATCAACGACAACACATGTTGCTTACTCTATACAAAAAATTAATAAATAAATAAATAATTCCGAGGTAGTGTTTGGAAGAAAGGAAGCAAAACTGGGTTTCCTTGAAAACCAGGTCTTTCATCCACTGCCAAAATTTTTTTTTTCTCTCCTGAAAGCAAAGAAGAACCAAAAAAAGAAAATGGTGGTCATTTCCCACCTATAGCTGGAAAATGGCTCAGCTATGGTCATCCATCTTCTATGATCTCAACAGCAATTTTCAGGTTGGTGGCAGGTTGGACAAAACACTAAAAAAAGAAAAAGAAGACTACCTATTTTCCAGCAACCTGTTTTCTGCTGGAGAACGCATAATGAAAAGAAAAGGACAAAGTTTCATTTGCTTTTCTGGCTGTTTTCATACAGAAAATGGCAGAGTCAGCATTGTCCAGCCATGGACGACTGGAATATTTTTCCACCCCACCACCTCTTTTAACGGTGGCGGGACTGCAAAAGGAAGGAGAAGGGGGTCATCAACCCACTCCCTCGACGAACTGAGTTTTGGAAAGGCTGGGTGGTGCCCAAACATGCCATATAACCCAGTTTTATCGCAAAATTGGGTTTGACACCTACAACCTATTTTTTTGCCAGGACCAGGTTTTGGGTGGCACCCAAAAACCACCCAAGTGTATTACAACCTTTCAACAAACATTCAAATACAACTTACAAAAACACCAATAGTGTTGCATAATCTAAAAAAGTTGGCAATATGAATGATTGCTGTGGTGCCTATAGTTCCAATAGATTCTCTTACTAGCAAAATGTAGCTAGCAACTACAAGAAACATATAAATATAAGACTACCTCAGTACATCAGGACCACGAACTCTAGGTGATGCCAGTGAGATTCGCCACCATGAATTTTTTTCTGGACTAGCACTCTGTCGGTTTTCCGCAGTATTATGTTTTCCATATTCATCATCAGCAGCCAGAAGAGGAAAGGAAAGATTTGTGCCAAGAAGAGAAGAAGCAGAATAGGAAAATCCCTTCACTTGCTCAATCATATCTCCAGGTTCTTGCAACTCTCCAAATCTTAATATTATTCCATCAACAGGACTAACCTATTACCCAAGAACAATAAAGAGATAAACAGTAACTGAGCACTTAGTACACACCCCAAAAGGCAAACAGAAAAGCAATATTACAGGAGACAAGATAGAATGGCAGGTTACCAGTTACCAGACAATTTGGATCAGGGTCAATAGGCCGTGAGCCTTCTTTAAGAGAGTGTATAAAAAACTCTTGTAATGAAGCATATTCCTCCAACGGCAAACCAACTTCTTCAAGATCTATAAAAAGAGATGGTTATCAACACTCTTTCAACCTTAGAATACTTGACATAGACATAATGTAGCACAGCAACGACAGTATAGGGTTTCTAAGATTACATATTTTATTATTCGGGTATACACTTTTGCAAATCATAACACTTCAGAAGATGACAATACAAAGTTCACAGTAAACAATTCCAAAATTTGAAGCATGATGACATTTTTAAAAGGCACGATCCTTACGATTCCAAGTAACTACATGCATGTACCACAGTTTTCTCGTCATAAAAAGGACAGTCCTTAAGGTTTAAAGCACACTTACATATATTAGGCAACAAGAACACACATAACCTCAAGATTATTCAAAGACAGAAGTACACAAATCAAACGCCAGAACCCTTTTGGGCATGTTATCAATGTAATATGAATTGGCACATTAAGTTTGTAAGGTCATACTTTCTAGTCTGTAGATTGCTTTGTATATATGCAGTAAGGCAAAGCAAATAGCAGAAAGAAGCCTTACTTGTATGAAATGCTCGAGCCCAGCTTTTGTATACCAAAGATCGAAAAGGTGTTGGTATGTCCTGTGGCAAGAGACCAGTAAAATTGCGATTAAAAGTTTACCTGGTCAAAAGTTGTATGTGAAAGAAACGAGCAAAGTTCATTCAAGTTTCTGGTCAACTACATCTACAATCACAAAGACATTTGATACAGATAAGAAAAAATATATCCAAAATAGTAAAGACTCAAGCACAGCAGCACCTAGCAGCTGCCATACACAATAAAATAGAAGCATAGAAATTGAATAAATGGAAATAGATGCCAACCAACAGCTCATTAGGTCAGAAACTACAAATGTATTTTCTTTTCAGGAGCTGTCCAACAAAAAATCAAATGTACCCAAAAAATACTGCAGTCATGAACAAGACAATTCAGGTATAAGGTTGTCTCATGACAGCTGCTGAACAGTACTTTCTTTTACATGCATTCTTTGAAGAGAACAGCTTCTTTTTACTGGTGAAAAAAAAAGAAGTTCAATGAAACATAAATGATTGGAGAAAACACCATGGTTCAGTAACCATGAACATTTCTCATCTAAGAGGACTGATATGTACACATGTATGCCTGTGAGTGAATATAGAAAATCATCATCACACTATACAGAGCACTATAACATCCAAAAATTAACACTCTAAAAAGATTCAATTTAAAATTAATTTTCATTTGGCAAATCACTCAAACAATCCACTATACATGTCCTAGCTAATTGAAGAGCCCATAACATCCAAAATTGACATCTTCAAAGAAAAAAAAAATGCAACTCAAAGTTAAATTGCATTTGTCAAACAACATAAAACAATCTACAAGTACTAAATAATTTGAAAAGTGGCATAAATTCAGCCGCATAAATTCAGCCCAAGTTTATTTTGTTACTAGTATAGACTATAGATAGTGACTAAAGCACACAAAAATCCTGGTGGCTAGTGCTACTTTCTCATCACTTAGAGTTAGCTAAGTTCTTTCTTAGCTTAATTTACTCCACAAATTATTCATGTTACAATTTACAAACAAGAGAATAACAGTTTTCTTCATACAGATGACCAAAAAACGATCACCAAGTTGCCAGATTAGATCAAGGATTGAATGGTGAAACCCAAACATCGCAATATCTATGTTGCTCAATTCATCCAACCAAAATCAAGTTCTCCAGGCATCAATGCATCCTTAGAGTCTAACATCAAACCCATTATTGTCTAGTAATGAACTTTACAGCTACATCAGGGCTCCCAAAAACAGATAGAGGTTCCAGAACATGGTTAACTTTCAAAAGCATGATTAATGAAATGTAGCAAGTATAGCTTTTTTATTTCTTGATATATTAACCAGAACCAGACAAGAATAAGCTTTATGGCAACTAACTGCATAGCAATCCTCCCAAGAAAGAAAGCTTAATATGCACATATAACCAAGCGTTTATCAAGGAAATTAGTTTTATTAGGAAGGATGACACTAACTGTACTTGTGAGGAGACCCCAAAGGCGGGAAATGGTCCGTAAGGGCAGCAACCTCAAAAAAGCAGCCTGCATTTTAAGTCAAGACTTTTTTGGTAAGAAGAGATCAAATTCTAATGTGTGAAAACAAATCATCCCAAGAAGAAAGAAAAAAAAACTGTAACAAAAAAAAGGAAAACCATTTTCTCATGAAAAAAAAAAAGATGCTAACGCGTCAAAGCTGTTTACTTTTACATCAGGGGAGAACTCCAAGTCAACGCCTTTCTCTCTTGCCTCCTCCATCTGTCAAACCAAAACATGAGGGACTGAATTAATGATTTTGACAGCAACAAGATTACATGGGTTTGTGAATGTAAGCCCATCTGTTAACAACTGTTAACTCATTCTTGGGTGAGTGTATCTGATATTGAATCAAACAAGTGAACTCACAAGAGAATCAGCAATTCTACATCAACCGACCTGTTTGTCAAACCAATGAGCAATTCGTCTAACTAGTCAACTAGTTAGCTTACTCAGTCAGTGAACTAATCCTTGACCTTGTACATATGCATTTTATGTATATACTATATTTTTCTCTCTCTCTCTGTGTATATATATATAGTCACTCAAGTTACATCTAGAGACATCAAATGAGGACCATCCAACTTTTTGATGGAGGGTCCTCACTACACATGGATACTTGATAGCGATACTTCCTTCCTTTCCTTTAACCTTACACTAAGCTTCTCTGGTTTGAAACTTTGAATACCAATTTTATCTTCTCGCCACCAATAAAGGCATATTCAATGTCTACCTTCTTGTCATCATAAAGACGCCTTGCATGCAGAAGACCAAGCATCACTATGGTGGCCACCGTTGCACCAGGAATAAGAAAAGAATTCCCTGAGAAATATCAGTAAAAAATAAGGAGGTAAACTACAATTACTTGCGATCAGAACAAATGAAAATGCAATTGCCATGCGAAATAAAAGTTTTATCTTTTCTTGTTTTGGAAACAACTGAACAGAAAGTGTTCTTTATATGTTGCAAGCTTGCAAGTTGTCTGGTAAACAATCACCCACCCATCGAGTTTGCATATGCATGCCTTGAAGAAATATAATAAAGCCAAAATAGAGGGATTTGGACACTCCTCTTACAACTGATGCAACACTAACACCATCCTCACATAATACTTTCTACTGCAACAAACTATATGGGAAGAAATGAGCAAGATAATTCATATACAAGCTTAAGAAACAAGTTTTTGGCCAGTAAATATAAAAAGGAAAAGCCCGAACAACCCATAGATCAACATACTCACATGCAACCGATTTTCTATACTCCCAACATAATACAGTCCCGACTACAAGAATCCATGTCCCGTACCAGTTTGAGAAACCAGTTTTGGACCAATTCATATCAAGAACTAGGCCCTTTCATAAACACATGGTCTTCTCAATCGCGCTTGTTCCAAGCAGTTATAAGTTATACGCCGTACAGAAATAGTACCGGGCCAATATCAGCCCCGTCATTGCATTCACAAATAACCGAAAAATCGAAAATAATTACTCAAAGAGAAAAAGAAGAGGGCAGAGGTTGACCTTCGGGTTCACTTCCAGTTTGGAACGACGCGCGGCTTGTGACGCTTCTCCTTCTGAAGCCATTGATCGGCTTTCTTATATGAAGGACGCGAGGATAGAAATGGTTCGGGAAGTGCGCGAGCTTCGCGTAAACCCTAAACCACATCCTCCCGAACTCGACAGAGATCGTAAACGAAAGGTTAGGGATTTGGAGATCGGTCACTGGGCAAGGGAAGGTGGATTAGTGAAGTTCTAGGATTGCTGTTTCTCCTCTCAGTGATCGAACGACTGGTCGACCGAGATGTCTTGGGTTTATGGGACCGGTTTACGAGAAGGTTCAACGAGCCAGAGAAGAAGAAAGGCGCGAAGAAAGGTGGGGGAGGGTTTTATGGCGCGGTCGTTTTACCCGCCGATTGGACACGGTTATGGCGCGGTGAGGATTGGACAGCGGACACGGCTTTTAAACGGATTGGATACGGATGGAGGGAGAGGTTATGGCGCGGATTTTTACCTGCGATGTTTAAACGGATTGGACATGGAAATTAACTTGATTTCCGGTTTCGGATATCATTTTTCGGAGTTAAGTTCAAAAAGTGACCCAAGTTCAGTCACCATCCCTACAAGCCCTAGCTGCATGAAATTGAAAGGGCTTGCTTACCAGCTTGAACTTGAAAATCGCATATCCGAATCCGTATGTGCATGCATGTGTTGTGTGCATGATGTCCTCTGCTGAATTCAGGATTTCTGTTTTTGCAGATTAATTAGTTCATACTCCTTTTATACTGCTATTTGCTAAATTGGCCACGATCATCCTCCCTACACTCTCATCACTGCCACTTACATGATGTATGTAAATATGCAGTACGCGTTTATGTATGTGAACTATTAATTTCTTGAAATTGACAATCTTTATCAGTTCATGTGATGGAGGATGGATTTGGAATCTAGTAACTACTACGTAACTCTTTTGCTTAATGGTGTTTAAGGAGTTGCATGGAGAGAGGTAGGGCACCGTCGTGCTCTAACTTGGTTCAGGTTGAGCACCACCCACCATTGAGGGTGGCATTACTCACCCTGAACTCATATATCATGTTCGGATGCTTTGGGCCAGGTTGGTCAAATGTCCACCTTGGACCATGTGGCTCCACTGACCACCAAGCAAAACTCTGCCCTATTCTTTTAATGGTACGTCAAGAGACTTCTTTCTTGATCCCTAGCAGAGATAGGAGTTAGCCAAGAGGACAAAGAACACTTGCAGGCCTAATGTATTCAGAAGTAGCTCTTTTATTAATTAGTGGCGGCCACCCCGATGCCTCAGTTGGGAATACCTGGGCAGTAAAATGTCTGTGCCTAGGAGACAGTGTACCTGAAGCTCGGCCCATCGCTCTCTCCAGTATATTCCGCATTGTTCTCTCACATGAAGAAGTCGCATTTGTAACACTTCAATCTGTGAATTTCAAAGAGAAGTTGGAAACTTGAGATCACGCAAATGTGAGGCACGAAATTGTAGATTGATTATGAACTAACAGTGGACATAAACGACACTGCTAGCGACTAAGTGAACTTTTGATGGGGACGGATAAGGAGCTTCTTTTTTTTTTTTTTCCTTTGGCAATGCAGAGAAGGAACGGAATACAAAACAGAAACCTCGGATCTTTACCTGGATGAAACAGATGCCTTTGCTGTTTGAACTAGATGGAAAAGAAGTCACTACTGTTTGAACTAGTAATCCCATAACTCGACTGAACAAGTCTTAGGGGAAACCTGGAGTTGAATCCTCCAGGGGGCAGCGGTAAGTCTCCTCCCAAGAGGCAAGAAGGAATGATTCTCATGAAAGCGGAACCGTTACTGCCTGTGACAGCCATGGTCTGCGCCTACCACTATTCCTTCCGGGTCAATCTGATCATTCTGTCAATACCAAAATCTTGCGGCACAAGCTTAGACATGCCCTCTAACTTACACAAGTCAAAAAGATGCCGTACAAGGATCCTGGCATTTATATGCGTGCTCTGTTGAAAACTGCAAGTACATTTAAATGGAAAACCAAAAGCTTCCTTAAGGATATGCATGCAGCCACAACTTGCATCTCTACAAAGAAGCACGATGATCTGTTCTGCTTCTAACAGCAGGATCACGGGAATCTTGCCGAATGGGTTTTGCCTTGTGGACCTTAACACAGATGAAGGTGAAAAGCACTCTTAGTAAGTCCAAGTTGCAGAATATAACTAGAAAAAGATCCTTATACAGTATCAGTTTCACCGCAGGATTGCCTCTTCCTTCATTCACTTGCTGCTCACTTGGATGTACAGATTGTGAAGGAGCTGCCTTTGTAGAATCCAAGTTCTTCAAAATTAGCCATGAAACAGAGGAGAACTGCAGCAAAAAGTATTTTCCCTCATCCTGGGAGGTTCCAAAGTCACTTAAAAAGAATAAGTAACTGGCCACACTTTTCTTCTAACACACGGTTCGGGACAAAGATAAAGATGTAAAAGCTCGTTGAAATATAGAGCGAAAACAAAAGATCATCTGTTGTATAGTTTATGGACACCCAAATTAGGAAAGGAAGAAAGAAAAAAAGACCAAATAAAAAAGACCATCACTAACACCAACAGAGATAGCTAGAACCACAAACTTCCTAACTCCAAAATAATCAAACAAAAGTTCTTTGGCAAGATCGTCGCAAGTTACCAGAAAACAAAGTAGAAATCTTTAATAAAACGGCATATTTAGAATATTTCACCAGAAAGAATAAATAGATCAAGTAAAACTAGACTACCACCATTGTTTGTCGCGTATCACATGAACCGTCTTAGGAACAACAGAGATCAACAACACACCAAACTATGACTTTGATCCAAATTACACTAGAAGAAGACAACTTCAACTGTGAAGACGAAAAAACAGAGCATCCTTCGAACACCAATAGCATGATCGTAAATGAAAAAAAAAACTTCTTTTCGTCTCACATCTTCGAACGTCTGTGTTGTGAAACACAATAATCAGTAATTAAATAAGAAGAGGAAGAAGAATAAGCAGCAGCAGAGGAAGATGTGTTAAGATCATCTGTGTTCTTGCTTCCTGCAGACAACTTATCTGGAAAGGAAACATCCATTACCGCTACCAATAAAGAAAAGGAGGCAGTTCCTCCATTCACATTCTTTAATTCAAGAATTTACGCCGCCCATGGAAACCACTTCAATTCAAGCAACCTTATTAAAAGGCTACAGGAGAAACACAGAATCAAATGCTCAATGAAAAGAACACGACGGTCAACAATCAAACCACAACACAACTTTAACCCATGTCCCTACTATGCTAGACTACACACAATATACGCACTACATAAAACTGATTCACACTAAGCATGGCCATAAAAATATTGAACAAGAGTCTCAAAGCCTAAAGACTCTAAACCAGGTTGACACTCAACAATAAGACCAAACCTCAACTAAAATGATCTAAAGAGAATTAGTATTAAGCCACCATGGTGTGCCGGCAAATATCAACCATGAAAAACTTACTTTCAGTGGCATTGTTCCAATGCCATAGAAGTGTCCCATTTACCCCAACATTATATCAGCCATGCAAGGACCTCTACCCCAACGTTAGCACTGTTTAGGAAGCCATTCCAAGGTCGAACGGCGGTAGCAAAGGACAATATGCATACCCGTTTATGCGGATGCCATCGAGATTATTTTCATTATTGATATGATTTGATTGAAACAATCTTAGAAGGCATAATCTGTACTTTGATCCAACGTCATCCGAACGGCTCTAAAATCTTGTGGGATCAATTGGATTTCAGAGTACGTGGAGCCATACAGTTATTTAATTTATTGCGAGAGAACTCTTTTTTGAAAGAGACAGAAGGAGGGGGAGACCGAATTAGCTGGATTAACCGGCCATGCCTACACTTGTCTCCTCCTTCACCAATCCTTCAAAGCTCTGAATGGAAGGTAGACCGAAGAAGCATTATAGCTATGGAGAGGATGAAAATGGTGCAAGATCGTAGCCAGTACCATCTAGGAGGCGTTCATCTTCATGGTGAAATACATACAAAGGATGTTAAATGATCCTTTATCTAAGGTCACCTTTCCCGGCCTAAGCCTCTCTCTCTCTCTCTATACTATACTATGACGGTATTGCCTGCCCACTTAAGATTCGATATCAGCAGTACTTCATGGTTTCCTCCACCAAAAAAAGGTTGCCATAAATTCAGTTTCTGTTTAAGAAGCCATTATCATTATCCCGTTAAAAAATATAATTTTGAAGCATAGATCCAACAGTTCCCAGCTTCTACAAATACCAATCAAATAGAATATCAAATGCTCTAATAATTACACTTGATAACATCATACTATCTTCTGTGTTCAATGAAGTCCTCACATGTATTCAAAAGAGTGCGATCATATAACGGGAGGCCAAGAAATTGCAGGAAACAATTAGTAATTGTAGATGCTCTAAAGCGTGAACAAAAACATCTGAATGAGAAAAGGTAACAAGGTAACAAGTTCATTTTACAGATGTGAACATTAGCAACAATGATCGAGACCAAGGGAAAAATAGTTCTGTTTTTGCAGGTTAATTAGTTCGTACTCCTTTTATACTGGTATTTGCTAAATTGGCCACGATTAGCATCAACTGCACGAGCATGCTCATTTTTTAGAGGGATCCAACACACGGATAATATAAGACTTGGTAAAGCCTGTATACCTGATGCTTCTCAACATAGTCATGAATGGTGAGAAGCTACTACTGGCCAGAGATCCCAGTTCTTCCACTTTAAATGCGGTTATAGTTTCTGCGCTTACAAACCCCTTTCAAAACCGAAGACAAATGATTCAGTGATTATAAACCTTTTTTCAAGGGAGAGAGTTGCACTCCTAAAAGGTCAAACTTTAACAGTGAAGTACTATACACAAAGTAAAGAAGGAAATGTTTCACAGTCTACAACTTCCCTGAACAAACAAGGTAACTTAAGAAAATTTTCATCACGAGACCAATGATGCAAAAACGATGCAGAGGTATAGATGAAGTTACATTTTGGACAGCAAACTTCTTGCATGCTCATCCGAAGCAGCAAGAATGGATGTAAGATGGCAGGTGCCCCTGGGGCTTCATGTGTGTCCAGCGAGTGTTGATAAAGGTTATAGATAGCCAGCATGCTTATGCTTGCAGCCAAAACTACAAAGCTTGCATCTCCAGATGGGTCTGATCAGCATCATTTTGTCTTGCTGGAGTCTCGATTTCAGGCTGCTTCATTTCTTGCACAGGTGGTGGATTCACAACAGTCATGGGTGTAACAACGTCATCATCCAGGCGCCCTTTCATTTCTCGATGCTCTTGACAAAGTGCACACCAGTGCATACAACAATGAACCATACATGGATCGCATGGTGAGTTCTAAAACATAGAATAGAGGATTGATCAGCTAACTAATAATACCATATAAAGCAACACAAAGCGATGACAACAACGATAATACATTCACAAGTTTTTGAAAAAACTGTGTTGCCACCAAAATTATTGACCCAGAAAGGGTGCCATAGATAAATTTCTTCTCCTGCCCACTAATCCAGACAATTCTAGTGTCAAAGACTCTAGGAGATATAAGAGCGCTCATCATATCGCTCTAATAAGCTCCGAGACACTGCGGCTGCACACTATTTATTTATTCATCCAAACCGAATAAAAGGAATCCAGAAGTGCATACTGTACATGCCATTTTATGATAATCAAAAGCTCATATGATCGGACTCACTTGATTGTTGTTACACTAGAAGTGATGCAAAAGGGCAAAAGTGAAGTAGAACATTGCTTACATATGCAGGAGTAGGACAATTCTTCTTTTAGCACATTTGCCATAAATTTTCATACTAAAATGTGAAGTTTTTCAATCATTCATTTTTAGGCAATTTAATATATGGAAAAAACATTAAGATGGCAATGGCACTTCGCAGACCTTACACAACATCTACTCAATGTAAACCATGCCATCTCTGCTTCCCGCTCTCTGGGGGTTAATGCTCTCAGAGCCATAGTATCAACTAAGAACATCTGCTATAAGTGCAAGTGCACATTTCCCAAGTGAAACAAAGAAGTACATCTATGTCAGGTGCATTTTATGATATGCTACTGTATCATATGAGAGATGATAACACGCCGCAATTGACAGTATAATACTTGCAATTTACATTATGTATAATTTTCTTCCTTTTCTCTTTAAAGGTATGCAAAAACCTTTAGATCAACTCATATTCTATCTCAGAACAACTTCAAGTGGAACCTAAGCCCTGGTTGGATAACCCCCAAAACCCAGTTTTACCAATGAACCCAATTTTTGGAAGTGAAATCGGGAGGGTTTTCATGATTCTATAAATAAAGCCAAACCCCTGTCAAAGTAGGTTTTGATCTAAACTTGATTATATATTTATAAGTGCTAACCTGGGGAAGCTAGAATCAGATGAATTCAGTACCTTATCAGGGTTACAGAATAGGGAGAGAACATTTGCAACTCTTTCCTATGTTTATTAAACGGGTTTTGTTCCAAAAGAAAATAAATTAGCATGGTTTCATTGCTTCATAGTTCATATACACATTATTTCAAATTTTACAGTTTTTCGAGAGGCATGCATGACTCTAATAGCACATTGTCGATATTAATGAATAAATGTTTTATGCAGACTTCATAGTTACTCTCCCTAATGGCAAACCATAATTTTCATCTAGTGTCTTTTTGCATACATAATGGCTTACTTTTTATAAAGCTTTATACCAAGTTCAAAAGAAATAATTACGGTATGGGATGCTTTTTGCACCCATATTCGTTTTGCAACCACCTCATATGAAAATACAAAATTTTCAACACCAGAGGCAAAAAAGAGATAGTAACTTCTTAGAATCCAAGGAAAGTACAGGGGCCTTCACTCACTTGTATAGGCAAGTTTGTGCAATCTCAGTTCACAGCGCAATATAGAAACTTGTGGAGTTGGCTTGAACTTCAAGTGTGTACTTGCCTTCCCCTGTTTAACCTACTTGCCACATGTTCATCTGAACAAGGCATCCTTCATATAGCACATAACAACTAGCCTCAGTTTAACTGCCTCAAAGTTGAAAGAATGAAAGACATATTTAATTGCCGGGATAGTAATCCCTGGGGTGAACTTTCAACCACCTCTTACCTACACCCAAAAACTGGGTGATGAAATTTGGATGTCTTTCCTAACAACTATTTTTAACCTGATTTCAAGCATAAAAGGATGTAAGGTGGTGAAACAAGTCATGGACTTCCTCACCATGTGTTATGCTGCCTTTACTACAAGGACAATAACTGATAATCTTTACATGGGTGTATATCCAGACAATCAAAACATGCTCTAATGACTAATAGTGATGTTTTTCACCAACATAATTCGAACATCATCCTAGAAAGGGCAGGGTTGCACTTTGAGAAATGGCAAGGGTGTATCATGGACATAATACACATATACATATGTATGGGCATGTGTCGACATGTGTCACAAAGAGAGAGATAGAGAGATAGAGAGAGAGAGAGAGAGAGAGAGAGAGAGAGAGAGAGAGAGAGAGAGAGAGAGAGAGAGAGAGAGAGAGAGAGAGAGACCTTTAAATGATACTTCCTCTGCAACTCTTGCCGAAACAGGCCCGTGTAGATGCCACACATCCACCAAGTGAACAACAATCCTTCACCAATCAGGAATGACGTCGAGGGGTCAATGCCATGCAATATTGCAGTTGCTGCTCCAAGTGCTATGCCACCCTCAACAAATATGGCATGACAAATACAAGGTCTAGTCCAAGGAATGTCTTCCCTCAAATTTTCAACATTGCGACCAAATAGCACACATGGGCAAAACAGTCCATGCCAGCCTGCAATTACAAGCCAGATAAGTATTACCTCACATCTAGGGTTTCAGTCATAGTCCAGATTTGCATTTTAATCTATAAGTCGTCAACATTTGCATTTTAATCTATAAGTCGTCAAGGCAATTTTCCACTTTCAATTAAGAGTTACAATACTTATCAAAACTCATGCGACAAATCAAATATTTATGCTTCAGTTCTGGCCTTTCATATACTGCCAAAGATATCCACAGCATTTCCATTCTGACAGAACCTTAGAGAACCATAAATTCAATGAAGGGGAAAATAGGAAGACAATACTTTTAAACTGAAAAGATTAATACATTTTTTTTAGTGTCGAGTGTCAATAGAAGATGGTTAACATTGTCTTCTCAGACCAGTTCAATCTAATAAAAAACTCACAAAAAACATCAAAGAAGCAGTCAGGTCACTCAGAATTAACTGCTAAGCAAGAAGAGCAACTAGCAGTAAATGAGATTATGCATGAAGGAGAAAAAGAACACAAGAGATATTTTATTTAAAAGCCAAGAACTATAGCCTAGCGAGAAACGGAAACCTATGCTTTGAATTAGACAACCAAGGGAGCAGACTTCAAGTAACTTAGAAATTAATCATAAACAGATGAGCATGCATGTGAATGGCTATGTTTATATGTTCATGTGCACATACTA
Organism: Nymphaea thermarum; assembly: GCA_011799765.1. NCBI lineage: Eukaryota > Viridiplantae > Streptophyta > Magnoliopsida > Nymphaeales > Nymphaeaceae > Nymphaea > Nymphaea thermarum. Next base: position 171,092 of record JAANDH010000017.1, on the reverse strand, counting down.
AAGGGAAGAACTTATGAGCTTGCAGTGCACATTGAGCTGTACTACAAAAGACCATGAATAGTACGGCTCCTGATATTGTGATGATGAGTTCCAAAACTTGGGATGCAGACACAAGTCATTCACTCCCACAAGCCCACCGTTTGTTTGGCTTCATCTTCTTTATCATAGATCCCATTTCCAGAATACTGTACCATCACTTACTTAAAAGTATCAATTTTCCAAAATTGTCACAATAGAACATGGGTATGTGTAGCAATCTCCCCCATCAACATGGAACTAAAAGATGCATGGAACCACTAAACATGCTTAAATTTTAAACCAATCAAGCTGATAATATTTTATTGAAGTATCGTTTTAGATTGCTTGTACTTACAAAGATTCATGATGTGGTAGATTAATTGTGAATTTATGACTTGTACAACAATGGTACATACGTAAGAAGTTGAGAAAGAAATTGTTGGTGCAAGCACTATAGAGGTTCAACATTAGGAACGAGAATGACAGAACACCTTCATTTGGCTATCGGTCACACACATACAAGTGTCAGTGCACCACGAAAACACACGGATGCACCTTCATCTGTGGTAGTAAAGAAAAGAAAAATAGGTTATGTTTCCTACTTATACAAAAGGGCTACAGACTTACAGCTAGAAGTATCTTCTGTGCATCCAAATATCCCAGTAGTCCAGGGCTCATCCGCAGGTGGTTCATGGTTAGCAGGAAGTGGCTGCCCGCACTCACGACACTTATGCACAAGTAACTGATGCATAGATATCAGAATAGCAATCAGATTGTGCCAAGGAATTGCTTCTGCTCATACTAAAAATGTGAGCATTAATATAAACAGTAGATAAAAACAGAGCTCTTAATTTCAAAGATGGTAATGCTGAATAATTGAAAGCAATTCGCGGAACATTCTTCATGCTTTTTGCAAAGAAGACATGCATTGATGCACGCTAGTCTATTAGTTATACGAAACAAAACCTGCTCCATAGTCATAAGAGTTGTAACAACTTTTGATAAGAAAGAAGGAAATACTAAGGACATTACCAGTTCCGCAAGAGTTCATAATGTATTATGAGATCGCTAAAGCCTATGACATACAGAAAGCCAAAAGCCCCTCCGCTAATTCTCATGCCTGTCTAAAAGAAGATCTGATCTATAAACTCAGTTAGTTCACTAGGCTCTAGCAAGAAATTCACTTCCAGAATTATAGAACTCACATGGAATCATGAATAAGCAGTTGGCCGCACCAAAGAGAGAAGAGATAATGAAAAGGGCAATGATCCAACAAGAACAACGAACAGACAATTCTAATATTGAAGCATTCCATCTAACTGATCGAACAATCTATAGCCTGAGTATGAAAAATTCAAGAAAAGCATCGAAGCATCTATGCACTTTTTCCTTTTACATACTAAAGTTAAAAAATCAAAATCAGATTCTTCTTCAACTACCACCAAACAAACCCTGACTACTTCAGAATTTCAAACAAGAAAAAGTGGAGAAAGAGCCGCCTTCTGACCTGAGGAACTTGAATGGCCTGATTCAGCTCCCCAGGCACGATCTCCTCAACCGGCCCTTCATTGTCCTTTCTCAGCTTCACATAATGCGATCTCACCGTGTCTTCCGCCATATCCAGAAATGATCCAGAAAACCCCAATAACCCAACAATACTGGTACTTCTCTTCCCTCTCTTGTTTCAGAAATACAAACGAACAGAAACCCACTTCAAATTTAAATCCCAACCTCACCAAAAATCACCAAGAATCACGAGCCCCTCCTGAACTATCACAAGAAAGACCTAGGAAATGCCAAAGTTGGAACGATATCCTTCTCCTTTATCGGGCTCACGAACCCCGATTGATAAGCAATCCACACGTTCTCCACAGCAAAAAACCTTCGGTCCCCATAAGAAAGAAAACGCATAGAGAACCAATTACTGTAAAATGGTAAACGGAAAGACGAAAGCAGGAGGCATTAAAGCGTCTGGAGAAGCGTTGAGCAAAAGTAAAAATGAAACTGACCTCGCAGGAAACGAAAGGATTTGACGCGCAACTTCCCACTCGGAGTCTTGGACAAGAGGGACCGAGCGCGTGAGATTGCGGGATCCATTGACAACCTGTACGCTGGCTACTCGAGACGCCGACCGTCGGGCGCCGCTATCCGGATGCAGTTCGTACCCGGGGTAGGGTCTTGGGACTCTGATCCGTAATGGACCGCCTCAAAACGTAGGTTTGGACAAAAGGGAGGCGGTCGATCAGAGGGACGGTCAACTACGGGACAACTGAAGGACCGAGAGAGGAAATCTGGTTTTTCATTTTTCTTAATTTTTAAAATCGGGGTTCCTCTTCAGAGCAAGCTTTATATAAATCAACTTTGCCAAAACCCTGATTTTTCCTTTGTTAATGTTTGGTAAGAAAAAGTTAGAGGAAAACAATGAAGAAAAAAACTGGTTCATGCCATCAGCGTAAAGAACCTGTTTCCTTCAAACAACTTGGTTGGATAGGCGAGTGAAGATATCAATGGTTTAGATAATTGCTTCAAAAAAGTTAGATGCAGAAAAAAATTAATGGTCGATTGAGATATTTGATTGGATTCAGATTTAAGAATAGACATCCTATTGGGTTTGCATGCACAATTTAAAATAAATATACGTCACATTTGCATTCTATCTTCAAATTTGAATTTATTTTAAATAGATAGTTTATATTGGATCTCCGTACAGTTTAAAACATCAAATTTTAACGTACAATAATATGCTTTGAATTCAATTGTGTATTTAAAAATTGGATTCAATTCGGTCATAAATATAAAAGTTGGATTTAGATTTAAAATTTAAAATCTAGATTTGGATATGACCTACATCCGAATTTGTATCCAAATATATGGACACACCTTAAATCAGTTATGGTGAAGAGTACATGGGTTGTAAATGGATAGGAAATGGTACAATATGATTTGGGGCCTCAAATTGTTTATTATCTTCCGGCATTTAGTCACTTCATATTTGGAATCCAAAGATTTGATGTGGATTTAACATGATATATTTTGCTAATGTGGTAAAAGATTTATAATAAAGTTGCAGATCCATCAAATTAAGGATCTCAAGATCCACAATTAAATCCTTTATTTTAGCTTAACATAAAGGTCTGAGTTACAAATTCGGGCACGAATTTAAAAGTTGGATTTAGATTTCAAATTAAAAGTTTAAATTTGGATATGATATAAATTTGGTTACCTTTGTATTTAAATCTGAATATGTATTCAAATATGTAAACACACCACAAATCCGATATGGTAAATACTACATCCGATTCTATGATTTGTTGGAATAGGCACGTTAATGGTGACTGGGCTCTGTAAATGGATGGGAAATGTTACATGATTTTCGGCCCCAAATTCTTTATTGTATTGGAGCATTTAGTTAATTTTGATTTGAAACCCATGGATTTGACATGCATGTCTTGTTGATTTCGTAAAAGATTCATCTATAATTCATCAAAACAAAGATCTTAACTTGGACTTAAGATCTATAATTAAAATCCTCAAGTTACCTTATTACATTGAGAAAAGGTCCCATTTAGAACGGAAAGGGGAAGGATTTGTTCTTAAACCCACAGTTCTCAAATCCGGAGAATGTTAAATCAAGAGCAGCAATCACTGCCCCCTTTGAAAAACAACATTTTCTTTGTTCTTAAGCCTCACAGGTTTAAGTATCAAAAAATTTTTAAGAAATGAATTTTGATGTCACAATGCAATTCTGACATCCTTTAACTCAACCGTCTTTAGCCGCAATTAATTTTTTCTCCTAACTCAATGGAAGGGTCAACATAGAGAAAGATCAGCAGATAGAATCAAGGGATTCTTCACCAACTCCACAGTCGACATAAACTATTACAATTCAATCTTTGTATAGGACAGCGTGAGTCGATACATCAGATTAAAAGTCTGAACATTGTAAACCTTCTTTATACATAGATAATAAAAAAGAAGTAAAGAGAAGCACTGGCTGATAAAATCCTGTAGAATCCAGTTCAATTCTTTTTTCAGTACGTACCTGAACGCGAACTTTTATTTACACCGTGGTTGTCGATGCCATGAACACTGGCATCAGAAGCACTTACCACCTTTCTCTTTCGCTATGCTTGTTGCAGCATGGAGACAACATCACCGGACGGCCGGGCATCGGGTTGTGCACAGCAGCGCCACCCTCAAGACCAGCAGCATCCCTTCGTGGACAGAGCTGCAGTCGCCCCCTGCGTCCTTGTTCAACACTTCCAGCATCCCTTCCTTGGTCTAGATCTTGTTCCAAACCCAGTCCATGATGCAGTTGCCGTCGCCTAACTGGGCATCCACCGACCTGATGATCTCCGTTAGAACCACAAAATTACCTAACAAAAAACAGATAGTGGTAGTGTTTGAAGCTCTACAGGTATACTTCCACTTGAAAAGTGTATTGATTAAAGAAATCCCAAATGTGGGTTGAAAATGAGAAATGATAAGATTCTCCAAAAAATTGTTTGGAAATCCTACTCAATCTAAAAATTGAACTCTACTTCTACCCCCAATCCGTATAAAGAAGTAGGCCACCATGAAGAAGAGACCCCAATGTGAATTTAATAAATAAGAAGTCTCTTCTCTCTTTAGTTTGAAAGTCACTTACTGTGATAGAATAGTCTCATGTTTCTGAGACTGAAATTATATTGAATTTGCGTTTATGAAAGGATTTATGGAACTCTATCGAGCAAAAAATGTATACACTTTCTACTTCCACCTCCTAAATGAGGGTTGGGCTAGAAGAACGCAGGACCTGGCTGGAAATAACCACCTTTATATCTCTATACCGGTGGTTTTAGTCGTCGCTGTACGGGCTTATAGCGGTGACTTTGTACGCCGCTATACGTCACCTATACCGGTGCCTATCACCATCGATATAGGCCGTCACCGCTGTAGACTTATACCGGTGGTTACTTTCACCGGTATACCATACTATACGCAGACTTAGTCGGGGATTAAAACATAGGTCAGTGTTGTTTGAAGCGCACGCCCCGTCGATCAGGCGTGCACCTCAAGCGCTTGCTTCTCTCTTTCTCCCTCTGTTTTGAGATTGACGCTTATATCTCATTCTCTTTTCTTATTTCATATAGTCACGTTTTTTGTTTTTGTTTACTTTTTGGCACAAGGTGGTTCATGCCTAAACAAATTACAAATTAATCTGTTAAATAAACTACTTACGAAAAGTAGACTGAGCAATTTGGTTACTGCACTCAAGGAACTTGCGCTCTCCTCTATTCATAGTCAGACTTCCTAATATTCAATTTGTCATTCTAATTTGCTTTATTGATCAAAAGCTGAAGTCCACGTTTTTTCCCTATTTCAGTTGTTGAATTTCTTTTAGCAATGAAATTACGATTATTTTAGTACCGAGAAATGCAAAGCGGCTGTAGTAATACGATTGCACGGAAATGAAGCGAAATGGTTTGAGGAATCAACCTCAGTTTGATACCTGAAATCTTGGATGCCTGTGGAACTGAACCCGATCATTCTGCGATCAATGAAAGTTAGGACTCGCATGTGAGGCAACTGAGATATCGTTAACAACAACCACCACTGTTCACCTTTGGTACCTATTATCATTGTCATCCTTCGTATTGCTGTCCAGAAGCATCTTGGCGTTTGCACAAAAAAAACTCCACCAAAATTAATTCTCTTCTAGGAACAAAAAGGCCCCTGCAACAGATAAATTACGGATCTCAAACCAAACAAATAGTAACCTTGAACCACAGAGATTTTCACAAATTTTCTTTTTTAAATCCTCCCCAACCCAGTATTTTCATACAATTCCAGTGGCTGAGATTCTAGCAGATATAAGAGCGTCCACCATCTCATCCTAATAAGCTCCACGACACTACACTGGGCATACTGTTTATGTCATTTCATAATAATCAAAAGTTCATATGCTCAAACTCTCTTGATTGTTGTTACACTAAACAGAGTGGAAAAACAGCACAAGTGAAGTAGACAGTTTCAACTTTACTTACAAATGCTGGATGATTCAACTTTACTTACAAATGCTGGATGATTCTTCTTCTAGCACCTTTCCCATAATTTTTCATACTAAAATGTGAAGATTTGCAACGATTCAATCTTAGGCATTTTAATATGTGAAGAAAATATTAAGATGGCGATGACACTTAGCAGGCCTTACACAACATCTACTTAGGGTAAACCATGCCACCTCTGCCCCCGGCTCTCTGCAGATAATGCCCTCAAAAGTGTACGTTTCCTACTGCAACATACCACAATCGACAGTACAGTACTTGTAATATAAATTGTTATTTTCTTCCTTTTCTCTTTAAAAAATATGCAAATACCATTAGATCAACGCATATTATATATTAGAACCACCTCAAGTGAGACCCAAGCCCCTTTTGGACAACACGCCAAAACCAAGTTTTAGCAATGAACCCAAGTTTTGGAAGTGAATCGGGTGGGTTTCCATGACTCGATAAGTAAAGAGAAACCCCAGTGTCAAGCTAGGTTTTGATCTAAATTTGATATAGATTTACAAGTGCTAACCTTGGGAAGCAAGAATAGGATTGAATCAGTACCTTATCAGAGGGCCACAAAATAGGGAGAGAACATTTGGGACTCTATCCTATGTTTCTTAAACGGCTTTTGTTCACCAAAGATAATAAACTAGCAAGGTGCCATTTCTTCATATATACATTGTTTCATAATTTGCAGTTTATTGAGAGGCATGCATGACATTCATTGCACATTGTCTATATTAATGAATAAATGTTTTATGCAGTTGATTGAGAAGCATGCACGTTTTTTGTAATGGCTTATCTTTTATAAATTTTTATGCCAAGTTCAAAAGAAAAAATTATGGTAAGAGATGCTTTTTGCACCCATGTTCTTTTTGCAACCACCTCATATGGGAATACGAATGTTTCAACGCCAGAAGCAAAAAAGAAACAGTAACTTCTATCCAACGAAAGTGCAGGGCCTACATAAAACTACATATAAAGCGTGCATACTCACCTGTATTATGTATCGGCAAGGTTGTAAAAATCTCAGTTCAAGTTCAATAAAGAAACTTGTGGGGTCGGCTTGAACTTCAAGTGTATCCTTGCCTTCCCCTGTTTAACCTCCTTGCCACATTCTTATATGAACAAGTCAGATAGCACATACCAACTAGACCGAGTTTAACTGCCTTGAAGTTGAGACATATGTAATTGCCGGGATAGTACTTCCCGGGGTGAAATTTCACTAAGGGTGCGTTTGATGCACCGGATTTTTTTCGTTTTTTCGGAAAAAATCGTACGGGCGGGTGAATTTCACCCGCCCGACCTAAACATGCATCAAACGGGGTGAAATTCACCCCGTTTAATGCATAACGTGAGCGGGTGAAATCCCACCCGCTCAAAAGTCGGAGGTCCGACCTCGGACTTTTGAGCGGGTGGGATTTCACCCGCTCGACGGCGGACCCCGACGCTTTGGACCCTTACCGTTATTAATGTATGTTCATCCATATACAAATGGATCTGGATAGATTGCTTGTATGAAAGGGCTGCAAACAACATTTGATGGTGTCTGTTTATGTATTTTTCCAATGTACAACGATTTTGATGTTTTCTGTTTCATTCTTACGCATTACTAGGTTAAATTCTTCATTGTGAATCAAACATGGTTAAAACCCTCATGGAGTAAATTCTTCATTGTGCATCAAACAGGGTTGAAATTGCCAGGTTAAATTATTCCTTGTGCATCAAACAGAGTTAAAATTACCAGGTTAAATTATTATTGTGCATCAAACATGACCTCAAATCGGAAGAGGGTTAAATTTCAACCTAAAAATTTTACCAGGTTAAATTTGCCAGGAAAATTTACCACGTTAAATTTCACCTGGTGCATCAAACTCACCCTAAGGTGTACTTGCACTCAAAACTTGGGTGAAGAAATTTGGATGTCCTTCCTACCAACCTTTTCTTAACCTGATTTCAAATATAAAAGGATGTATGGTGGTGAAAGAAGTCCTGGATTTCCTCACCATGTGGTATACTGCCTTTACTAGTGACAATAACCGATAATCTTTACAAGGGTGTAAAGATTATTCAGACAATCAAAACATGCTCTAACAGAGATAACACAATTCTAACACCAGTTTATCACATAAAGGGCAGGGTAGCACTTTGAGAAATGACAAGAGTGTGTCATGGACATAATATTTCAAAAACATATGCATGGGCGTCTGTCACAGAGAGAGAGAGAGAGAGAACCTTAAATGATATTTCTTATGCAATTCTTGCTGAAATAGGCCCCTGTAGATGCCACAGATCAACCAATTGAGCAGCAATCCTGCACCGATCAGGAACGACGTTGAGGGATCAATGCCACGGTGATGGAGTATGGCAGTTGCTGTGCCGCCCTCAACAAATATGGCATGACAAATACAAGGTCTAGTCCAAGGAATGTCTTCCCTCAAATTTTCAAGATTTCGACCAAACAGAACACATGGGCAAAACAGTCCATGCCAACCTGCAATTACAAGCCAGATGAGTATTCCATCACATTTAGGGTTATCCGCCATCTCCAAAAATGATCCAGAAAACCCCTTCTTCTCTTCTTATCAGAAAACCCCAATAGCCCTGCAATAGTGGTACTTCTCTTCCCTCTCTTGTTCCAGAAATACAAATGAACAGAAACCCACTTCAAATTTAAATCCCAACCTCCTCAAAAATCACCAGAATCACGAGCCCCTGCTGAACATTCACAAGAAAAGACTATGAAATGCGAAGGTTGGAGCGCTACCCTCTTTCCTTTTCGACCTCAAGGATCCCGATTGATGAGCAATCCTCACGTTCGCCAGCCGAAACATCAAAAGATCTTCAGCCCCCATAAGAAGAAAACACATACAGAACGAATCAGTGTAAAATGGTGAAAGGAAAGACGAAAGCAGGAGATAGGAGAAGCGTTGAGCAATAATGAAAATGAAAAACTAATCTCGCGCAATTTCCAACCCAGAGTCTTGGACAAGAGGGAATGAGCGGTCAGACTGCGGAATCCATTGACAACCGGTTATTCGGATCCGGTTCTCAGTTCATTGTTGATGTCCGATACATTTCCTCTGAGTCGTATTCCAATACGTACCCGGGCGTGGGTCTTGGGTCCCGGATCTGTAATAGAGCCAGAATAAAGTAGGTTTGGGTGGATAAGAGAGAATTAACTACGGGACAACTGAAGACTAGAGAACTAGAAAACCTGGTTTTCTCTTTTCTTAATTCTTTAATTTTTAAAATCGTGTTTGCACACTAGAACAAGCTTTTTTTGCAAATCAAGTTTTCAAAACCCTCGTTTTTCCTTTGTTAGTAGTTAAAACAATGTTTGGTAAGAAAAAGTTAGATAAAAAATTAAAGAAAAAAACGGGTTCATGCCACTGTCATAAAGGACCTCTTTCTCTAAAAAAAAACATGGTGGGATTGGCAAGTGAGGATTTAACTGGATTAGATTCATCCAATTCAAAATAAGTTCAACTGTACTTATTATCCTATATTCAATCTTCATAAGTTTTGAACATCAATTTCAAATATGTTATAATGTGCTTGGTATTCAATTGTGCATTGAAAAATTAGATACAAATTCCGGCACGAATTTAAAAGTTGGAATTAGATTTCAAAATAAATTTTAAATTTGGATATGATACAAATTTGGTTACCTTTGTATTTGAAAACTGAATTCGTATCCAAATAGGTAAACACACCAGCAATCCGATATGGTAAATACTACATCCGATTCTATGACTTGTTGGGCCCCAAATTATTTATTGTATTCGAGAATCCATAGATTTGACATGCATGTCTTGTTGCCTTGGTGAAAGATTCCTCTATATAGTTCCTCAAACTAAAGATCTTAACTTGGACTTAAGATCTATAATTAAAATCCTCAGGTTACCTTATTACATTGAGAAAAGGTCCGATTTAAAATGGAAAGGGGAAGGGTTTGTTCTTAAACCTACAGTTCTCAAATCCGGAGAATCTTAAATCAAGACCAGCAATCACTGCCGCCTTTGAAAAACAAAATTTTCTTTGTTCTTAAGCCTCACAGGTTTAAGTACCAAAATTTTTTTATGAAATGAATTCAGACATACCGTCTTAAGCCGCAATTAATTCTTTCTCCTAACTCAATGGAAGGGTCAACAGAAAGAAAGATCAGCAGATAGAATCAAGCGAATCTTCACCAACTCAACAGTCATTACAAACTGTTACAATTCACTCCGTGTATAGGACAGAGTGAGTCAATACATCAGATTAAGAACAATGTAAACCTTCTTTCTCTATAGATAATAAAAAAGAAGAAGAAATAGTAAAGAGAAGCACCGGCCGATCAAATCCTGCAGTTCAATTCAATTCCTGAAGGTTAACTTTTTTTTACACCATGGTTGTCGATGCCATGAACACTGGCATCTGCAGCGCTTACCACCTTTCTCTTTGGCTTTGCTTCTTGCAGCATGGAGACGACGTCGCGCATGGACGGCCGGTCAGCCGGGCATCGGGTTGTGCACAGCAGCGCCACCCTCAGGACCAGCAGCATCTCTTCGCGGACAGAGCCGCAGTCGGCCCCTGCGTCCTTGTCCAACACTTCCAGCGCCCCTTCCTTCGTCTGGATCTTGTTCCGAACCCAGTCCACAATGCTGTTGCCGTCGCCGTACTCGGCCTCCACCGACCTTCTCCCGCTGATGATCTCCATTAGAACCACGCCGAAGCTGTAGATGTCGCTTTTCTCATCCACTTGCAGTGTGTACGCGTACTCTGCAACAGGAAATACCATGCATCAATATTGAGCTTTGTTTCTCCAAAATTAAAACTTGCACCCTGAGTTCCAAAGATAGTGACTTGCAGATGTAGGAATCCCAACCTTGGATGGGATCACCTAGTTCTAAGCTTGAAGCGTTAAGTGTTCAAACGTGTGGGTTCGAACCCACGTCCGGCTTTTGCCTGACTCATGGGACCCAGTGAGAACGTTTGTCTTCCTTTTGACTTTTTACTTTTGGTACTTGGGAACAAATACCAACATGAACAGATCAAATAGGGAACAAACCGTACAAGTTGTTCCCGACGTCTATGGAACTCGCTAAGACCCACTGTTGGTACTTGCCCTGCCGAGAGGTTCTGGCACAACTCAAATTGTACGTACATATTACCTAAGAACGTTTTTGTCACCCTTTTAAAAACCTTATGTGATTATATATATATACATATATAGTTTAAATTCGATATAAGGCTTTAAAGAAATTGAAAAAAAAAAGAAGATGTTAGAATACACTACATATGTCATATGATTTATAAGGAACACATGGTTCATTTTAACAAAGACCATTTTAAGAGTCGACTTGCTAAATAAATGGCTGCTTAAGATCTTTAATAGTGATGAAGGCGAGAGCAATACCGGGGGCGATGTAACCGCAGGAGCCGGCGATGACGGACATGGACCCATTGGAGTCGTCCAGCAGCTTCGCGACCCCGAAGTCGGCGACTCGAGCCTCCAGGTCCGCGTCCAGCAGGATGTTGCTCGGCTTCAGATCTCGGTGCACGATCACCGGCTTGCAGTCGTGGTGCAGGTACTTGATCCCCTCCGCCACCCCCACCGCGATCTTGTACCGCGTCACCCAGTCGCCGGCCGACCCCGCCCCGCCTTCCTTCTTTCGATCACCGCCCTCGCCTCGTTGACGGAACGGCGGCACTCCGGTTTTCTTGCCGTGCAACCAGCCGTCGAGGTTGCCGTTGGGCATGTACTCGTACAGCAGCAGAGACGTATCGCCGTTGCTGCAGCACCCCAAGAGACGCACGATGTTGCGGTGCCGGACCCTCCCCAGGACCTCCACTTCCGATAGGACGCCGCCGCCGTCGGACTTCTCTGCTCTGTCCTTGCACGGCCTCGCCCAGAGCTTCTTGACGGCGATAACGTCACCGCCCGACATTGACGCCCGGTACACTGTTCCCGCCGATCCCATGCCGACGATATCCTCGCTGCAGTTCATGCACTGCACCACCTCGTCTACGGTGAAATTCAGTCGCTGGAAGGCCGTCATCGTCCAAGGTCCCATCTTCATCTCTTCTTTGTAGTTCCGGCGGATGCCGTGGATGACGTACCTCCGGTGCAACACACGGCTGCCGGCGACCAGGGCGAACATCCCGGTCGTTAGTGCCACCGCAAGAATCCAAACCAAGGGGCCTGCTGTCTTCTTTGCGTGTTGCTGGTCTGGTGCATGTTTCGACGCAACATCGGTGGGCTCCGGGCAACGTCGAAGGATGAGGCCACAAAGGTCTGGGTTCCCCGCGAATGACGACGGTTGAAGAAGTTGAAATATCGGTCCCGACAACGGCACCCTGCCGGAGAGTGAGTTGTAAGAGACATTGAAGCTCTCGAGCGTGGTGCAGTTCGCGAATACCTCCGGTATCTTGCCTGAGAGGGAGTTCTGCGAAAGATCAACTTCGGTTATAGCCGGAATTGTGGCCAGCTCCGACGGAATTTGGCCGGAGAGCGAATTCTTGCTCAACTGAATGCTCACCAACTTTTTGCAATTTCCAATATCTTCCGGCACACTTCCGCTCAGACGATTGCCATCCAGTTCGATCTTATAGATACCTTGGCACCCATCGAGGAACGCCGGTATTCTTCCCTTCAAATTACAGTAACTCGCCGAGAAGATCTCAAGACTGGGAAAGTGCCAAATGCGATCAGGAAGTGCCACCGCAAATCGATTGTTCGATATGTTCAGGAACTGCAATCGCGGTGCCTGACTGATGTCGTCGGGAATCCTGCCAGAGAAATTGTTCCGGCTCAGATCAACGTACGTTAGATTGGATAAGGAGCCGAATCCACTGGGGATCTCGCCGGACAACAGGTTATTCTCCGCCCTGAATCGCCACAGTAAGGTGCAGTTCGCTAGCGAGCGGGGAATTGGACCGGTGAGGAGGTTATCGAAAAGGATCAACCGGTAGAGCTTTTGCCCGGTACAAAGCGTATCTGGAATCGGACCGGCGAGGAAGTTGGACGAGACATCGAGATGCGCGAGTCGTCCATTGAGTCCAAGCTGCGGCGGAATCCGTCCTGTGAGCGAGTTGTTCCACAAGCGGAGGGCTTCCAAATTGGGCAGGTCCGCCAAGCCGTCTGGTATGCCCCCCGCCAGCCGATTGGTCATGAGATTGAGGAGGGTTAGGTTCTTTAGTAGTGAAATTCCGTCGGGAATATCGCCGGAGATCTGATTCTCCGACAGGTCAAGAAAGGCGAGCGATGAGAGTCGGGCAATTTCCGGTGGGATGGGGCCCGTCAACTGGTTCTTGAAGAGGAACAACGTACTGAGATGTGTGAGGTTACATATCTCTAGTGGGATAGGTCCAGAAAGGTTGGCGGACGAGACGTCGAGGTAGGTCAGGGCCGTGATCGACCCGAGTTCGGCAGGGAGCCCGCCGGAGTAGTTGTTGTAGCCGATCTCCAGGTGCTCGAGGAGGGTGAGGTTGCCGAGCTGCGGTGGCAGGAAGCCGGTGAGGGCGTTCCCGGCGAGGTAGAGGTATCGAAGAGTCGGAAAACCACCATAGCTCGCTGGAACACTGTCGGTGAAGTAGCTTCCCCCGAAATCGAGGTGCTGTATCGAAGGAGGCAGCAGAGAGGGTAGCGGTCCCGTGAAACTGTTGCTAAAGGCGGAGAAGTAGACAAGGGAACGGAGGCCTTCGAAGCCCGAGGGGAAGGAGGAATTGAAGTTGTTATGGTTGATGTCAAGGGTTCTGAGGGAGGGTAAATTGAATATGTCCGGCTGGAGTGGGCCCTCGAAGGCATTGTGGCTGAGGTTCAGGTGGCGGAGCTGATGGAGCAGGCGGATCTCCGGCGAGATGGTGCCTGAGAGGTTGCGGTTGGAGAGGTTCAGACTTATAACATTGAAAGTTCGGGGGTGGCAGGTGACGCCGGACCAGCTACACCATGGTGGCTTAGCGTAGGTGCCGGCAAATATAACGGTTGTGTTCTTCCAGTCGAGAAGGGAATTGGAAGGGTCTGAGAATGAGGATTTTAGAGAGAGGAGGGAAAAGAGGGTGGTAGGGATGGTAGCGGACAAGGTTAAGCGTGTGAGGAGAAGGAGGTACAGAAGAAGGAGAAGGTGGTGGTGGCGGCGGCGGTGGTCGAGCATGGTGGTAGTTTAGAGTGTGTGCTAAGAAACGGCCGGCATGGACATCTGCTAATTTAAAGAAGGAAGTTGGTGCGGAGAACTCAGTACATGATGATGACTACCATGGGCATCTCTTGACGAGGCAAATCCCTGATTCCCTGTCACTCTCTTTGTGGGGTGGAATAGTAAAGACTTCCCACAAGAAATGGTCTCCTGAGCACATTAAGGGACAGTCTGTTCCTTCTGCCACTAATTGTTCTCTTTAATTTTGGCTTTCTTCTTTTCTACAAGTGTTAACACTTGGGCAACTTTATTTTGCAATAAAGGTTAGTTCAGTGCACCTGAATTTGGTAGAACCATTTCAACACTCAAAGCTTGTGAAGTGTGAATTCGAGCAAATGAATGCGTATTTATCAATAGTTAGTTCAGTAACCACAGTTACATCTTTAAGTAACCCCACTGAATTCATGAGATTTAGAGAGAGAGAGAGAGAGTTCACTGTTTAGATAATCTTTCTTTCTGAATTGGTACTGCAGCTGTGCCCAAACAAAGAGAATATCGACATGAGACAGCGTTCTTTTTTCGCGTGATGTGGTCTTTTGAAAAAAGGGGGTTGGCAAAGGGAGGCCAGCCCCTGCCATCCTTCTTCTGTACTTGATCATGATCTCCTAGGAAGCGGTGGCACCAGAGATGACGCAGTGAGCAGAGATACAGTAGTCCCTCCTTACTGTACGCCTTCTTCTTGATCTTCTTCACTGCTACCGTTAGGTGCTTTCGTTGAGTATCCCTTCGATCGGTCTACTCAGAAGCTGCATTGACCTGACTTAGTTGGTAGCGCATTACCATCTTCCACTAACTGTTTGATACTTCAACAGTACCCATCGTTACCCAACTCAATCGAGCAGTATGTATAGAATCCTTCTCGTAGGTACACCAGTATTTGGTCCATTATTTAACAGTGTAGTCAGCAATCAAACTCTGCACACACAGAGGGATCTGCACATCACACGTTTAATTGTTCCTCGTGTGAGTCGGTACAGTCAAACTCGCTTCTAGATAATCATCTGCCTAGGAGTTAGCAGATCGATCTCTCTCTCTCTGTGGTTGACGTCAGTGGTTCATTGAAAGTGATTTAAGGGAAGTTGCCAAACGTTTTAAAATAGCAAGTTGTTCACTAACCCCAAAGGGACATCATTGCCTCGTTTAATGGTGCATCAATTTCTGGGAGAAAAAGCCTTCCACTCCACTCATAGAGAGACCTTCTCTCTGTTGATGCTGTTCATCTGTACCTGTTCAAAGTTAATGGGCGTTCATCGTTACTTGACTGGTGGGAGAGAGGGAAAGAGAGAGAGATGAAAGTCTGTAAATGACAATATGGTCATCTTCACTGAGAAGACATCCAACAGTGGACGATTTCATGTTTTACAAACTTACATTTATATTTTCCTCGTTCGGATCTTCTTTGAAACTATTTAGAAAACCTCGTCGTTTTGCGTTTGGTCGCCGGTGTCACTTAGGCTCGATAGATGAAGTCCACTTCGAGAGGACTGAAACTGGATCTGAATCCATTCGTATAGGTGAACTTGCTAACACAAATACAGTACCTAAGCCTTGTAACACTGTCAAGAGCTTGACAATTTTTCATGATCAAGGAACAGTACTCGAAATCAGCAAAGACTCTGTCCCTTTTGCTCTCTACCTATGATACTAATTAAAGTACACTAGCACGCACAGATTCTGAAGTATATCCTGTGATAATATATATATATATATATATATCAGCACCTATGAACCATAAATTAAGTTGAAGACAATGCACATGCAGTTTATCTAATCTTTATGCATGTTTACTTAGTCCACTGAGAGATGCACTAGTAAAGGAGCTAGTCTCATGATGACTTTTTAAAATCTTAACCGCTTGTCTTCTTAGTTTATCTTTCATTATTGGCTCATTAAAACATGTTCAATAAGCATGAAGATTTTATATATATATATATGTTTTTGTAAGAAGGTAGGATGAATATCATGGCATCCTAGCTAGCCTTACAGGAATAGGATGTTGGGCATGGGCAAGCAGCCATCATCACCCATGATTCTCCTCCAGAGTGCAGGCTATTAAGAACTATTATTCATGATGTCAGTGTTTGGAGCTCAACCATGGCCCCTTTCTGGGCACACCTAAAATTATATCAGCAAACTCATGCAAAACCAAAGACGTGAACGTTACTCTTCCTTCGCATGCATGAGATTGAATCCATTGACTGGGTCCTCTTTTTTTCACATTCTGAAATCATTTCATGAACTCCAGAGACTCGCATTTGCCCATCTGCTTCTTCTTCCGAGGCCCATCTGCGGCTGACATACTCCACAGACTGAAGATTAATTGTTTCCTCGATCCCCAGCTTGGATTTCAGTGAGCTTCACATCATTTCGTACCGATCACACAGCAGAGCAACACTTTCTGCAGAAACGAATGCTATTCAGATGGATTATGTTAGTATACATCTCAATTGCTAGTCGTTTCTGCATCTGACGATTAGATGGTGGAAACTATACAATCAAATCACTTGGTCTGTCGACGAACCAAGCGGCCATCTTTGATTATAATCTCTCTCTCTCTCTCTCTCTCTCTCTCTTGTATGAACAGTGAGCCCCTTGGGAAAGGAACCAAGGAAGGTCTCAAATGCAAGTAAAGGCTGGCACAAACTGCCAACCAAGTTCCACGCCGTGGGGCTCGATCTACCACTGCTTTTTTTACTGCTTCCACCCACCGCCTTGACCACACTCATCCTTGCCCCTTCCCTTTCCCATCATTCACCTTATCCTACTGTAAGAAGAACAACAACAACAATAATATTCTACTGTAATAACAATCATAATAATAATAATAATAATATTATTATTGTTATTGTTATTTAATAATGTTGTTTTAATTAACTGCAAATTCTAATTTTCACATAGTCGTTCTGATATTGGAGAGGGTGAGGACTTGTAGGATCCAACTTCTTCTTGTGGATCCTTTTCTTTTTTGGAGGGGACATCATCTGGGGCGGACCTACGAGATAGGGCCAAAATTGTTCAGACCATGAGTAAATCTGATAGGTGGCCCACGCACGAGGTGCTTTTGAATCTTGGATCCTCCTGCCTATCCTGCTCGTCATTATATCGGAGTTGGTCCACAGCCAAATGCTTTTCTACCGAGTAACTACGAGTCCATGAATCAAGTGAAATCCGGGTCAGGATGTGCTGGATCTGACTCAATCGGATCCAATAAGAAGGCAGAAGCCCATCGTCAAATTTTGATTCAATGGACTGCCAATCCTAGCTATATAGAAATATGCATTTATATCAATAATTAAGACTTATTGGAGTGTGGAGCATGATCTATATTTAATAGGCTTCTTTAATTTTATGTAAGGGTATTCATGTAATTTTATTTTTAAGGGTTTGCCCTAATCCCCATGTTTATGAGGAGGTGGTTTCTTGTATTCTTTGATTTTTTTCAATGGTAATGAAAAGATCCTTTGAGATCGTAGACATAGAAGAATTTTGTCTCTAACCACGTAAAATCTTTATGTTTTCTTCTTCTTCTTTTTTTTCGGTTTATTTTCGTGGTGTTATAAGACAGAATGAGAGGGCCTCGTTTCTAAGATTAGCAACTAAATGTGAAAATAAAATTCTATAGCTATTTTTTTTTCTTGAGATTTTCTTTCCTTTAAGTCTTTAACACATTGATTAAGAGATCCAGTTCTGGTTGGATATCTGGTCCAATTCCAAAAGTGTTGATACTCCTTGTGGAGGATCCATGCTTCAAAAGAGACGGATATAAAGCAGATAACTTGGGCTCAATTCTCACGGTACAGTTTGGCAAGAGACAAAAAATTAAAGAGAAAAAAAAAAGGGAAAAAGAGAGAATGTTGGGGCTTGCATTGCATTGGGAAAGATATTGTTCGTGCTTGCATTTGGAAATTGAGGTGAGATCGGCCTTACCTTTATAGTCGTGCTCAGGCGTAGATTTTTCCTCTTACTATGGCTTTTCAGAAATGGCAGCTAGTGGCAAACAAGGGCTCCATCCACCACCCAAAGCACTAGTTATAAATCTTGAGACTTTTGCATTGCCCGGACATTTTTTTGCTTCGTGAACACACTATCTTTCAAGGTCGTATCGTATGAAACATGCCCATCAAACACTAGACAAGTTATCCCTTAACACTCACTTTTGCATTGCCCGGACACTCCTTGGAATTCCAAGACTCCGACCAATTTTTTGGGATTTTACTTGGGAAGAAACTTAGTCGCTCTCCTAACTGGTGTAAGACCTAAGAGGCTATCGCCCATGAAACTTGAACTCGGAACTGACCGCCACTAGCAGCAGGGCAGGCCCATCAAGGTGAGCCTATCTCTTCTGGGCAGTGCTGATCAGCTAAATATATATTAAAGGTGTTTTTATGATCAGTTTCAGTTTTCAATCTCCACTACCATCATGCACCCAGCTGCACTCCTATTTCACTTTTAGCTGTCAAACACAGCCCTGATGGACGACTTCGGTGTCCAAGTAGCAAACAGTTGAAAAGAAGTTTGAACAATGACTTAGTGGACAGCATTACTCCGCTAACTTTATCCTCACGAGATGAACAAGACATCTCTACAAGAAGTCTGCAACGCAATGGCCGCAAAGGCTGAAATCATCGAAGCAACGACTTCGCATTGGCAAGAAACGAGATCATCTTCGCCGACAAGTCCTGCGCCCATTTACCTAGTGGATTTGGCACGAACCTTTAAATTGAAGAAAACTGAAAATGGCCGGTTCTTGCGGCCACTTAGGCCAAAGTATTGTCTCCCATAAAGCGAAACCATTCACACCTGGAACGAACCAGTAATATTCTACAATCAACTTTCATGGTGAACAAAGAACATGGGTGGTCTCTAATGGTCAAGGTCTGATTATAACAAGGCTGGAAATATTGCTTATGCACTGCTAATCTCCTCATATAATGGACTACAGATCAAACCGCATTAACATTTTTCAACAATTGCATAATTTGCACCTCACGCGGAAACAAGGGAATTTTTGCTGTTTACATGAAACAAACTGTGGCATTAAACTATGCACCACAAATTAATGGCTTTGAACATAAGGCAAACAATAGAGGATAGCTACATGCAAAGAAGGTCAGCCTGAAGTCGGATCTGGTAATCCCAATAGTGATGGAGGCAAATGTGGGCTTCTGTGGTCAGTTGCCCACACGGATCCACTTTTATATTACTTATTTATATATTAGTGCCTTGTAACCATTCACTTAGTCATTTATGGTGCCCCCTCAGCTATTTGACATTTTCAAGGGTCTGCCATTTTGCTATTTAAAGGAGCAGTAGGTATAAAATTTTAAATTTTTAAGGGACGTCAATATGTAAATAAGAAAAATTGCTCAAAAATATCAATATAAAAATTGATTATACTTTAGTGAATATATAATCCTCCAATCCTTCTACACAGGAGCACGGAATTTTTTTCCTTTATATACAGAGAGGATCTATTATATATGTCGATCTGCCAGGCCAACGTCTAATGACTCCTTAATCATATGATATTAGTTACCGCTGCTGATCGTCTCCCGGGATGAAACTCAGTGCTCCTTGATTAGCATGTTTTTGTGCTCATCAATCCAATCATAATTTTCTCGAATTTTTGAAACTTTCACAGTCTGGTGCGAAGGGAACAGGGAGGGAACAAGAGCAGCAGATTTTCTAATATAAAAGAAGGATCTTACTTTATATAAATAAAGCTCTCTCTCCCTCTCATGAGCTCCTGCCCATGTGAAAGCTTGATTGACAGTGGTTGATCTGTTCGTTCCAAATTGGAGAAAAGGCAGGAAGGAAGGTTTTAATCATATTCTTTGTTTTAGAAAAGGGATATTTTCTCGAGGGGAATCTTTGATCATGATTTCATGCTTGGAACGAGATCCAACAAAACGTTTGTCGATCGGGTGATGTAATTCTGCGGGGACTTTGATTTTTACTTTGAGATGCAGGAAAAGGAAGGAGCATCAGGTCCCCACGCGACTCCATCAAAACATTCCCTTCCATCTTCTCCTCCTTTTAATTGAAAAGGGCCGCATAAAAAACATACTTGCTTACAAAGCTCATCAAAAGTTCGAAAAGGCTGCTCATCTCTAGTTGGATCTTGATCAAGGGGGCGGACCATTCTTTTTTCTCTTTTTCGTTCAAAAGAAAAATGTTTGAATATACTTGAATAGGACCCAGTACGCACACACAAACAAGAAGTGTGTTGGTCCACATCCCTTTAGATTCCAAAAGAGAATGGTACCAACATCAAATTTCAGTAGAAATCATGCATTAGTGAAGGTAGATATTTATTACCATGATATTTACTTATGATTTTTGAAGCGATGAAAAAATAATCAACTTTTCTAATCATACAAATTGATGAAAAACTTAGGCATTATCGATACGTTGATTAAATTAGAACTGTGTTCCTTAGCTAATAAGCATTAAAATACGCATTCTAATTAGTTCGCCCTTACTTTTTTTTTTTCTCACTTTCTTTTTCTTTTAATATATGCAAACGCTTTATGTGCGACCCCGAGGATCTTCTTTCGTCCTTCTTTTCCTTTGTTGGCGATATGTCTTGTCGTTGCCTGCATACTCGTTGTCATACTCAAACGTCAAGTCAAGATACTTTACTCAATTTCTTGTCATCATGCATCAGAATATAAGGTTTCTCTAAGTCAGCAAATAAGGCTGATTTAAAAATTGATGACAAGAGCATGTTTTTAATAATGTTTGCTTTTTTTTTTTTCCTCCTCTTTATAAGTAAAATAATGTGCTCGCCCTTTAGAATATACGTTGCGATATGAACTATTCCTGATTGCTTCATTTACCTACCTTTCCAGGCTTCAAACACTACAAAAGCTTTGTGAACAATATACATTTCATTTTGCAAAATAAATGGTAACCCTTATGAGCATTAATAAGGTTTTGCTTTGAAATAGTTATACACATCCCCACAATAAAGATAGTAGATACTGTAGCTGGTTAAACTAGCATAAAGAAAATGCCTCATCGCAAGTGAAATTCATGTAAATGCAATGCTTTAGTGTCAGTACACCAAGCTTCGATGCAGCCATGAATCCTGAAGGCAATAGAGGAGGCATCAACTGTCAAGGATCCAATTTTAAACTAGCACAAAGAAAATGCCTCATCGCAAGTGAAATTCATGTGAATGCAATGCTTTATTGTCAGTACACCAAGCTTCGATGCAGCCATGAATCTTGAAGGCAATAGAGGAGGCATCAACTGTCATTAAGGCAGCCTCTCGCTCACCTATAAATAGTTATACACGAGTATTGATCCGCAAAGTAGGCATGAGATCATGATTTTTTTCTTTTTTTTTTGGCATTTGTCGATTATAAAGTGCCATCTGCAACCCTGTTGGATCTGTGGGACTCACCCCTTGTGGACAATATGATGACATGAACTCCACTCTCCATATTTGCTCACTACCTGCAAGCATCATCTTTTATCGTTTTCTTCTTTTAATCTTTTGTCCCATTGCAGGCAAAGTGAGGGATTTGAGCGCTACTTATACCCTGCGCATCATTGGCTCTAAGAAATCTCACCTGTTTGCCTGTAAAAGAAAAAGCGATGCGTGAGTCCGAAGCAATACCAAACATAAACGATGGGACATGAAGAAAAAAAATAAATAAAAGTTGTGAATAGATAGAAATGAAGAAGTTCCACTTTTAAAAGAAAAACTAAGCCGGTTTCCTAAACTTGATGGTATTGATCTAAATCAAGTTGTTTGCTAGGAATATGAATGTTCGGATAATTGGACTCGTTCCGACTCAAACTCGGACCGATCAAGCTCCATCGCATTATTATGACAGACTTCAATTGAGCCTGATTGAACCAGAAAAGCACTTGGTTATGGACCACCTGCACCGCATTCATGATGAGTATTTGGATCGATGGTGGATCAGAGATTGAAGGGCACTTCTCTGTGGGCCAAGCTTCCATCTACTCATGATCACCCTGCACGACTTGGCTCCACATTATCAAAAGCCTGCCTCCTAGGACGTCCTCAAAAGTCAGATCCAAAAGTGGCTGGATCGTATCGAGCCCGATCCGACCCGTAGAGTTTTCTCTTTCCAATAATATAATGTTAATATAGACCAAAAACGTTTCTTGAACCACCTCTAACCCTAAGTTTTGCAGATGCAAATCACAAGGCATCCATCAACAAACTCCCAATGTATGAATTCCTTGCTCCAAATGGAATTAAATCATTAACTCACCCACCATAGACAAATGGGTTGTCACTTTTACTTCCAAACTGTGTACGCACTAGTAGGTAAGATATGCAAAACTGTTATGGGATATGATTGTTGTGGGCAATTATTGCTCATACAAGTGTTTTATTTCATATTGAAACTTTCTAGTAATTTTTCTCATTTAAATACAGTTGTTTTTAAAAAGTTAGAATTATATAGTTAGTGCCCCAGAACCCAAATTTTTTGGTTTCGTCCCTGATATTGATATAAACTTGCATGCTTGACACATTAATTAAGGGTTCGATCGTGTCTCAACAGCAACTACTGCTACCAGCAATAACAACAACAATAATGCCTTGAAACAGAGCGCTTGCTGTTGCTGGTGTCTTTGGATCCCAAGGGGAAGATTGATGGCAGAGAAGAAAGCAGAAGGAATATGAATGATGGGAAAGCGAGGTGGGCAATGATTTGGTCAAAGGGGCGGGGAGCTAGCAGTAGCGGTGGAAGACGAACCATGGCAGTGTCAAAACCCCACGAAGGCGTGCCACTCCCCTGCCAGCCTTTCCCCCACATCCACAGCCTTTAAGTCAATGTGTTCACTGTGGGCCCCTTACCCTCTGTGTGTGTGTGTGTGTGTGTGTGTTAAATGAGTTTGGATGAATAGATTCTCTGATTTCCGCTTGCTTAGGAGCTCTTGGATTATAGTTTCATAAACACAAAGAAATAACATGGACATTAATTTATAGCAATGGCAGACGAGATTTTGATACGTTTCTCTTCTTTTTCTTCTCGTCTTTCGTAACTTTACTGTTCGGAATATGATCACGTTAAGCTAATTATGAAGCATGCTTACTGGGTCTGAACTGCAGAGACTCGTATCACCGTAAGCAATACTGCTAATTAGCAACCGAGCCGTGGATAATAGATTATTCACACAGGTTCTGCATTCGACGTCCCTGCAGAAGATCTTCCTCTGCAACGTGTGCGGTACTAAACTCGCTCCACTGAAATCCAAGAGGGAGAAGACGATCTTCGGTCTGTCAAGTATGTCAGCCACAAATGGAACTCCCAAGAAGAAGCTGAGCAAAAGCCATTCCCTGGCGGAGTGCGTGAAATGATTTAGAACGTGAAAAAGGAAGAGAGAGCAATAGGACAGTAAAATAGATGGATTCGGCTGCAGGGGAAGAGTGACGCTTACGTTTCGGTGTTGCATGATCTTTAGCGTGTGCTGGTGAATCGATGTGTTCCAGATAACCGTATGGATTGATAACTCAGGCACTGCACGCACAAGAGGAACTTGTGATCGAGAGAAGGCGATGATTGCTGTTTGCTCCTGCCCAACATGCTGCAGTGTGGCACAGCAGCACATGCTATCATATTTCTTTCCTGCTCTTCTCTTAACGAAAGCAACCTACTCTCGTTAAAGATGTCATTTAAAGAATTTCATGTAGATAATAGTTGTGGAGCATTGATTTTTGAACATTCTCAACTTACCAACTTTCTTTTATCGATAAATCTTTCAACATAGTTGGTACAACCCATTAGCTCCAAGGGCAGGTAGTCGGTTTGAGACTTTGAGGGGAGCTCAAACAATGTAAACAATGTGTCGTAGTTTGATTTTCTTAATTGCAGTACTTTTGCATTGTAAACAGCAACATGTGCAACATTCAAGTTGACGGGTGTATCATATGATCACTTAAATCTCCAAATAATCCTGGACGACAAAAGGGGCGGCTTGGCTTTTGACGTACCACCAACTGATAACTAATTAAGGATCTTCAATTAAACAATATTCAGGGAAAGCTTAGACAGTAGAATGGTAGGGTTAAAACTGGATTTAGGGTCTCGATCAAATTGACATCTTTCCTTTTAACCAAATGTTCACTTTCTCAAATACCCGCATTTGTCTTTTAAATGGGTGTAATTAGTTGTACCCATATCCAAATAAGGCGGTTGGATTACATTCAAGTGGTCTAAATTCAAGTAACTATGTAAAAGAAATGGAAATTATAAAATTAAAATGGTTCATACCCTTAAATCCAAGTTACAAGATTGAGTTTGGTATAAACTCAAAATCAAACACAAAAAAATGGACCAAAACCACACCAAAGAAATCCAAAACAATCTACGTCCCTAGTTCCTAATGTCAATCAACAAGATGAGAACCACAAGCATCCTAAAGATCATCATTTATATATAGTGGGAAGGAGAAAGTGGGGCGGCCACTAGCGCAACCCGGATCTCCTGTTTGGACCCACCTTCAACACCAACTCCTCATTTATGAGGTCCCAATCCCAAACAACACCCTTGTGTGCGCGCACACATCCACACGCAGAAGGACGTGAACAGAGAAAATCCTGTTTGGACGTCCAAGACTTTTTGTGAAATCGATGGATCATTAAATGGGCGGCATAACGTCCATATGATTGTTTATTGGGGTAAGCGACCGAACTTGGCCGTTATTAAAACGATTCAAGGCTCTCTTGACTCACCCGAAAGTGGGGATGACGTCAGACAGTGGGCGATGGGTCAACCCCAATGTGTGGTCGTCATGTGAACCGAAGTACCTCAAGTTGCGGAGTACGGACCACATACTGAGATGGATCGCAGATCCGATATGGGACGGCTCCACGCCTGCGAGAGCCAGATCACGCTTTAGGGACGGTGTCCATGCGTGCCAAGCGAGGTGCTCGGAGCGGATCCAAATGAATGATCCAGATCTGAGACCTAAACCGAGATTTGCATCACCATCACTGAAATTATACTTGAAAATAAGAGATTTTCTTTTTGTTAGGGTTTTAGGATTGGGCATCATCCACATAAACCTTCGATCTAACTTCATAAACAATCTTATGAAGCAGTTCCGGATAAACAATCTTACGAAGCAGTTCCGAAGCCAAACCTTCGATCTAACTTCATAAACAACAATCATATCAAGCAGTTCCGGAGTATATATATATATATATATATATATATTAGAGAGAGAAAGAGAGTGTGTTGTGGGCCGCTTCAAGTGGTTTAAAGAAAAGCAGAAAGGAAAAGGTGGGAGCCATGCAATCATTGCTGTCCAGACATTCCTCCTCTTCTCTCTTATGAAAATTGAACAAAAAGAGAAGCGAGCAAAAGTTCAAAAAAAGAAGCGAATACCCTTCCCCCTCTCTCTAGGAAGCATATTTCGTTTCAATATTCTAGATGTCTTGCATGTCGCGTCTTTTCCAGTGGTACCGCTACTGTCCAAGATCCAGATCCAGGATGTGATGCTCAGTCCCACCACCATTTCCTAGGTTCGTTCAACTGGACATGCCCAGATGAGCCAGGGTCGGAGCCCACCATGGCCACACAGATGGCACAATTCTTGTGTGTTGCTTGGACCAAGATTCAAGAATAGTTATCGGTTACCCTGTAAATTATTCCGGTTCAGATGATGTGATCATCATAACTAATTTGATAAACATACATAATTTTTTTTCTGGTTATGCGGATTTGATCCAAGAATGGACATGGAGATGATCTCTTGATCTGAATAAACAGATCATAATTGGTCTCACTAGGGATGCAGTTACCTCCAAATTCAAACTGTTAACACGAGCACTTAGTTAAAGAGAAATTGTTAGAAAAATAAAAGAGCTTCACCTACCAACCCAGGTTTAGTAGGGCATTAGAGCACCCAGGCCACATTTGAGTTCTTTAAATAAAAGAGCTTGACCCACCAACTTGTTCAAAGCAGACAACTAGGCTGGAATAAGTAGAGCAGTCAATAAAAGAGCTTGACCCACCAACTTGTTCAAAGCAAAGAACTAGGCTAGAGCAAGTAGAGCAGTACTGCTCTGGAAGGACCTAAAGCTCTTCAACTCTTGACCCACCAACA
This sequence comes from Nymphaea thermarum, assembly GCA_011799765.1. Classification (NCBI taxonomy): domain Eukaryota; kingdom Viridiplantae; phylum Streptophyta; class Magnoliopsida; order Nymphaeales; family Nymphaeaceae; genus Nymphaea; species Nymphaea thermarum. The sequence goes on along the minus strand of JAANDH010000017.1, from coordinate 144,763 downwards.
GCCAAAAGTGACCCAACAAGTATACCTATACACTGTTCAAGGACTGAACAAGCCTTTAAATATCTTCAGTGCAGTGCTTGACCAACCAACCGGGGAAAAAATATAACAAAATCAATGGAAGGATGAAGCACATGCTGTTGGATGTTCAATGTTGGTCGATGACATGGAAAGTGAATGCCATGCTGCTCAGAACAGACAATTAACAGATACATGTAAAAGAGAGAGCAGGGGACTTGGTACTCTGATCGAGCATGGAAGTATTTATCCAAATAAGTAATGACGCCCTCGGCGGTGGCACTTGGGGCTAGCTAGGAGACCATAAGTACAAAAGAGGGGCCATCCTTTCCCTTTACCAACCTTTTTTGAAACCCAGATCACGCGAAAAAAGAAGCCTGTGGAGTGCGTCCCTTCTGTCTTTCCTCGAGTACAGGCCAGCCTCCATGTTGAGAACCTGTATACACACACAGTTAGTTGCATTAATAAGTCAGGGAAACTTGAATGCAGAGGGCTTAGTAAAGACGAAGCTCATTAAACATCGGCACTTATTTAAGCACCAAAAACAGCCGTTCAGCCCTTGAAGCAAACTTTTGAAATATGAAACTATTCAAACGCTTCTTTTTTTCTTCCTTTCTTCAAAATTGAAATGCTTCAAGTGCATTGAATTATCTTCATTTCTGAAATAAAGTTACTTAAATATTAACATTGAGATGCTGAGAAAAGCAAAGCCAAAGCGAACAGTAACGATGGCAGAGGGTTCAAATCGTCCCCTTAATGCGCTCAAAAGACCTTCTTGTGGGCAGTTTTCACTATTCTACTGCACAGAGGAAAGAGAGAGAGTGAGAGGGTAAAGGAGGAGGACGCACAAATTTTACTCTCCAGCCACAGCAGTCCACAGAAGTCATCATCATGAACTCTCTGCACCAAGCACTCCGAAAAAGCACCAATCCTTCTGCCTTATATGCCCAGCCAAATGCCGCTTTCTTTCTCACACAGATGCCTACGCCCTAACCACCTCCACCACCATGCTTCTTCATGCTACGTTTCTCCACCCTCTTCTTCTGCTCTTCTTCCTCACACCCTTAGCACTCTCCAGCACCATCCCCACCACCCTCTTTTCTCTCCTCTCTCTGAAATCCTCAGTCTCAGACCCTTCAAATGCCCTCCACGATTGGAACACCACCACCACTGCAGCCTCCGGTGCCACCACTTATCCCCGGCCACCATGGTGCAGCTGGTCCGGCGTCACCTGCCACCCCCGAACCCTCCAAGTCATCTCCCTGGACATTTCCCGCCGCAATCTCTCCGGCACCATCCCCCGGGAAATCCGCCTCCTGACGCAGCTGCGCCATCTGAACCTCAGCAATAACGCCTTCGAGGGCCCACTCCAGCCGGCCATCTTTCGGCTGCCCTCCCTAAGAACCATGGACATCAACCATAACAACTTCAACGCCACATTCCCTCCGGGCTTTGAAGCCCTTCGTTCGCTGGTCTACTTCTCCGCCTTCAGCAACAGCTTCACGGGAGCCCTGCCCACTCGCCTGCCCCCTTTTTTGCAGCACCTCAATCTTGGGGGCAGCTATTTCACGGGCAGCATTCCGGCGAGTTATGGCGGCTATCCGAGCCTTCGATTCATCCACCTCGCCGGGAACGTCCTGGCCGGCCCTCTGCCTTCCCAGCTCGGCAACCTCACCAGACTCCAGCACCTCGAGATCGGCTACAACGACTATTCCGGCGGCCTCCCTCGCGAGTTCGGATCGATGGCCTCCCTGTCCTACCTCGACGTCTCGTCCGCGAACCTGTCCGGGACGCTCCCGCCTGAGATATCTAACCTCACGCGTCTCAATTCGCTGTTCCTCTTCAAGAACCGGTTCACTGGCGACATCCCACAGGAGATCGCGCGCCTGCCATTTCTCTCGGTTCTCGACCTCTCCGACAACCGGCTCTCCGGCGAAATCCCGTCCGGAATTTCGTTCCTGGGAAATCTGACATTTCTTAATCTCATGAGCAACAGACTCGGTGGCAGCATTCCTGATGGCGTCTCCGATCTGCCCAATTTGGAAACACTGCTTCTGTGGAACAACTCGCTCACGGGATGGATCCCTCAGACGCTTGGGCTTAACGGACGGCTCACTTACCTTGACGTCTCGTCTAACTTCTTGACCGGTCCGATTCCCGATACGCTCTGCGCCGGACAGAGGCTCTACCGATTGATCCTCTTCTCCAACCTCCTCACCGGGGCGATTCCCGATTCTCTCGCCCAATGTGCGTTGTTATGGCGATTCAGAGCGGAGGATAACCGCCTCTCCGGCGAAATCCCTGAGGGATTCGGATCGTTACGCAACTTGACGTACGTCGATCTCAGCCGAAATAATTTTTCCGGCAGAATTCCTGACGATCTCAGTCGGGCGCCGAGGTTGCAGTTCATGAACATTTCAAGGAACCGATTTGAGACCGGCCTTCCTGATCGGATTTGGGGATTTCCGAGCCTTCAGATCTTCTCGGCTAGTTATTGCGACCTGACCGGCAGCATTCCCCAGTTTCTTGACGGTTGCCAGAATATCTACAAGATCGAACTCGAAGGGAACCGTCTGGCCGGAAGCATACCGGAAGATATCGGAAGCTGCGAGAAGCTTGTCACGATCCGTTTCAGCAAGAACTCGCTGTCCGGCCGGATTCCGTCGGAGCTAGCGACGCTTCCGTCGATCACCGAGATCGATCTGTCGCAGAACTCGCTCTCCGGCGAGATTCCGGAGCTGTTCGTGAACTGCAGCACTCTCGAGAGCTTCAACGTCTCATACAACATGCTCTCAGGCAGAGTGCCCTCGTCGGGCCCGATCTTCCAGCAACTCCATCCTTCGTCATTTACAGGAAACCCTGGCCTATGCGGCGGCGTGCTCCACCCGTGCCCCGAGCCCGCCGACATCACGTCGGAGAATCCATCGCAGCAACGGCGTGAAAAGAAGACGGCAGGACCGCTGGTGTGGATCCTCGCCGTGGCGGTCGCTACCGGAATGTTCGCGCTGGTGGTCGGCCAGCGGGTGCTCCACCGGACCATCGTTGTTTACGGCATTGGCCGGAACTACAAGCGGGAGGTTAGAATGGGTCCATGGACGATGACGGCCTTCCAGCGGTTGAATTTCACGGTCGACGCTGTGGTGCAGTGCCTGAATTCGGGGGAGAACATCGTGGGCATGGGCTCCGCAGGAACTGTCTTCCGGGCGTCCATGCCTAGCGGCGAGGTCATCGCCGTGAAGAAGCTCTGGGGGCGGCCATGCAAGGGAAGAGGGACCAAACCCGGCGGCAGCAGCGGCGTCCTATCGGAAGTGGAGGTCCTGGGGAGGGTCCGGCACCGAAACATCGTCCGGCTCTTGGGGTGCTGCAGCAACGATGATACGACGCTGCTGCTGTATGAGTACATGCCCAACGGCAACCTCGACGACTGGTTGCACGGGAAGAAGGATGGGTCGACGTCGTCCGCGCCGTTCGATCACCCGGACGACGACGGCGATCCAAAGAAGGACGGTTCGGCGGGGCCCGCCGGCGATTGGATGACGCGGTACAAGATCGCGGTAGGAGTGGCGGAAGGAATCAAGTACCTGCACCACGATTGCCAGCCGTTGATCGTGCATCGAGATCTGAAGCCGAGCAACATCCTGCTGGACGCGGACATGGAAGCTCGAGTCGCCGACTTCGGGGTCGCAAAGCTGTTGGACGAGACCGATGGGTCCATGTCCGTCATCGCCGGTTCCTACGGCTACATCGCGCCCGGTATATACTCTTTTCTCCCCCACCGTGTTCTTCTTTTTCCTTCTCCTTCTTCCGAACCTCGATCACCCGAGCACGAGTTCAACTACTACTCGAGTCCAGGACATGATCTGTTACTTATTTTCTTTGAAGTCCACTGTTTGTTTAAAGAGTCTTCGTCTGACCGACTTGGAGCCACCGCGTCCAACGCAAACGAGGGAGTACGGGCGGGGCTTCAGTGAGTCCGACAGATCTCAGACCTAGTCGTTCCGGACAGTCAGGAGAGGAGGAACCGTTCTGTAGCCTGTAGGCTCTACGGTCGCATAACCTCAGATTCTGCTTAGCTCGATGGGTCCCAATGGACGACATTGTTCTCTTCAACAGTGAAATGGCTGCCAAGCTGCTTACTGGTTAGAGCGAAGCCCTTGACACATTTGGTTTTCTTCTTTCTTGCAGAATATGCCTACACGCTGCAGGTGGATCAGAAGAGCGACATCTACAGCTTCGGCGTGGTTTTAATGGAGATCATCAGCGGAAGGAGGTCGGTGGATGCCGAGTTCGGCGACGGCAACAGCATAGTCGACTGGGTTCGGGAGAAGATCAGGAGCAAGGAGGGAGCGTTGGAGGTGCTGGACAAGAAGGCCGGGGCCGAGTGCGAGTCCGTGCGCGAAGAAATGTTGTTGGTCCTGAGAGTGGCGCTGCTGTGCACGGCCAGGTCCCCTGCCGACCGGCCGACCATGCGGGACGTGGTGTCAATGTTGCGGGAAGCAAAGCCAAAGCGAAAGGATGTCCCCGATGGCACTGCCGGTGGTCATGGAGGAGACGGCCGTCCTGTAAAATAGACTTTACTATACATTGAACATTGAAGTCTATAGGGCCTGAGATCAGTTTTTTTTTTCTTCCTTTTCTCAAGGTAGAGTAGACAGACATGTTCTCCTACTTTTTTTCCCCTTCACCTTTCGATCAGTTTATGATAAACGTGTAAAGAGTCTTTCTCATGCTACGGTACTACCATTGTATTGCGATTATTGTGTAGTAACAATCTCAGTTAAATTAATGACAGTTTTCCTTTCACTTAATAGAAAGCAGGAACAAATATTTACATATGCAATTATGCCAATGGTTCGCATTTCCTGTTCAATCTATCAATCCAAATCTGCAGGCCTAACGCCAAGGTGAGATTTGACTAATTTAGATCTGAACTTAAGTTCTCCCATACATGTTGTCTTCTTCCAAAGATCCCAAAAAGAAAATTTAGGAATCAAGATTGCTTAGGATTCTAAAACCAAACATAAAAAAAGGTGGAGGCTTTTTCCTTTATTTGGAAAAGCAACCTCAGTTATATTTTTTTTAGAGTCAACCACTATAGGCACTTACCCCAAGGGGTGGTAGCGCACTGGGCGACAAGGTGGTCTTGCTCCTCTAACGATTGTGTTCGAGTCCTTAGAGTGGCCACTGTCACGTCCCAGCGCGCTCTACTCCTGGCCCGTAAAAAGGCCGGACGCAACTATGTGAAAACCCCTTGGGGTTCTGAGCTGTATTAATACCTCGGTGGGGTACAACCACGCTTCTACAAACAAGACACTGCCGGATTTCTACAATCCAAACCGGCCGCCGGCCTGCATGTAAAGATGTCCAATGCCAACACCCACCTCATTCTGCCTCCATGCAAACACGGGAGTTAGAGAAAACCTAACCTGCACATGGGGGAGGAAAGGAAAAGAAAAAAAAAAAGTAAACAAAAAAAGAGACGGGTGTAATTAAGTACCTTCTCATTTGAAAGCTTATCTACCATAAATAGCAAATATAAAGTGCACATGAAGCAATTAAAATAAAGCACCGAATTAACATTCGCAGATGGCACTTAACTGCTTCCTCCTTCATAAATGAAAAAGCTAAGTATCAAATCACAGTTTAATACAACTAAAGGCTTAACCATTGTACAACCGGTCAGTAATTGCTCCTTACTTAGCACTCATCAACGTGCCTCATGCTGGCTTTTTCTGAATAATTTAAGCGGATCGTACTCTGAGAGGTACAGATGGAGTCTGCCATATGCTTATAAGATCCAAACACTGATCCTCTTGATATGTCTTTCTTGCAAACTATTGAAATCCGCACCCAAAACACAGTGGCATTATAGGTGGACGGGTACAGATGCAATCTTCAATCTTCAAGACCATGCACAAGTTTTTATATCATTGTTTCATCAAATTTGGCAATACAGGTTTTATATATACGGTTGGCTTGGTAAGAATATGTTGGGATTAGTTGTTTGGGTCTACTCGAATAAATTCGTTGGAACGTTCGATTCGCCCCTAAAAAAAATCCTGGTTCCGCCCCTGAATAGCGGAGCTACAGTGTGGTTGGTTGGTCCGTTGGTGGACTGGTTCCGCCCCTGAATAGCGGAGCTACAGTGTGGTTGGTTGGTCCGTTGGTACACCGCCAACATCAAGCCTTCAAAAACGCATTGCAGTGAAGTTAGACCTAGCTTCAGTCACATGGATGCACACATCAGACCCAGGTTGGGGACTCAAATTAGTGCCTCTCAGCTAAAAAATCATGGCTCCCCTATCCGTCTGAAACCATTAACTTCTACATGAAAAAGTATCCAAGCCTAACTCAAGTACCATCATATATAGTTAAGAAACATCATACCAAGCTGGTCGTCATTAATGAAAAAATTATTAGAACACAGTCAAATATCAAACTCAGTTCTTATATACATTCTGAACTGGACTTTTTTGTATTTAACCGTAGGGTTGATAATAAAATTATTAGTGCTTGCATTTACCTTGCATTAAGGTTTCACCCCTCGTTCCACTGACTAGTTAACCGTAGGATGTTTGGTTCTATTGAGATCCACTCCCAGTTTGAAGAGCTACTTAACAAAGTGACAGATGAGATCAGGATAAACTTTGATCCAGTTTTTATCCGTTCCTATCCTTTCAACTACATATTGAGTAGAATCTTGATCTACGTGGTTCATTCTGTCCCAAAGTTGTACGAAGCTCCGGAACTTCATTCACTACGGAAATCAAGAAAAACACCTACAACTTCCATCTTTAGGACATTGTAGAATCAACTTGGATCCACTTAGTTCGATCTGTTGAAAAGGAAAAGGATCCACCAATCGATCAAATTCAGATTCATCATGCAGTTATTAAGCAAATTAAAGTCCAATTTCAAGATCTGTCCAAGTCTGACCTGCTTATCTAAAGATAACTGAGATTATATCCAGCTCTATACATGTGATAATTATTATGAAAAATTCATACCAGTTACGGTTAAGAAATTAAATTATTGAAATATGAACTTAGCCTGCTTGCGTGTGCTTGACGATTCAAACTTGGGCTCACTTTTGCCTATCATTATATTCTTCTGCATGCACCAACCTCCATTTCTGCAAGCTTTTTGCAAAGGATTCGTTCCTCATCCGAACCATTGGTGAGACCATGATGCAAAAAAGGTAGTCGCCATGATCGAGCAAAACCAGAATCCATGAGTTTGACCGTAGCATATGGATCGATGGCATTGGTTGAGCATCACAGTTTATCCAAATTTTAATTCAACCTGTCAATGTACCTCTAAATGGTCGATGTGATCAGAACTCTAGTCACAAAAAGGTGGCAAAAGAACATGATAAATAAAATTGCCGTTTAACTTTTTTTAAAATAACATGTTTTTTGAAAAAAAAAAGTTAAAATGAAAAAAACGAGCATTTTACCATTTTTTTCATTTTTTTTAATGCCAAGCAGTTTTTTTTCATTTTCTAATTTTTATTTGTTTCAAATCTACTTATATTTTAATATTTGTGTTATTAGTTTCTCACTTATTTTATTTTCTCCTCATTTTTAATTTTTAAAAACTTACCATTTTTTTCCATTTTTTTTCAAGCTCACCATATTGTGCCCAAGAAAAACCTTGTTGTTTAAAACACAAGAAAGTTTTTTGTGACTATTATCAAAACTAACCTTCGATTCACTGAAATCTGATGTGAAATCAGAATGTTACATCAGAATGTGGTAGTATAAGAAGATCGAAATTTGGCGCTTTAGCTACAACAGACACATTCTTACATCTCTAACAGATGATAAGGTGGTCGACCTTTACTGTATCTGCTATATAAAATTACATCTACATGACAGTTTAAATGACTCCAAACATCGAGATTTAAAAGGGAATCGTCGAAAGTCTTCTACACAAGCTTCCTAACACCGCCTTTGCCCTTATACTGTTCTTCAACATGCGTTAAAAAGTATTTAGAGCGACCAGAAACAGAAACAAAAGGTAAAATGCCAACATTCAAAATAAGCGATGCAAATGTCTTGCGTTTCGTATATGAAAACAATGATTGAAACGTATATTGTACACCACATAATCAACAGAAATACAAGTATATAGAACGCCAGAAAACAGAAGAATAGTTTGGAACAGATCTCTGGACAGATGCTTTACAGAAAATTATGGAGTGCAGAGGATCATGAAGTGGTTGAGAAATTGAAGAGAAAAAGCTTTTTCTTAATAATTAATATATATATATATATATATATATATATATATATATATGAGAGAGGTTATAGTTGGCTACTTAAATTAAGAATTTTCTTTTAACTGCTTCAGGAATGATGAATAGCGTTCAAATTCATGCAAAATACAGATAGATGACATCACTTATAAGAATCTTGTTGTCGTAAGCAAATCGGTGGCTACTATTAGTGGCATGCACTTGATTCCTTGGCCATTGCCACCCTTCGTTTCCCGAATCCAACACCACACAAAGATAGATGTGATGCATTCTCTCTCGGATACAATCAAGCACAGGATAGATAGATGATGATTGGTTTTCCTTTATTCTCTCCCTTTCTCATTTGCTTTCCTTTTTGGGGCGCGGAATTAAGACTGCCTGCCTGTTCATGATTCATGTTGCTTCATCTTTTGAGTGGACCGCGTTGGTCTTTCTCTTTTTGTTGCACGTCGGCGTCGAAGTATGAGCTCTTTCGGTGAAGTAGATGTAGCATTCGTTCTGCCACTCATATCATTCTGTCTGGCATTGCTACCAAGAGATACTTCACTAGAATGAGCCACCACAGTGGTGGAATAAAACTCAGGAGAGCTATGAGGAGTGTTGAAGTGAAGACCTTGGATCCAGAAATGTTGTTATAAACAGTAAGAGGGCGTTTTGATTACTTCAGATTTGAAATCTATGGATCCATAGTCCATCCATCAATGTAGCACGCTTTTCGAGGACCTTAGGTCAAACCTGGAACTGATTTTTCCAATAATGGTGATTTTTTTGCAAAAGATTAAATGGGTAATTGCCATTTTTATGAAGAAAAACAGTTATCCCAAAATATACTTAGAACGGAGCGGCTTCGAGAGAGTACGCCAAAGTACTTTAAAAAACGAGCACCTCATTTCTCCCTTTCCGATAAGCATTTCAACAAGCACTTGGTGTGCATCAACAATTCGCCTAAGACATGCGCTACCAACTGATTCATACCCGCAGAGCCCAACTTGAGATCCAGTACTAGAAAAGAAAAAAAGTGTACAAAGGAAAAGAATGCTAATATTTGATGATTTCATAATCATAAAATTTTGTTACGATTCTTATCATGCTAACCTCGTGTAGTGAACATCGACCTGAGTTTCTACTCCATTATCGAAGCTAATCTGAAGTAAACTACTAGGTGTCATCTAATGGCACCACAAGAGCTGACAAATGATTGTGATTTCATGCCGTCGACTAAAAAACTTGTCATTTCATTTTCTTCTTTTGAGAACGAGTGGTTGATCTTCAATATGTTGTCTTGAATCTGCAAAGATTATGTCTCTTTCACCAAGAAAAAGCAAAAAAATAACAAGCAGGAAGTAAAGGAAGAAAGAGGAGCAATACTGTTTTGACAGATTTTCCATTACAGGACAATCGTTCAGCACCAACTTCACGAACATTAATAAGGAAGGCATTTCCAAAGGCCTCACAAGATCACATCTAAATGGTGACCCTTCACCAAATAGAATGTGTGATGTGTGTGGCCACGTTTACATGAGTACAATATCATCCATCCATCCAAAAGAGCATAAGGTCGTATGTGGTGTAATCGTCATGGTCCCTCTATGAAAAGTAAGTCGCAAGTTAATTTTCTTCCTCATACAAGATGTACTGGCCGAATTCCTGAGTTTCGTCCATGACATCTCCACCACAGTCGACAAATAGCCAAAAATATGTCGAATTCCTCCATATATATATATATATATATATATATATATATATATATATATATATATATATATATATATATATATATATATATATATATATATATATATCATCGAAATATAAATTTTTATATAGGTTAAACTAAAATTTCTGAAATAAAATTTTGAATTTCTAAAGATCTGAGCAATCATTCTTTGCGTCCGGCCCTCAGCCTTTAGGTTTTATGTCACCAATAATAATAATAATAATAATAATAATAATAATAAAAGACAGTTGTGAAAATTTTTAAAGTTTAGCCCCTAGAGTTAATGTTGAATTGGTCAAAGTAAGTAAAAATTTAATGTCTTAAGATAAGAACCTTTTGTTCTTTAAATTATTCAATCATTACAGATCTCAATCACTGTTCATGTGACCAATTGTTGGCCTCAAAAGTCACATCAAGTTCAGGCAGCTCAATTATCATGGGATGTAACCAAACCGACTCTTTGTGCTGGACTAATAATCTCCAGTCCACCCATTCGTCAAGTCTCGCAATTTATTTGGTCCAGAAAGCATCACAGTTATAGCTGCTGCAATATGTCTAGACAGTTTGATTCTACAATATATAAGGGCAATCATGAGATCGGTATAGGATCCGATTCGGCCTTCAATGGCAAAACCTTCACACCAGATCCAATTTTGTTGCAAACTCTAGTAGCTGCTTCTCTATTGAACTCATCTGTTTACATACTTGTGATTATAATCACTTAAATGAATCTTTATAGATGTAACTGTATGTTGAACTCAGTAAATGAACTAAAATTGAGCACATGATACTCTTAGATCTAGTCTGTATCATTGCATGATTGAATCTTTATAGATGTAATTACAAGTTCAACTCATTGGATGAACTATAATTGCACAAACTAATTTGTTGTTCGGCTTTGATAGGTGTTAGAGAAGTTCATGTTCATGGTTGGGGAGCCCTAAATCCGATATACATTATCAGAAAGTTTAATCAACTTGTGCGCCTTCCCCTTTTTTTGTATGACTCTCCTCCATAATGTTGCAAACTCTAGTAGGGTAAGCAGACCAAGACAGGGCTGGACCCATGCCCACAAAGTCTGGTTCCCCTCTGTCCAGACTACACACAGTAGGATCTGTGTCAAAACCTGGATCACATCCTGCACATTATGGACCTGCCAACTCCAATTATCATGCTGATTCCGGACATATGTGCCCGGGAGCATGCATGCAGATCTATGCACCCACACTGGCACATATGAATGGACGCTGCCAAATGGGTCCCCTCCTAGCCTGACCAGATCTATGCTTTTGGTAGGACGGATCCTGATCTCTCAGCGGGCTCCTAGGCTGGGCCGTATCAGATTTCTTTCTTTAGCCTCACTTGAAAACCTAACTGGAGAAACTTTTTCAAGTCTACTAAGGCCTTCCCCGGTTGACAGACCTAACTTGTGGGTTGTCATGGGTTGTCAAATGGATGCTTCACCTTATGCAAAAGTCTTTTGCCATGTCCTCCTGCACCCTTTTCTTGACAGGAAATTGCCATGTCATATCATAATATGGAAACATATTATGCCTCTTGGAATAAGAATACAGTTAATTCAGTTAGCAAAAGGAGTGATCATACTCCGAGTAAGCCTGGGCATCGGGCCGGGTCAGCCCGATAAGGAGTCTGGCTCAGGCCGGCCTGACAGGTCCTGGGCCGACACTTAAGAGCCCAGCTCGATAAGGAGTCTGAAGGGACACGACACGATGGTGGGAGAGTTCCGTTGAAGCCTCTGAGGACAAACACATATTTGATTATTTGGTGAAAAATAAGTGGACTCAGACTTGGCTGAGGATATTCTTCTTTTTCATTCCCTTTTTTTTGTCCCTTTTCAATCTCCTGCTTTTAAAAGTGGAAAAGAATCTGCCACGCCATCAAAGTGCTAAAGGCGATACGTGATCAATTCCCTGGCAGCCATTGGTTCCTTTCGCCATTAAAATATCAGCTTCCCCCTCCCCCACATCCTCCCCAGCGTCCAAAGCAAGGAGGAGAAGCCCTTGCTCATAGAGAAAAGCCCCGAGCTGCCCCCACTGACCTGCCCGCTTAATATGAATCGTCCCCTGCCGCCCTCAGGCCACTGTGACCTTAACCAGGGGCCGGCAGCCCAAGTAGGCCACGACTTCATGTGCCTCGGCACTCACAGTCTACAGTACAACCATGAAAGCCCGGCCGATTCCCGGCAGCCGGAGCCTGAATTCCAGGCGTTCCAACTCTTCCCACAAGAAGACGAACCCACTTGGCTGTATAATAACTCTTGGCACCAAAGTGGGGGCCAGACGGTGGAACCGCTGGAACACATGCGGCTGGCGAATCGAGGGAATTCCAATCATGATATGCCCAATTCTCATGTCCACCGGCTGACTTTGGATGTCTGCAGCACCGCCAGCTCGTCCGCGTCTCAGCCCTTGGAGTTTCCCGTCCAAGGACAGGTATTCTGTATGGGCACCTAATGTTTAATTTGTTTCAGTCGCTTCCTTTTGTGGGGGATGTAGCTGTGAAAACCATGTGCCTCTTTTTCTATGGACTGCCCTCTGTATGGTCTTCTTCAGCTTGATTTCTCCAAAAATTGTGGAGCAGTAATCAGTGTGTAAGTGGTGTTCGAGTGCGCTTCATGTTGAGTAGAATCCCGATTTCTTCCTGGATAGAAGTTAGAAACGGCCGTTTCTTTTCAATGAAGACCCAGAAAACAAAATTTTGGCTCTTATATATATTCTTTTTCATGGATTGGCAAGCATGCAATCCATGTATCGAACTCTTAAAACTCTGGAGCTTGAAGGTTTTATGCTGAATACTAGGTGACACTCGAGTACCTCTTGATTGGTATTCTTTCACATCCGTCTCTGTTGTCCTTGTTGCAAGAATTTTCTATGGAAAATCTTTCTAACATGAACCTTATTCTCATCCCCCATGTCTATTTACTTGCCTAGGGTATGACACTGGTCATAATGTGGTCGCAGGAAAAAGTCCTGTTACTGCAAATTAACATGATAATTGTGAAATTGAAAAATGCACCTTCTCTTTTCTTTTTACAAAGGACTTCTATAAACATTGAGTTTCTCTAAAGGAGGCCGGTGACGTGTGAACAAGATGGCGTTTTCAGGCAACAGTATGTTTTGTTAGTATGGCGCAAAGTGACACCTTGAAAGACAAAGAACTAGTTTCTGTGGGAAGAACAAAGAAGGTAGCCTCTTGTTCAAGGATGAAGATAAGATGTCTTTTTTTCTTTTAAAATGATCTATTTGGTGGAATAAGCTCCGTAATGTTCGAGTTCGAGGCCCATATGGGGCTGTTTGACAACAGGAATAAACTGTTGCTGTTTTGTTAATTTGCCCCAAAAAAAATGGAGTGAGCTTCATGGAACATTACAACGGGTTCCATTAAGTTTCTTCTTTTTGGGGGCAGACTCATGGGACAGTAACCGTTGCAAATAGGACTTACGACATAAGAAACTCTTTTTCTTGCTTTGATGTTTGGATTTTGTCACAAATTTTTCCATAGCATGTCTTCATAAGACATGGTGGTCGAGACTCCTCCGTTCCAGGGTCTACCTCTAGAGTCCTAAAATAACACAAACTTGATAAGGAAAAACAGATGATCATGTCTATGCGCGGACATGGGTCGTGCGTCACTCCTCAGGGCTTGAACTGAATTTTAGATTGTACAAGGTAGTATTTCGATCAACACATCATTTACTAGAGAGGTGATCGTGCATTATTTGCCAAATGTTATTAGGCCTCTGGTTGCTGCAGCACAATCACAGAAGCTGCTGCTCAGGGCATTGACACCAGGAACCCAAATGAAAGCTGCTCGGCTGCAGAGAGAGAAGCAAGGGTGTCGAGATACAGAGAGAAGAGAAAGAAGCGCCAGTTTGAGAAGAAGATTCGGTACGCTTCGCGAAAGGCTTATGCCGAAAAGAGGCCAAGAGTGAAGGGGCGATTTGTGAAGAGCACAGAAGCTGAGCCAATGGAGCCAACCTCCCACTATTCAATGGAATGGTTCCACCCCTAACAGGCACTCACTGCGCTAGTTGAATTGAAATCAGAAACAGATGTAAACATATCATGTGCCTAAACATATCACGTTCTTGTTTCATGCCAATTGTCAATGGGGAACCTTCTCTCCAGTGTAGGTTGATAAAGAACGAAGTCCATGGTTCCTCCAGATTAGCAGTTGCAGAAGGTATTTGCTCCTCTTATTGTTTACATTGTGCCATTGATTGCTGAAGGAATCATGATCCTCCGGACACATGATTAATTTGCTGGGTTCTTGAGCCCTTTCGTTGGAGGCCTGAAATATCCGCCTTTCCCATTTTCTGCAACTTATGCCAGTATAGATATTTCTCATTAGATCATCTTTTGAGATTATTTTCGGCACCTTTAGCTAACCATCTGAAAATATTTTGGGCGTAATTTTGCTTTAGGCTGATGGATTGTAGAAAATCTTTAGATAAATGGTGCAGCCCCCTTGGTCTTCATAGTGAGCAAGAGAGGACAAGATCCAGCGATCGCATGCATGTCTTCTTGTGCAGAGTCACAGTACCACAGCACCAATTGCATTGAGTAGGTTCAAGAGAAATCTGCATTTGAACTCTCGGGTGGTCCACTAGACTGGAATTTGTGGCTAGATCACGCGGATCGAAGCCATCGTCCAGGACTGTGGAGATATTCGATCTTAACTCAGAAAAGAGAAGTCTTCTGCCACGCCGCAGTGTACGTTGAGTATTGGCGAAACAAATCTGTGGCCTTGAACTTTGCAAAAACGGATAGCACAACCAAAAAATATCCGTAAAAATGGATGAACTCTATGGATAAACCTCGGGGACGCCCCTCTCTCTCTCGCTTGAGTGCGTGTTCTACGTAAACGATGGGGCTGCAGAGGCCTCTTTATTTAACTGTGACAACAGTCTGAGTGTTGAACCTTTTGCCCTCTTAATATAAAAGTCAAGGTCACTCTAAAAAGGTGTTAGATAAAAAAAAAAAACATTACATTCTTAAAACTAAAATTCCTTATAATACATGCTTTACGAGCACCATATTCTTGTTTTAACAAACATTGTGTGGTTATAGATGTAGTTACGTCGAATCATTAAATGTGAACATAATCGCAGTATGTTTTCAATAACAAGAACGCGAAGCAAAAACAGGCAGCACCCAAAAGACACAAGGGATTCACTAGGAAATGAGCATAAAAAGATCCAGTAGATGGAGGCTCTGCTCTCAGACGTGCCACGCGGTTCCACTCCAGGAATAAAATTTTCCAACATCATGAAGAAAAAGCTACCTTTTTAAACGCAGTGTAGCTGAACTTAGATCACATATACAGAAGGCACCTATCCGCTTCAAGAATAATTTCTGTTGCCCATGATCGATATTGGTGGTCGAAGCTGACACTTGTCACATGCAAGAAAGTCTCGAGGCCGTGCATGTACCGTGTCTACACATCTTTGTCTTAAATCGTTTTACGATTTCGAATTCGAAGGAGAAAAAAACCTTTCTAGTCCTCAAAATCTAATAGAAAATACTGGCGACCTAGCCCCGACTACAGCTTTTCATATGTCGCATCAGACATGACAGGCTCAACGAAGAAAATAACTCACGTAAATGGATTCCACGAGCTCAAATAAGAAGCGCAATACTGTAGGAGGAACCGTCTTCACGCTAAATGCAATACAAATTTAATCAGTTTAGACAAAGAAACAAGCTAATTTGTCATCATCATAACAAGATGGGTAGACCAACCCGAGGTTTGCAAATTGAAAGGAAATGTGCATTGAGTAACATATATAAAACCCTCGCAAAGTCCTACAAAGCTAGAAAATTCAAAGATGGATGATCAAACTCCCGCAAAATTGTACCAAAAAAAAAAGACAAAAACAAAGTTTTGACAAACACAGAACCGAGTTGAACACTGATATGACCAGTACTAACGGTAGCGGCGAAGAGACAAGGTTTGGTTCCTCTTCCATGTAGCCCTGCGAGAGGGACGAGCCTTGTGGTGCAGGTGACCTTTTCCTCGAAGGCCCCTGTATTTCTTTCCAGCAGATGTCAACCCACGGAGTTCTCTGCGCTTGTGAACTGGTTTGCAGATCCAATTGATCCTAGGGTCGTTGCGGATGGCACTGTGAGCTGCATCAACAAGGATGACCTCATAGTATTTGTATGTGGAGTCCTGCACGGGCCAAAGCAATAGCATCACATGAGTATAAAAACATTGGTAAGGTAAAAGAAGTATCAAAAAAGAGAGGGCATACAAAATTAGAATACCAGTTTGTTTACGTGCCTCAAAATCGAGGATATAAAGAGACAGACCAACTTACCAACGACGACCACATTCAATAAAGAATGTTAGTTTGATGTACTAAAATTCCCATGAAAATTAGTAATATTCTTAATCTTTCAACTCCCAGAAATCTTGTCACAAGAAAAAAGAATCCACTAAGAACCGCATATACTAAAATCCACTAAGAACTGCATATACTCCTCACCTGGTTCACCCAGTACGAGTTGAGAACCTTCAGTCCACCCAATTTGCGGCCAGCTCTTTCTTCAGCAACTGATCTCTTATTCCGCTGGAACTTAAGCTGGGTAATACCCTGGTTTGTTGGCTTACCATAGACAATACCCTTTGGCACAGGCCTCTTCCTCCCACCACGTCTAACCCGAACACGGTAAACGACATATCCCTGAAAGATGCCAAATGTACAATAAAGAACTATATAAACAAACCATGAAAGTGCAGCTCACAATTTAAATATTACATGTTTTTTATAAATTACTAGTTCCAATTTTCAACAGGCTCTGATGCATATTATGATGATACATATTTTCTGAGATGAGTCTTGAGAAAGTAATACCGGTCTACTATGCATGGAAAAGACATACATTGAAAACAACAACACGCTCCCCATCAAAGCTACACAGGCAGAGGTGCCAGTGTGGCCGGCAAGACACAGAAATTTCAGGAAAAAGTGGGTATAAATATAGTCCATCAATGATCCATAAAATTCAAGCAAAATAATTTTTACATTCCATGGCAATGACCCATAACTTCAAGCAAAACAATTTTTATACTCAGCGGAAATGATCCATAAGATTCAAGCAGAATAATTTTTATAAGTTCATAGTTCATACTTGATCCATTATAACTAAAGATGAAGAGAAGAAGCTCATAAAGGGTTACCAATCCATTAAAAGGAAAAAGGATGGATCTGGACATGACCCATATCTGAACCATGAAGTACCCAGTTCGCTATAAGCACCCATCTCCTGGAATGACCGTACCACACATGATGGATACATCACCTAAGATGGAATACATGTAGCCTTCCAGAGACTATGATCAACCATGACGATGACCAAGGAGCCAGGCAGTTAATATAACCAAGAGGCGAATAAAGTAGTTAACTGAAATCATGCAATCAGTAACAATCAAAGGCGTCCTAAATAGCAAAAATTCAAGAATATCAGGAAACCAATCAAGCCAAAGGCGCAACTTGACATGTACCACAAGAGAACAGTCGGCTATAATCTCCTATGGATTGAATACAATTTCTTTTGATTTGTATTGCTAGTGTTGCATTACCGTGTAGAAAAAAAATCCATTTGATCCTTTTAACACCAAAAAAACAGAACCAACAAGGATAAGAATAACTTACCTGTTTAGCTTTGAAGCCAAGTCGGCGAGCCTTGTCAGGACGGGTTGGACGAGTGAGGCGAACAATTGAAGGCTGTTGACGATATTCCCAGCACCTTACTCTTTGCAAAAATCGCATCACATCAGACTGTTTCTTCCTCCACAACTCTGAGACATACTTGTAAGCCCCTACACATGCCAAAACTTTAAGTTATTGCAATTCCTCCTCTGGGATGTGCCTAGAATATCATGACAAACAGGTAAAGACCCTCAGTGAATAGTGAAATAGTTCAATTTCTTTTCACATGTGCACATTTAAGTATGATTTATCCTTTTCACATATTACACTTGGATATCAACTTTGGACCTACTTTGACTGGACGATATACCCAACAATCACCTGCTTTGGATGAATACACTGCAGATTATGTTTTCCCACTTATTATGGCTGTGCTCGTGGCTGAAAAATAAGAGGTGAGACAAGAAATCACCAAAGTTCCCCTACAGTTTGACGAGAGGAGAATGGGATGAGAAGACAGATGGGATTAGACATAACCGTTCATCTTCCATCTCCAACTAGCTCCTAATGAGGACTCAGGAAATAGTTGAGAAATTCACTCACGTCTTCCAATTCCATTTCCTCTCAATTCTTTATCACGCCTCAGACTCCTAAAATAAATGCTAGAAGCTATAGCAATATTGCAATTTCACACTCTCTTGCTTG
This sequence comes from Nymphaea thermarum, assembly GCA_011799765.1. Lineage (NCBI taxonomy): Eukaryota > Viridiplantae > Streptophyta > Magnoliopsida > Nymphaeales > Nymphaeaceae > Nymphaea > Nymphaea thermarum. Next base: position 126,394 of record JAANDH010000017.1, on the reverse strand, counting down.
AAGAAACCACGTTGGAGTAACACCTTCCAAGACAAGTGTACCCATTGAACATCACGTAAGAACCAAAAAAGACCATAAACTCAAACATAATCTCCTTGGACGCGTTTCCATCCGTTTAGTGACATGAATCGACTAAACCCTGAAACCATAGTTGGTAAAGAATCTTCATGACAGCGCAAATCGACATTGGGACATGAGACTATGAACATCCGCTGAATAAATATCGACAAGACCAATCATTTAAACAAGGGGCATCACAAAGTCACAAATTAAAACACCACTAAACCTACTGAAATTCAATCAAAAGTCAAAACCAAAGCAAACACTCTCATTTGATCATGGATTCCAAAATTACAGATAATATCGTCCTGAGTCAAACCAAAATCTTAACAAATACAACTTGAAATAAATAAAACTGATAGCCTACAGCGCAAGAAACAAAAAAAAAATGAACTCAATCTGACCCGTGAAGAAGATGGAACATCCAATCTAATAAGTACAGTCACTGGAGAAATATGGTCCAGCAAAAACTAAATACAATCTATGAAATAGGTAAATCCCACAAATCCTAAACCGGAGGAAATGTATAAACAAATAAAAAAAAACATCAAGAGAAAATTCTAGAAAGAGCAAGAAAATGAAAGGAAGAAGGAGACGTATCATGGATTCAACTTCCATCCCAACCGCACGAATGCATCTAAAAATCACAACCCATCGTACGGAAACCTAAAACGAGATAGGAGTCGTGCAGGAATGTTGACGCATCGCATAAATGTTTCTTCCCTTTCCTTGAATCTGATGGAAATAAGAACTTCCCCGAAACAAGCGGAGAAAAGACTGCATAGATCAAAGAAGGGACTATCAATTGCTTACCCATCGCTGATCGGAAGCCCAACCCCTCTTCTCCTCCTTTCTCTTATCCTGGGGGAAGGCAGCTTCAGGACCTCCTTTGTAGTGTCCCCTGGCCTCTTACATGGTATTAGGTTTTCTCCAGGGTTTCGACCAGAAAGATGGTGTCCGTCCGATTTGAGGCCAGGAATCTGGTCCGTTCGATAGAAAAATGCCTCTTACTTTACCGATAAGCCCTCATCATTGACAAGGTTTCCCCAGCGGCCAGCTCAGTACGCGTTCGATCGGCATATTTCATGGCTCCTCACCCGAGCCCACTACTCGGTTCGGACCACCCAGCCAGCCACTCGAACCGAGTATCTCGCCGCGTGGGTCTTAGTCTTGGCAATTGGAAGATTCACAACCCAACTACATCTCATTCTCTTATATGTGCGTGGAAAATGAAAAAAAAAAAAAACACACACATTTTCTTTAGTAAACATTGTGATTGAAACTCGTATAGATTTTCCTTTCAAGCACTCTGATTTACGTAATAAAAGCCACCAATGTTCTTCCTAAAAAATAATGAAGGCAACTCTATTTCATACTTCCTTACATTTGAAGTTCTTGTGTTGTAGACGGATCGTGTTATAGCATGGCACATACCATTTATTTTTTCTTGTGTTTAAATCTTGTCGAAATCTCTTCTGTATAATTGAATATATTTGGTGGTATGTATGACAAAGGGAAAAGTCTTTTACCAGTTTTTTCTTAATGTTTATTTGGGAAAAAAAGGTATTTAATAATTGTTTGCATTCCAATTAAATAACACAACTGAAACATGACGAGCATCACAAGTTTCCAACATCAAAAGAGTGGTTTAGATTCGCATTAACTAACTATAGCACGAGGTCAAGCTACACCAATCAGATCATCCTCAATCAATCGATGCAAATGACCAGGTGGATTGGTAATGGTCACACCAAAAGATAATTGAAAAGCCCATGAGGCAAGAAAATCCGCACACGTATTAGCTTCTCTGTGCGTATATAAGTTATTCCATTTTTCGTCCGGCGATCGAAGCCCGCGTGAACAGTTAACGGTCCTAATAAGGTAGAGAAATTCCTTGTCCGCTAAGTTCCTTCCCTCCTAAGGAGATCTTCTATTGAAGAAAAACAGCACCTCCGAACGAATGTGTGGATCTCGAAAGTGTGGATTTCAACGGATCAGACTTCAGATCTACACAGTTGAAATCCTCAGTAATTTCAGATCACCTTGAATATCAAATTCAATGTAAAATGAGATCGGTGCATAATCCTAATACTGCTGCATCATATGATATTGCATATTATATTTTTTCCAAGTCAATAAGAAATCACGATGATTGGTCCGGTCTGGTGAAGAAACTGTTGGTTTAAGTTGGATTTAACAACATCCAACGATAGGGCAAGTGAAAGGTATTTTTTATTAAGGAAGTAGGTTTAAATTTTTAACAAGGGCCGAAATATAATTTTTTAAAATTTTATTAAGTTAAATGAAACGAGCCAATGGGTTTTCGCTTTTAAACCCGTTTTTGGGGAAGACCAGTATCTGATTAGTCCGATCTACTAAAAGATTACGGTCTACGCAAGTCCGAAGGGTTGAAGAATCGAAGATGTCGACCTGAAGTGGAGTAAATATAGACAATCAGAAGATTTTATTGAAAAAGGTTACTAGTCATAAATACCACCGGCGCACTGTAAGACTGCCGAGTTTTTCGTCGTCTTGCATGTGGCCGAGGATCTGGTGGGTTGATCTCTCGTCCCTCTGCCGACTACTTTTTTCTCTTATCTCTTCATTTGTTTTGTTCAATGTTCAGATTGTGATCTGTGTGGCTCCGATTTTAATTCTTGAACTATTGAACGGTTTATAATTCCGATCAGTTTGCTTTGCTTTTTTTTTTTAGGAAATTTTCTGAGGCTATATTGGCTTCCCGCCCGGGAATTTCCCTCCATTTTTTTTCCCGATTATTTTCGTCGCGAGTTGGTCAAATTCTTCAATCCTGCAGATCTCTTCGTTGCTATGTTCGATTATTTTCTGTTAAATACATCGAAATTAAAGAATCAGCTGCTTTTTGCCGTCTCGTGGAGTCGTGGCGAGGCAACCCAAGTATGTCCCTGTGGATCTTGATTAGCATCTTTCTGTTACTTTTCATTTTCCTTCCTTTTTTTTTTCTTTACGGTATCAACTTTGAGCTGATCTAGTCGAGTATGTTAATCGATTGTGGACATTTTTATCTAATTGCGTATTCTACTAAAATATACAGGTCAGAAAGGAAGCATCGACCGATTTTTGCTGTTTAGTGGAAGCGAAGCGACTTAAGTATGTCTACCTGTTTGATCTTCATTGGTGCGTCCCTTTTGTTCTTCTTTTTGGCTTCTCGTTTTAGTTTTTTAGTTCTGCAGTATCGGCATTCTTTCGTCTCCGTTGTGAGATACTTTGTTTCTGCATGAATGCCTTTGGTGCTTTTCGTGTATTCCTGTTCATTTAAATTGTTTTTTTATTTAATTGCATTTTTCTTTTTCAAACATGGAATTATAGTTTCTTTCGATTTTCTTCCTTTAACTGCAATATCTTGCTTAGACTTCGTGGAAATTTTACTCGCTTTTGAGTATATTATTTCATTTGGAGGCTAGTTTTTCGTGGTCCCTACCTTTTCTGTTTTCTGTAATTATTAGCGCGAACTGTTTCATTAGATCTTATTTCTAGATTTTTCAGGATCTTGCTTTTCTTAATCTAGGCTCTGGATCTTGCCATGTTTTTATGGAATGGACCCATAAAAACGTATTTCTTTATTTCACATATTACCTGTTACTTTCATTCCGATAATCAAATAAAGAGTAGTTTTAACGTCATTCCAATTTCTTTATGAAATTCTGCTAGGTTTCAATCGGCAATCCTGTCATAGTCGGGAATGAAGTTTAGTCCTACACGAGGGACACTGGTTCTTGCGACACTGCTCAGATATGAGACACGAGAAACTAATTAGGCATTTACATGCGTGGACATGGATTTTAGATTCAGAAATTGGAGAATTGGGGCAAAAAATGTAATCTTATTAATGGTGGTTATGACCACAGTTGGCGCCATTTTTCAGAACCATGCACTTCCTCATGGGAATACTTTCTGGTCCCTCTTCTCTGCAGTCACAGTTCCTCCTTATAAGACATTGAATAATGAAATGCAAGCAATGGAATCTTTGCCTTTTAATGATGGTAGAGAAAGGTTCCCAACAGTATCAGTTTATGTAGTGAATGATTCTTCTGACCAAGCCCTGTCCATAGCATCTGATGCAATTGTGTCAACATCCAATGTCACGGTTGTTGCAAGGTCCGCTACACATCTGAAAGATGATGGTTCTAAGCCCACAGAAATTGTTGAGTCTGCACAACAAATGGGTGATAAGAACAACAGCAATGACAAGTATCATGTACTGGAATCATCCAGGGAGTCTAGGTTGTCCAACTCAATTGCCAATGCTGTTCCAAAAGAAGGAAGGGAGGAAAAATCAATTGGAAAAAGTTATCACATGCCAAAGCTAGAAGAAAAGGCACCTAAAGTGACCTTTTTTTCAGGTAGTGGCCACACTTCTTCTCATGAAAAGGTAAACATGCTAATTGAACTCTGTGATACTGTCTCATCAATTTAATTTGGAGTTTCACACAAGTTACTTTTCTTCTTTGGAGCTTTTAGAAGGAAACGGTTCCTGTATCACCAGACCAGGCACTTTTATATGCTAAGAATGAAATCAAGAATGCCCCTACAGTGAGAGATGATCCTGATCTATACCCACCAATATTTCGCAACGTCTCTGTATTTAAAAGGTTTGCTTTGATTCCAAAATTTTTTCAGTATTTTTTTTTTCATTCAGAAGATTCTTATCTTGTTGTTAGACTGCCGAATCAGAAGATATGATGCTCCTGGTGAATATCCAAACTGTTGAAGTTGTACTTTTTTACTATTGAACTTTATAGATTTTACTCTTTTACGTCTTTTTATAGATTTGATCATTCACTTCACATTCTATTTTCACTAACGCACATGAAGATTCTAGCATGGTAATTCATCTTTTATTTTTGGATGATAATTGGGAAGAATTGATGAATGCATCTCCAATTGATCTGAAGCTATATCACATGGGTGCGGGGTGTTGGTGCTGTTGCAGGTGTAGATGCAGCAATTTTCAAAAAAAAAAATTAGTTCATTCATTCATTGTTATATAGTTAATTAACTGCTTAGTAGGTTTGTTATCTATATTTACATTTTTGTCATCATAAAGTTTTTTTATCAGAGCTAGTTCAGTTAGTTGCATATTTAAAATCAATTTTGGCTCGGTTTAGCTGACTGCACTGGACGAGCTGTGTTGGAGAAGCACCAGCACCAGCGTCAACACGGGTGTGACACGGGTGCAGCAGCCGAGCACCCATGTGACAGATCTGAAGATTGATGACTGTTGACATGTGGATGTCCTGAATATCTCATTTCCAGATTGGGCAGTACCCTGGCCATTGTGGGCTACTACTTTTAAGATTACTATATTACTAAAAATGTTGAGAACATTGTGGATGTGCTATCATAGGTAACAAACTTGCTAACATCTTGACTTGTCGTGTGTCCAAAATATAAGATGGAAGTTTATGAACAAAATGAATATTGGGTTGAAGGTACCTACTAATTTTGACAAGGGAAATGAATGATTTTACTATTGGTACTCTGATTTCTCTTGAACCTCTGTGATGCATATGCAATTGAGTCATTAGGGAATCTCTGAAAGTATCTTTCTAGAAACTGCAACCAGCGTTCAGCACTATAGTCAACTAGTCAAACTTTCTTACATAGGAAACAGCCTTGAGATTAAGGTTGCTTGATCTCTTGATGTGGTTGACAATGTGTTATACTGCTTCTGGTGGCAACATCTACTGGTTTCAGTTACTATATTGATTAGACCTGTCGTTTGAATCTTCTTGACAAATTTTTATTTTCCTATCTTATTATCAATTTTCCAAGTGATTGTTGCCATTGAGGATCTTGGAAATTTTTGAAAGCATGTTTCAAAACTTCAAATCCAATGACCAACCAGCTGTTCAACTTCAGACACGTGTGCAGCTAATCCTATTTGAGAACTTTATCTTTAACATTTTTCACTCATTTTTTCTACAGTCTACCTTATGGATGTGATTTTTACGTTCAAAACATTATGAATCTATAAGAAATGATATGTTCTATATGTGTAGATAAGTTTTTAACAAGAAGTGCTACTAAGGTTTCTCAATGGAGTTACAATATTTTTAAAATAAAAGATATTTTTTTTCTTTTCCTTTTTTTACTGTTAAAACTCATCTTACATAGTAACGTATCCGAAAAGGCGAAAAACATAATGTTATGTTCTGAGTCTTCTGACGTATGTTTACATCTGGATAACTTTTTTTTTTCCAACAAAACCTTTATAAACATAGTGTCTGGTCAGGCTTGTACAAAGATGGAACAAGAATAGAGGATTAATTCATCTCTCTCTCTCTCTCTCTTTTGCACACACACACATATGCACATGTGTTTTCAACTATAAATATATCTGAGCAATGTGAAAGTTGTGGCACTGTCATCTCATGCTAGTGTTTTGGTAGACATTTTGGAGTGGGGTTATATATATATATAAAAGCAAATGATAACATTCATTTTTCATATTCATAGAATACAAACCAATAAGCAAGAAAAATTGTCAAAATATGTTTTGCCGTGTCCAGTGCCCAGTACTTATCCAGTCACAGAGACACGGGTGTGCAACACCCATTCTGCTGTGTCCATGCGACATAGAGACATAGGTGCTGAGATACAAGACATGAGAAATTACTGATCATCAATTAGTTATATTATTGAATTCCTATACATGCTTGGATGCCTACTTATGGGGCTGTTAACAGGTTTGACCGTTTTAAGTACAGGTTTACTTGAGAGTGAATTTTGTGTGTCTGCTAAAATTACACAAGCACTAAAAAGAATTTGTCAGTTATAAACTTTTCTTTTCAAGTAGAAATACTGTAGTATTGGTTATGATATACTTTTTAGTTTTACAATCCCCACCTGAAAAATTGGTGATGGTGGGACATGAGACCTAGGCTCTTTTTCAAAAAACAATGCTGGAAACGTGTTTGCTAGTTAATAGTAAACAAAATTTACATGTAACTTTCAGTCAAATATTATCAATGAGGTTGAAAAAATTCGTATTGAAGATTGAGTCTGTATTCTTTCTGTCCTAATGATGTAGAATAATGGTCTATTTTGTCCTGTCAGTTAGATTTAGGCAGGAGAATGTGCTATTTTTCTTCTTTTCCTGAATGACTAAGTATTCTTTCCAGTTTTGTTGCTTTGTATTCCCTTTTTCTTGCATGCAAACTTATGATAATCTTGGTGATTGCACTGTCAAACTTTCAGGAGTTATGAGTTGATGGAAAAGATACTCAAAGTTTATATATATCCAGATGGAGAACGACCTGTTTTCCATAGACCGTTGCTCAAAGGAATTTATGCATCTGAAGGGTGGTTTATGAAATTGATGGAACAAAACAGACAGTTTGTGGTGAAGGACCCTGAAAAAGCACACTTGTTTTACTTGCCCTACAGCTCCCACCAGCTGGAGATTGCTTTATATGTTTCCGATTCACACAATATAAATCCACTATCACTCTATCTTAGAGATTATGTGAAGAAGATTTCATCTAAGTATAGATTCTGGAAGAGAGCAGGAGGAGCAGATCACTTTCTTGTTGCTTGCCATGACTGGGTAAGCCATCTTTACCATTATGCCTTCCCTATAGAAGAATAGATATGGCAGGAGTGGAGACTGTTGGCTTTGGCCTGTTAAATGTTAATAGCCTAATGATTCAATGATGCGAGTAATCTGGATGGCGGCTGGCCTAATCTCTGTAGGTGCCTGTGTGTGTGGTGTTTCCTAGATTACCCTAGCACCTGATCTAAGAATATCACCTGATTTTGCAGCTACATTCTCCTTGAAATGAGAATTGTGAATGTGATTGCTGCCAAAGTGGAACACTATCCTCTGATACTGCACCAGTATCTTGTCTTATTGGGGCATGTATACTGTTTATTGCCATGCTTCAGTATCCCTGGACTCCAATGTCCATGTCTAGCTCCTTTTATCATGTTATCAAAGTTATGCAGCAAATATTTACATGTCATGGAAATTTAATCTCTCTCTAACTTTGTCACCCTCCAGGCACCCTACACCACAAAGGAGCATGAAGAACTTCATCACAACACTATAAAAGCACTCTGCAATGCTGATGTATCTGAGGGGGTCTTTGTGCCAGGGAAAGATGTCTCCCTTCCTGAGACTACTGTACGCAATCCCAGGAGACCTCTCAAGGACCTTGGTGGAAAACCTGTGTCACAACGTCCAATTCTAGCTTTCTTTGCTGGAAATATGCATGGTCGAGTTCGACCAGTACTACTCAAATATTGGGGTGATAAAGATGAAGATATGAGGATTTATGGACCTTTACCAAATCAAATATCTAGAAAAATATCCTACATTCAGCACATGAAATCAAGCAAGTATTGCATCTGTCCAAGGGGTTATGAGGTGAACAGCCCCCGCATAGTTGAGGCAATATACTATGAGTGTGTGCCTGTGATAATAGCAGATAATTTTGTGCCACCTTTTAATGATACGCTCAATTGGAATTTATTTTCTGTAACCGTGGCAGAGAAGGAGATACCAAACTTGAGGGATATTCTTTTGGCGATTCCTTTTAAAAAGTATATGGATATGCAGATGAATGTTAAGCAAGTACAGAAGCATTTTCTATGGCACAGCAAGCCTGTCAAATATGATATTTTTCATATGATTTTGCATTCTATATGGTTCAACAGATTGAGCCAAATCTGATCTTCATGGGCTGCCTGAGGATATTTTTTTCATTAATTGGATGATTCTGTGAAGTTGGATGTTGGTACCAATTTTATGCTGTCCAGATTGGGGAATGAGGTCCCAAACATGGGAAATTGTACAGGAGGTGTCATCTTCAGTGACGAGATTATTGTGGTGATATGATGGATTGAGATGGTTCATCTCCAATCTTAAGGTACCCTTCCTGCTTTTTTGGTTTTGGATATCTGTTTTTCAGGCAAATTTTTTATTTCATGCTTGAGGCAGTGCACATTAACTGCAGAACAGAAATGACATGGTAGGCCTATGTAAGTTTCTGCCTGTTCAATCATTCCTGTATTATCCATCATTAGACAGGAAACTATAAGTGAAAGTACATTTAGAGATTGGGAGCAAGCGAAAAAATCTTCTAATGTAGTTCCTTCCTTCTACGATGAATCTATCTCTTGTATTTTTCGTTGGAGAATAAGAAGTGCTGCCACTGATTGGTGTCCTGCAGTATCTTTATCCACTGATAAATGAGAAAAGAAACTGCTTTTTAAAAAGATTGTGCTATTTGATTTGTCTTTTCAATTTCACGTGTAGCAAATACTGTCTTGACATTTTCTAGTATACGAGGACAGAATCACCTTGTTATTGAATGATCACAAGGTCCTGGATTGCTTTACACAGCTTGTGAAGTGGTTGTAGCATGGGTAATTGTTTGAAATATTGATACAGTACTTGTATTGTTTGCCTATCCAAGTACGTATTGATTGTTGTTGCAGATAACATCCTTGACATCATTGTGGCTACTGTTACCCACATAGACATTTACTCTTTCCAAGCCAATGACCAATCACAGTTTACATGCATTTATGGTGATCATTGCATAAATGAGTATGTCGAATTTGTGGATCATTGCATAAATGAGTATGTCGAATTTGTGTATATTATTTTTCTTTCAATAACTATTCGCTCAGCTGGTGGTATGTTTTTTTATAGAATGCAAAGCAATCCACACCTGTATATGGTCATTGAATTCCACTTACTCTCCATGCTTTGAACTGTGTAGATGATCCATCTTGCTTCTGTTTGATAGTTTCATCTTGGAATCTGCAGGATGTACGCTGTTGTCTCGTGTTGCAAAAAATGCACCTTAGAATGATAGAATGTCACTAGGTAAAGCGGTTTGAGTTTCCAATTCTTTTGTAGAGAAAAAATGTTCTCATTCTTTTGCGGTGCCTTTCAAATTGGTGATGTTGATTATTGGTTCCTGCAGTCTGTGACATGTTATTCCCAAGGTATGCAAGCTTGCCTCTGTGTTTATCTCTAGGATGGGGTCGGCCTGGAGAACATGGCTCATATAGTCGCACCAATTCTGCAATAATAACCGAGCTGGACCCAGTAACTCAAATGGGAATGTCCAACTGTAATACGTAGGCTTTTTTAATTAAGTTTGCAGATTATAAAATTCAAATGACCAGGCTTCTTCCTCTGTCTATGACTCGTTACAGTTGGAAACAGTACGATTAAGTCATGCCCATGCCTCTCTCCATCATCAACAATCTTTGTGTTGGAAATAAAGGGCGAAATTGATTTTTCCGATTTCTTTGGGTTGCTCGTTTTGTTCTTTCAACTCTGTAAAGGGGAATGATTTCCAGAGTCAATTACAAGTCAACTTTGTTTTCTTGATTCTATTAAGAGAATCTCGAGTATGAAATACCTGACCAGGGCTTTAATTTGGTGGGATGCAGATTTTATTATCTGGTATAACTGCACTCATACTCGAAGTGAATTTGAAAGAGAGCCAATAACCTGATTCTTTCCAAGAACAGCAGCGTAACTCCTGTTCAGCTTTCTTGAATCGAAAAACTCCAGTTCAGCTTTCTTGAATCGAAAAATTCCAGTTCAGCTTTCTTGTATATTTGGCTTGCACAAGGAGCAACGCTCGTGACAGTTGAGCCGTCGATGATACAATTCCCTTGGGGTTTGAAATGCAAGTCTAAATAACATAAGGCAGGTCATGGCAAGCTAGATGCAGTGTTGTATGTGTGTGTGGTTTTTTTCTTTTTGCAATCTAACCTTGTAAGTTTAATTCACTGAGTAGAAATACGGAGTCATTTGAACTACAAAAATATAAGCGGCTCTTGAATAACCAAAATTTTGATATTAAAAAAATAAGAATGTTCATAGAGTCAACAGCTTGAACGAACATATGTTTTATAGTACAATAGAAACAATAAACACATTGGCGTGTTGAGGTTATGCTTAGAGTACGTTAAATATGCATATTCATGGGGCTGGGCCTTGGTACGTTATATATATAGTGTGACTACATGATGGCTTTGGCTACCCATAGTCGTCACATATTCATCTAGAAATGGATAATAAAGAGAAAAGCAAAGAAATACTGGATAGAATGGTCTGATTAATGGTTGAGTTTGAAAAGTTAAGAGAGCCGATACAATGGGAAATATATAACAAAATTTGGGGACAAGACGTCCCCTAGATAGAAAAGCAATCCGCAAAAACAAAAGCAAAAGACTAAAAATACAAACAATGCACAATAAGAAGAAAGGAGTGAATAGAGAGGAAGGGAGGAGCGTCGCCATCACCTAGCCACAGACGGACCACGACGTCTTAACCGAATGGCAAACTGAACATCCCTCTGCACAAGACGAGCCACATAGTCTGACGAAGAGAAGGTGTCCCTGAAGACCCTATTGTTGCGCTCTTCTCAAATGCGCCACCAAGCTGAAATGAGCCACGACCTCCAGACACTACCCTAAGAACTTTCATCATGCGCAGAGTCCGCCACACTTTTTTCAGAAAAAAAATGACACGGTCGACACTCGACAGACGCTGTTGAGCGTCGGGTGGAGGAGTCTGTCTAAGTTTCTTTTAAATCAAATTGCATATTTCAAATGTATGCAATTGCAACCCTGTATTAGATGGATATGTCCCCATTAAACTATACCAGTGGACAATCTGGCTACTAGTCTCTTGACCACCTTCAACTTGTAAATCCAACTCATGTGACTATTTTATGCAGCTATGATCTAGATCTTGATTGTGCGGCAAGGCCAAGTGAGCAGGTAGACTGGAACCCGATGTTCTGGTTCATTTTTCAAGAACACTGAAATTAATGCCAATAAATTTGAGGAGACGCGGTATTTGACATTGATTTTCAATGTAAAAGAGAAGGTGCACTGAGAAACTATTATTTAATGAAGCGTCAAGTTCCAAAAGAGGTGAAGAAAATGCGGTACGTCGCCCGGGTAACATGGGTATGCGTATTAATTTTTAAAAAAATATGGGTATCGGAGTATGGCAGAGTGTATATGTAAATATACGTATGATATTCCAAAGAAATTTTCAAAATTAAAGAAAAATGAAAGGAAAATATACAATCTACGCGGAAGGAAAATATAAAAAGAAAGAAAAAAAATCAAAATTAAAGCAAAACTTAAATTTAAGAATATAAATGTTTAAGTTTTAAAATACAGTCGTACACACTGTAGTCATCTTATCCACATACCAATACAGATACTTGAGCACATCACACTTGCCTCACCCATGTCCATGTGATTTTAGGACGTAAGGTAAAGGCTGTCACTAAAACTCCTTTTACAGCAACGGATCCAAATGCTTAGTCTAATCATGATTTTACATACGATAACTGAAATATATTTGCTTCGATAGAGCAAAAATTGAAATCTTTTGAACTCTATGAAGTTCCACTTTGAATTCGCTGTTGAACCGGTTCTCATAATCTGATCTGGAATTCCATTATCCGGTCCCGAAACCCGATCCGAGAAGGAAAAAGCTTCCCCCACCCGAGGAGGGCATTCAAGGCATTGGTACTTATGTGATTCTTTTGTGTTTAAAGGATTTATACGTAAAATGCCTTTCCCTCTAATTCTATAAGTACGTCTTTCGAATGTCCATCCTCCGCCAATTCTCTCCGTCCCAGCGTGCATCCGACGCTTCGTCTTCGGCCGACCAATGGGGCCGTTCCTTCTCCTTCTCTTCCTTATCCTCTCCAATTTAGTTGATCCTTCTGTTTTCAGTGCAATCTTGGATGTTCTCGGCATGCTGGAGGTAACTTACGATTTTCGTTACAAAGAAATGTCGTCACCAACGAAGTTATCCGGCCCTCTCCCTCCGTCTCTTTCTGTCTCGGGGGAAAAGCGATTTCTCCGTCTCCTTGCAGATTCGTCGTTGCTGTCTTCGTCTCTTCATGCTGTAACTGAAGTTGAAGCATCGGTTAGTTGTTCCCATTATTTTGGGCGCGAAAACTAGTGAATATGTCTCTGTTTGATTTTTGTTTTGTCAAATTGTCTCCTCTTACGGTCTTTGTTTGATCTTTGTTCATGCTTACCTTTTACTCTTTCAGTTTCTATTCTTTTCTCTGTATCCATTTTTCGCGTTAGCTGTGAGTTGCTTTCATTGCCAATGTTATCTGCCTGAGATTTATTTAGGGTGCTCTGATTGATTACGTAAACTATGATCGGCTTTGTAGGTCGGAAACTCAAAGGACATAGAGAAGGAGAGGCCGCTAAGAGCGAAATCAAGCTCCATAAATATTAAATAATCGTCAACCCTATCAGAAACTCCTTAATGGGTCTTTATATCCAGACATGAACGGGTCTTGGATGATCTCAGAGACAAAGTACCCTCCCTGAACCGACGTTAGAGTTCGGATCCAAATTGGATTCTGGATGGCCTACGGGCTACGGGGTCAACCGCTTAATTGCTCTTCTTATTCGTGCCCGTGCGTCACTCTTCGCATGTGGGTCCCGCTTATTTCTCTGCATCAATGTTTACATAAAATGCCAATCCGTGTACGCACTATTTATTTCCTTCGGTCTCGATGTCCGGAGCAGAATACTTCTAGGCGGAGTCAGAAATTACTTGATTGTCATAAAATACTTGTCATGATTTGCCCTTAATTGCGAGCAATTACCAAATGGAACGGGTTATAGATGACGATAGTATCATGACGATTAAATGAAAAATAGTGCTTTATTGGCAATTTGCTGTTACTGGAAGGACAACTACTGACTTGTAATTTACGTGGCATCAGTAATGTGTCAGGGGCAGCAACCCTCATTAAGTGTTCGCGTCACATCGTCTATTCCAGGATATTTCATGACAAATGTCTGATCTGAACCTGACTGGTGTAAGTTGTCTGATCCCGCTCGTTGTTAATATCATTTTTTCTAGCCAGTCGCTGTTGAAAGGACACGCTGAAAATGCCGTAAAATAAAAGAGAACAGGGGAAATCCGAAAATTTGGAAAAAACGACATGCAGTTGAATGTTTTGGTTTTACATGTGGCATGACTATATCCTTCATCGTCTTCTTCGTTTTTGTCGGTTGACCTCTTGGAATGCCCTCTAGTTCTTTTGCTACATCCTCTCTGCTTTCTGATGTTGTGCTTATTTCCTTTCTCTGCTTTCGGTGATCGGGAACGACGTGAGTTAATTGGAACTGCATCACAGTCCTAGAGAAGGGACTGCATCATTCTTCTGAAGGTTGTCAAGATAATTGCAGGGACATGGAGCTTAGTTTCAAGCATTGGAGATTTGAAGCCAAGAAATTGATCTTATTGATGGTTGTTACGACTACAATTGGTGCAGTGCTTTTGCCCGGTGCACTTCCTTATCCAACCTCTTTCTGGTCCCTATTCTCTGCGGTCACAGTTCCTCCATACAAGGTGCTGAATAACAAAACACAAATTGTGGAACCTCTGCCTTCTAACTACAGCGAAGAGTTCGCAAGGAAATCAGTTCCGTTGAACGCTTCCGTCGATCATGTCATGTCCACATCGCCTCAGGCGGTAGTGTCAATCAATTTCGTTAGGTCTAACACAACAATGGCTGCTCATATACCTTCGAGTAAGGATGGTTGTAGGACATCAGATGTTGATGATGTTGGATATACTGCTAATAAGAATAACAGCACCGGGAAAAAGTGTCATGTACCAGAAACATTAGCAGATGTGACGGAGGAAACTAGGTTGTCCGATTCACTGGTAAATTCTACTAGAGAAGATCTCAATGAGAAAAACTCAACCAGTAAGACTTCCCACATACAAAAGGTAGAAAAAAGAACACCTCAAGCAACACTTTATTCGGAAGGTGGTCACACTGCCTCTCATACAAAGGTCAGCTATACTAATTGAACCCTGTACTACCGCTTGCAATATAATTTAAGTTCATGGAAGTCCTTTTCCCTTTTCAGGAAGTGGGTCGTCTGACACCTCAACAGACGCTTGCATATGCCAAGCATGACATCATGAACGCTCCTCTGGTGACAGATGATCCAGAGCTGCACCCGCCAGTGTTTCGAAATGTTTCAATGTTTCGAAGGTCTCCCTCCGTCCCAAAATTCTTTTAATATTTATTTTCTTTGAAAGAGTTCATAGTTCATACCCCCTTAACTGATGGATCTCTGTGTGTGTCTGCCTGGGCCGTATCCCAATATTTTTTAACTTCTGGCTGATTGCGTAAATCGTTTATAACAATGATAGCATCCGTAACCAGTGCAGTAATATTTTTACGAGGAATGTGTTGCATAGTATCTGATTCAGGAATAAATCCTGCACAAATTCAGCGCATGTATCGGTCATGGCCGCCAAGATGACATGTTATTGCTTTCTCATTATTCGATAATGGCTATTTATTCCACAACTGTGGTATCTCTTGGATCCCAATCTAAAGGTACTGTCCATCTATTTTACTAGCAAGGGGAAAAGGAAATGGAAGACAGGGTGGTTACCTGTTACTTCTTTTCATCCCTTCCGTCCATGCATGGCCATCTTGAAACATTCAGGTTGCTTCTTCATTGCCCTGTACGTAGTAAGTTCACTCTCAAGTCTCAACAGTTGACAACTATCTCCGGTTAACATGCAATGTTTTTGTTATTCATGATAGAACAGCATAGTTTGGCATAATAAAATCCTGAAAAAACTTAAAAAGGTCCATTTTTAGGTATTCAGCCCAAGATTTTTCGCATAATCTAGAAGCCCTTTTTCTATGCCTTTTGGAAACTAAGCTTTGATTACATGCCCGTTTCAAGAATTGACGTTTGAAGTTCATCTGTATTTCACTATCCTTCTAAACCGTCATGTCATATATCGCTTTTGCATTTTTCTTTTGTATTTCTATAACCAATAAGCTTATATTCTACTTTTGCATTCTTGCACAAACCCATGACTGCATTGGTTCTGCCACTGGAGTTTTCAGGAGTTATGAATTGATGGAAAAGATACTCAAAGTTTACATATATCCAGATGGACGAAAACCAATTTTCCATGAGCCATTGCTTAAAGGAATTTATGCATCTGAGGGATGGTTTTTGAAACTGATGGAGGAGAACAGACAGTTTGTGGTGAAGGATCCTGAAAAAGCACATCTATTTTATCTTCCCTACAGTTCCTTGCAGCTGGAGATTGGTCTATATGTTCATGATTCACATAACATGCGTCCACTATCAATCTATCTCAGAGACTATGTGATAAAAATTGCGTCCAAGTACAGATTCTGGAATAGGACAAGAGGAGCAGATCATTTTCTTGTTGCTTGCCATGATTGGGTAAGTTGTCTTTAATGAAGCTGGCTTTCCTATAGGAAACTGAATGTAGCTAGCAATCCAGACGTGGTGGTTAGATTATACACGATGTGCTGCATTCTATGTGACCCAATCATCCACTTTGATATCATATTGGACAAAATTGTTATTGTTCCCCTACTGATCAAGACCTTCAATCTTTGGAGAGTATCATGATCATCAGATAAGAAAGGTTTCAACAAAAAAGGCTTATAGGCACTTGATAAATATTTAGTTAAGGACTTTTTATAGTTTTTTTAGTTAACTGCTTTTTTCTACAAAAATTAACTTTTGCTTCACACATCTGGCTTCTTGGCCATAATTGATCCACTGAAAGTTCAGGTTTGGCTAGATACGGCCATGCTCCTGCTTTTTGAACTTTGTTGCTACACCTATTTTGTGCAACAGAACAAGCAGGTTGGAGGCTGTCTGTTTGGTTTTGTGGCTTGGAAGCTTGTGGATTACTGGAATTGGTCAATTGTATGAACTTATTTAATTGGCTGAAGCTAAGTCACTCAATTAGCACCAATCCTATTAACAGCGAAGGCAAGTTTGCAAGTAGATTCCACTGCAAACGTCAGCATATTTTTGATAATTTATGGTCCCATCATGAGTTTTTCAAAGGCTGATATAATGCTGAGGAAAGTATGATCTTTTCATAATATCATTTTATCATGATATCAAATCTATAAAAGATGTTCTTTATTTTCAATTTTATTCATATTTTTTATCACTTAAATATCATACGACTTTAATATTCCTCCTTTTTCCTGAGAATCTTTGAGAGGATGATCAAAAGTATAGCAAATTTTCCCTTGTTGAGGTCTTACTGATATTGTGATTATGATTAATATCAAGTTGTGAAAACCGTCCTCATGCTGTCACAGTGTGGCTAAGATCCTAGCTTGGGCCCCTATCTGTGTTTATATGCAAATGTCTGAGAGCTCCTGCTAGGCCAGCATAATGATCAAATTGATGCTGATACCCCAATCTGTCTGGTTTCGCCACATCATCATTGTGTAGAACATATCTTCTGGAAATCTAAGTTCTCTCTCTCTCTCTCACACACACACTCTACAGGGTCCATACACCACGAAGGAACATAAAGAACTTCGCTATAATACCATAAAAGCTCTCTGTAATGCTGATGTATCTGAGGGGTTTTTCATACCTGGCAAAGATGTCTCCCTTCCAGAGACTAACATACAAGCTCCAGAAAGTCCTCTCAGGGGCCTTGGTGGAAAACATGTGTCTCAACGTACAATCCTTGCCTTTTTTGCTGGAAAGATGCATGGTCGAGTCCGGCCAGTACTTCTCAAATATTGGGAAAATAAAGATGAAGACATGAAGATTTATGGACCTCTACCGAAGCATGTCTCTAGAAAGATGTCCTACATTCAGCACATGAAATCAAGCAAGTATTGCATTTGCCCTATGGGTTACGAGGTGAACAGCCCTCGTATGGTTGAGGCAATATATTATGGGTGTGTGCCTGTGATAATAGCAGATAACTTTGCCCTACCTTTTAATGAAATTCTGAATTGGAGCGCATATTCCATAACTGTGGCAGAAAAGGATATACCGAAGCTGAAGGATATCCTGACAGCAGTTCCTTTTAGAAAGTACATGGCTATGCAGATGAATGTTAAGAAAGTGCAGAAACATTTTCTATGGCATAGGAAGCCCATCAAATACGATATCTTTTACATGATTTTGCATTCTATATGGTTCAACAGATTGAATCAGATACAGTCTTAAATCCAGTTTGATTGTTCTGTTGGTTTAGATACATGACTATGTTGTTGTCCGGGTTGAAGGCTGTTTGGGGAAATATGCTCTGCAAAGCATGCAGGTTTGTTTTCGGCACAGAAGCAGCCTTTTGGTTCCTCTTCAATTTAAGGTATCCCTTTTCTCTTTAACGGTGCAGTGAAATAGATAGTAATGTTGGGGTTGTTGATGGATAAGCCTGTGTAACTTCCTGGCTTTTGATAATTCCTGTATCATCATATATCATTCTTCCAGGTGCAATGTAACTTTTTGAGAAGGAATTTAGTAGTATAGGGTGGAAATGTTAAAACTTTCTGGTTAAACACCTGAAAAAAAATCTCTTTCATTGATTGGAATCATGGGATGCCTACTAAGAAAAATCTGCTAATGTATGCTTTGCATCTTGTAATGAAACATCTTTTCTCCTTTTTATTATATCATATCCTGAGTCCTAATCGCAAGTTAACTGTATGACTGGACTGTGGCAGAAGACTTGCTGACCACTATTAACATCTTAGCTAATGCAGGCTCTGTTTTATGTGGTCAGAAGCGTTCTCCACAGGTTCCTGTCTTTTTTGACATTTAGAGAAGCTATTAAGTTGATTTTTCTCAACAGTCCTTACTATCTCTTGTAAACTAGCAAATTTATCGGGGAATTGTACCTGAGACAGCTGAATTATCTCTCTGTTCAGCACAAAGGAGGTCGCTAGATCTTAATTCCTAGCCAATGTGACTGCAATAAATAAATACAGGAAACAGGTGATGATGTTTCATTTAAAATCCACGGAAGGTCTTTCCGAATGAAGACAAATTGATACTTTCAAATGTTACAGTTGTCTATACATGTGCTTGTCGTAGATTTTCATATATACAAATTTGTATAAAGTGCACAACCTCCATGATATTCTGCTGGAAATTTAATTCCCCAGGAACTTCAACCCTATCTGTACGTGGTGGTTTTCTACAAGTACTTCAAGTTTCTTATGTACATATCCCTTTTATCTCTCGGCTTCGTTCATGCTGGCGCCCAAACTCCATGAAATCCAATAGGAAAGTTGAAGTCTCTAGGAACTTCTAGTCTGGCTACTAATGCACCACGTTTTCCTATACGTTGGGCATCCAAAAGTACAAGATAACACATTTGCATCGACACTGCATACTGCAAAAGAAGGGAAAAAGAAGGAATCAGATAAGCAGTGTCATTGCCTGAAAAAAATATGATTTGTCAGATATCCAATGTATAGTGGCTAGATTTAGTATTTTACTGTTATAACAATCTGGTTGGCGAAAATGTTGAAAATTTAGGCATAGAAAGTACTGGGAAGATGCACCATGCTGGCACATCAAAACCCAAGGTTAAAATTTTTCTTTTTTCCAATTACTGATTCTTACTGATACCACTATGAAGCAAGTTTTTATCTTTTGGTCCTACATGTTGGAAAAGTCATTGAGGTCAAACCTTTAGACTTTTAGATTGGGAAAGTTACTGAAAGCTGCGTGAAGTTAGTCTCTACATGTGCGTCTACATTTAGGTGTCTGCACCCGTTTTTGGTCCACAGTGCTCAACTAAACATTCGGCGGTTATGATGCTTTACTACTTGAAGACCAAAAACCTTCGAAGATGAAGGGGAGATGCTACCGAACAAATTATGAGTTTTGAAGTTTGTAGGTTTAGGTACCTCAACCACTAGTATGTATCCATCATCTTCACTCTCCCCATTTGGGACATAGATCGGCTCTCCAATGAATCTTCGTCTTCCAGCTCTCCACGTCGCCACTGATTTAGTTACCCTGTTGAATTTCACAACAGTGTCGAACGGAAAGTGTGGTAGCGGTCGCCGATAGCCTGAACAAGTTGCAGCATAGGTATACTTGTTTTTCATGCCAGACATTCTTGGATTTATGATCGGAAAGTCGCTGGCCTTGGTCCATCGTGCCAGTTGGTGCATTACACAGCTATTGCAGCGCCCATCGCGATCCAATCTCATTGTCACCTGTTTTCAATGAAAAATGTAAATTATTGTCATTGTTATTTATTTTTATCTCTTACATATCTGGGAAAGTTTAGGGTGGGTTAGCTCTAAAGATTCTGCTGAAGGATGGATACAATTTGGTCACTTTGGTGTTCGTCCATGGCTGCAGATCAGTGTTCAAGGGAATTGGCATGGACTTTTCTTGGTGGGAACAGAGAAGTGCCATGAAATCTATAACGGGTTACGTAAGCATTCATATATTTGGGAGGAATCTCCCACATTCAAAAACTAGGTGGCTTTCCTTATTATTAGAAAAAAATAGGTATATTGAAATTGACATTTCCTGGTGGCTTACCTGCGTTAGATGAGGTAATAAGTCTTGTCGAGGATTCATGAAGGTTGGATCAAGTTGAGACCGTTCCCAATCGTAGCCTGCGTGCCGATGGAAAAAAGGTAAGCAACAATGTTTTCTTTTTGAAGTCAAATACCTTCAGCTGTGTGCCCGTGAAAACTCTAGCTTGCATGTTTGGACCTGTTTTCAGCCTGTTGGGTTGTGGAACTACGTTTGATGTGTGCATAATTAGCAAAAGAATTGGGTAGCGTATGAAGAAAGCCCATCAAAAAGTTTCATTTAACATGGTCACTGAACTAACGACAGACCATAGATCCAATTCCTGTATGACGGAGAACTATGCTTAGACCACCCAGCTAGATTGTTCGATTTGAAGCTTCAAGGAGGTCAAATGTAATTCGATAAGAGTGCCGAACCTTAGGTTGCCTATAAGTAAAATTGAGTTTGAGAAAAATTACCGAACATTTTGTTGAAATCGAACCACTGGTATGAACAAGTTGATGCTTGCATTTGAATCTCCACGTTCCCACTCGCATCCCTTTCTTCAAATGCATTGGCAACATGGAGCAACCAAAACTGTGAAGGAGCTTCAATTGGGACCGTCCAGTCTCTGCTTCCCATCGAGTCGTCTGAAAATCGAGGAAGTACGTAGATGGGAGTTCTAGAAGAGCTGCGATTGAGTGACAGTGCTGAGATCATTGGTGATGTACCACATACAGCCTTCATGGACCCTACAGATTGAAATATATATGCCCAAAAAGGTTAAAAAAAAATTCGGTGTTGCATAGAAAGGAGATCATGTAGCATTTTTACATTTATTTTGATCGTAGTAGCCAAATATTTTTGCAGCGTCAAATTCTCATATTCTTTGGTCGAAGAATTGACATAAAGATATAGGGACTCCGTTGTTCAGAAGTGGAATTTTGAGAAATTAAGGCACGGCGATTGCAAACAGCAAGAGAGAGAGGGAGAGAAGGGAAACAGGAAGTATGTCACTAAACACTAATGTTGTGCACCACTTGGTCCACTTCGAGTCCCACTATAGAACCTGGCCGAGTTGGGACCATTTGATAATGAATTTTGGTCGTGTTTAATGTTTTAACTCATCTAATGGTTTTCCAGAATCTAAGAAATGAAGAATGAGTATTAGGAACATGATTTTTCAGTTTAAAGCCTTTTACGGAATAATACCTGCAACATCGAGCTTGATGCGGTTGCCAACGAGTATGTAATGGTTGTCAGTGAATGCCCAGTCATGGATCATCAAGTGATCAGGAATGTTGAAATCCCTCTTTTGCAAAAGGTTGAAATTTTCATCATATTCTGCAATAAGGAAATTAATATTTCAATAAAATATATTCTAATTAATACAGAGAGGCGAAATTAAACCTAAGAAACATGTGCTATGGACTCAGATGTAGCGGACGTCAGCAAATTCATAATCTTTACTTTCATGATGAAATCTGAAGCATCAGGGTCGTCCAGTGACCTTTTCAGATGAGTTCCAGTAAGTCCAGTCCCAAAAGCCATCCCCGCGTGTCCATTTAGTTTCAAATTAAAGTACAATCAGTTCTAGAACATGATTCCAGATTTTCATAGGCTTAGAGAACAGAATGTGAGTACCTAATTTCAAACGCTCGGTTCAGACCTTCGGAGAATTATTGATGGGAATGGAAAAGAAAAGAAATTATAAAATTAATGCTCATTTGAGAGAAAAAAAAAAAAGAACAAAAAAATGTTCGACAGGTCTGTGGTGATGTCTACTCCAGTCAAAGCCACTTTCTATTGTACCCCCAAGGGCTACTTCTGTATGCATGATATTTTGTTCTGCCTCAGCGGCGCTCCTTAACTATTTACAATCTAGATCGGAGGCATATGTAAAAGAAAAAGTGCGTCATAAGCGACCACGGAAGTAGTGACAATGAAGGTTGTCTAAGAATCTGCAGTTCCTACTTTCGTTCCCTTGTATCTGTTTAAGCGAGAAAAGTTTTAGTGGATTCAACCGAGTGGAAGATTTGGGATTCCAATAAGGGGAAGAAATATCGACAAAACTCAGAGAAGCCGAAATAGCATTTCCATGAACTAACCGTAGATTGTAAAATGGCTCCAAGGTAGAAGCATGTCTTCTGCATTGCATGACATCATCAGGAGGCGATTTCTTTGAGGATCAATCTTGTAGTGTGAAAGCATTCTCTTGGGAGGCATCTTGAAAATACCTGCCAAAGAAAGAAGTATTATTAGTGTATAAAACTGGTGCCTTTCCTCAAGACACTAATCTCAATGACCATGCAATAATGCCGCATACGTAAACAGTGACGTAAACTAGCAGGAATTAGACTCAACCAGTAATCAATGCTCGGGCGATGCGCTCAACTATACAAATTACAAATTTTGTAATACAAAAATGCTGGTACCCATTAACTTCTAAGATGCCTAAAAAATGAACAACAATTGGTAAAAAACATCATTTTTTTTATTCGTAGGAGTTCATCTCAACAGTAGAACTGTTGACACCAACTTCAATTGCCATTATTTGTATGCCACAGGACGTGGATTTTTCCGGCCGTCCAGATTTTACGTTTGAAAGTCCCACGTATCTGGCCGAAGATTTCAGCTTTTATATATATATATATATATATATATATATATATATATATATATATATATATATATATATATATATATATATATATATATATATATATATATATGTGTGTGTGTTTGTGCGCGCGCGCGCTAAAACCTGAAAATACGACCAATATTTCATACTGTCGTAGAAACAAGTGGCTCAACAAGTCCCCAGCCACTGCACGAAGCATAGACCCTAGCAAGCATCTTAGTGAAAAAATGGGACCCAACTGTCTCTCTCTCTCTCTCCCCCTCCAACAGCCCACACACGCACACCACTTTGTGGATAGCTTTTTCTCAGTTGTGCTAGTGTTCCTTGTAGCGGGGCGTCTTTGGTGGGTCCCTATCTCAACAAAGTACAACTGGAAGGAAAGAAAAAGGAGAATCCTGGTGTGCTGCACGAGAGCAATGCAAGGATGTAAAAAATTGCTTTCCAGAACATCTGGAGAACTCAAGGAATTGTCCCGCATGATTCCCGTCTACTTGACGGTCATAGTTTGCTATGAGGCTGCACAAATTAGCTCCTGAATATACGTATATTACGATTGTTACTGTGCATTAAGAGTTTCCATTGAAAGTTATTAACTCAAAAAGTAAAGAGTTGGCGCCTTCGTCATTTTTAAAGTCGACAAGCTAAATAATATGAAATAATTTAGGTAATGGCAAATCCAAATTCTTACCATGAAGAAAGGGCTTCAGAAAGAGAGCAGCGAGTTCCGTGAAGACCGACTTGGTAGTAAGCCTCCTAAAATCCGGCCGGAAAGCGCCGGAAGCGAGCAGTTTTCCGCCTGATCGCGGCTGGTCTACTGCTGTACAGAACTCCCCGACGGTCTCCAGCGTGGCGGGGTTCACCTCGTGCGGATTCCCTCCTTCCCACAGGCAGAGCAGCCGTGGGCCCCACTTGAGGACGCTGGTGTTGGCTACGTTCTTCATCACCTTGGTGTTACCCAGCTTCTTTCCGCCACGTAGGACGGAGAAGGGCCCGCGGTGGGTGAACTTCCACTCGCCGGTGTCCTCGTGGCGCTCCTCCCTCTGGGCCTCCGTGGAGACGTATCTCGCCGAGAACCGGACCCGCCGGCCCGGCCCGTCCACTTCGAATGCCCTGAGGTAGCCGTGGCCGTCGAGCGGGTGGACGGTGGAGCCGTGATCGTCGGAGAACATTCCGGGTCCGGCGAGGTAATAGGTTCCAGACGGGAAATCCTGCGGGATCGAGCCCTCAACCAGCCGGAGACTCAGGGGACGTTCGGTCTCCGAGCGCTGGGATACAAAAAGGAACTGGTAGTCCCAGAATGCCAGTATAGGATCGTTTTCCTCAGCCTTTTTCTCCTCCTCCTCCAGCTTCCGGATCCACCGAGTCCTGCGGGTTTCGGTGATCTCAGCCGGGCGGACGGCGACGGAGACGGCAGGAAATGGCCGTCCCGTCGCCGGAGACCTGACGACAGGGATAGGTCCTCCGGTCGACGGAGTACTTACCGAAGGAATTCTACTTCCGGGCGTCGCGGGAAGCGAGGCCCGGAGCGATCGGAATATGGACGTCTGCATCTTCTCTAGAGCGACGTTGTTTGCGATCAAGCTTTCAGGCGGGCGCGTTTAAATGGGCGAGCTTGCCGAGAGTAAATGACTAAAAAGCCCTCACCGTTGTAAACGTCACCAATTATTATAATCCGGATCCAGGAAGGCCGTTCCCTTCGTTCGGCTGTTGGTGAGCTTGGAGGGCGTTACAGAGATCCATCGGGTCACGATTTTTAAATCCTGAAAAAAAATGCAGATCCGAGATCCGACCTCAACACCATGGTCTTCAAATAAATATGCGAACGTCTGGACTCACCCGAGACTTATCACTATTACCGTTGCTGTTGTGGTCGTTGATGTTGTCTCTTCTTTTTTAAAGTAAAGTTTGTCCCAGTAATTGCTCATACGATCATCAGCAAATCATGGATTAATGAAATAAAATTTGCACTAATTTTTTAGTTCCATGCACCAAATTCAATTATTAAGTAGTGTATTTCACTCACAACATCTTGTGAAACTTCTTCTCCCCCAAAATTTGATGCATAGAATTCAACAAGCAGTCGATATTTTGGAATCAAAGGCATGCTATTATTTATAAAAGGAGTAACCTCAGCTCGGAAATCATTATTTCAAGGTCCGGGCCCAGGCCTATAACGGGTCGGGTACCGGGTACCCGGCGGTGGCTCGGCCCGTTGCCCAGGCTTGTTATTTTGGGATCAAAGGCATGCTACTATTTATAAAAGAAGTACTTAAGAATAATTATATGCGCAAATTACACAGAAAATCATGATTAGTAGGCAGAATCACATGCTTAAAGAAAAGTATGCTTTATTTGATTTTCTATTTAGATACTATTGTAATATTCTTTGACAATAAAGTTGTCTAGCTTCGTGTCGTATAATTTCTCCTCTCTCTCTCCCACTTTTGTACTTGGTGACCGCTTGTCACACGTTGGTGTTTCTACTATATTTTATCATTCGGTCGGTTCTCCGCTCTCTCTCTCTTTCTCCCTCTTACACTATCATGGAATAAAATAACGTGAAGTTATTCCTCCTCTTATGTAAATGCAGAGAGAAGAGCTGAGCCAGAGCTGGAGCAGCTTGAGTGGGCTCGAGTCGTAGCTTGGTCGAGCTCAGCAGAGCTTGAACTCGTCTTGGCTAAGTTCGAGACAAACTTGAGTTGCTCGACTCATTCTGTAGCCCTACTAAGACGGTCTATTAATTAGTCAATAAAAACAAGTAATAACATAGGGAGAAATCTTCTTATCAGATTTTTGTTAATTACTAGACTTCATATTTCTCAAAAAAAAATTCCCATTCAGATCTTGGACCTTATAGCCGGTGGGGCGCAAGAAAGTGGAGGGGTCATGATATAAGAAGTATTAAATATGAGGAACCAATAGAAGAAACTATGTTGGTCTGTGTGGGCGAGTGCCCACACAAGGTAGGAATCTATCTCCGCCGTTGCTTGTGACAATAACGATGACCGGATCGGTAAAATTTTTTTGAATTTCTGCAACTTTCTGAGCATATCTGCAGGGTGTCGGGTGGCCAACTTAATTAAATGGCACGTAATGTGAGTGAGTTAAGCTGGCTCGAGGAATCTCGAGCTTAGTGAAAAGGGTTTGAAGAGGGGGAATGTAGGCGGAGTGGCGGTGCTCAAGGAGACCAATCGGGGTTCACCTACTCTGTCGGCCACTAATTCCAGTGTGGTTGCTGGGCTCGTGCCGGGCCTACGGCTCGGTGGCACCGCTAGAAGTTGCTAGGGACTGGGTCCGGAGAGGTGGTCACGACGTGACGTTTAGGACCCTTGGTTGCGTATGTGGGACCAGACCCCGAGTCTTTGACTTGGGTTTTAGCTCCTTTGACCATGCATGGAATCTATGGGCACTTGTTTTCTTGCCGGGGTGGCGTGGAAACCCATTTGGACATCACTTCCCTGCACTTGTATATCATCAAATATTATAAGGAAAAAGAAAAGCGGGTAAAAATATATACATATATAGAAGAAGAAGAGATTCCTGCACAGTTAACAGTTGCCAATTATTGCATGGAGATTCAAAGCCGACCGTCCTTACTTTTTGCCAAACTCTTAGGCAGTGCACGAGAGGTGAAGTATTCATGTTATATATTCTTCAAATGTAGTGTTATAAGTGCTACCATTTATAATAAAAATGAGTTAGCACATCATTTCCGACCTACTAGGGCTGCTTTCAAATCGAGCTATTCATGTGATATATTCTTCAAATATAGTGTTACCATTTATAACAAAGATGAGTACTACTTGTGACAATCGAATTAAGAACACACTAGCATGATATTCTAAGTTTCTAACCGACCAACTATATTATGTGGATAACTTTTTAGTTTTTAAGACACCTAAGAGAGTGTTTGAATGATTTAGGAAAAACATCCAGTAGTATAGAGAGAAATAAATATGACAAATTGTAATGCACTCTTAGATGGTGATTAAGACACATACCCCATGAAGGCAGTCACATAGATGTGCGCATTTGTCTTTACTCGTCATGGAATATCGAGCTTCAGATTCAATATTTACCAGCAAAGATGGCCGTGAAATTTCGTGTTACAAGTGGCAATGCATTTCTAGGCATGAAATTTGTCATTCTAAACATATACTCTACAAACATATTATGAGATCACATGTAACAAAATTTGGAAAATATTTTAGGATTCATCAAAGGCAAAATCAGAAAATCGATGTGACGGGCTCCGTTGGGTTTCATGGAAATTAATATCATAGGGGCCCTTAAATCATTTTGTCTTCCGCCCTCGGTTTCAACGGCCTACCCAAGTAATATGCTGGCCGGAAAATCAAATCCGCCGAACGGGCAAACCAGTTTTCTGCCGATTTTTCTAGAGGGAGATAGCGATCAGTAAACAGCATCCCTGTGTGCGGCAAAATATATATAAATACGCATCTGTGAACACACAGTACACAGTAAACAGTTCCCACAGATTTAGACACCAAAAAATAAAAATAAAAATCTTGCAACATGGAGTTCATTTATTAGAGACACTAGAGTCCAGAGACATGCCCATCAGTTTCTGTTCCCGCGCTTTAATTGGTCTGTGCAAATTGTTGAGAAAAAAGTAACTTGCCTGTTTACCATCAAGTTTTCTGTTCTGATCTTCTGTGGGCAACTGGTGATTTGTTTATTGGAAAAACACATCCAAGCATGTAATGTATAAAATTAAGCCAAGTAAAACATAATTAGAAATATTTAGAGAGAGAGAGAAAAGGAAGTGCTTTATTTTTGGAAGAAAGTTGTGGCCTTAGTCAAGGGGAAGATCGAAGCAATTGGCACTCATTCAAGCCCTTACTTAGAGACGCTGCCCGTCAAAGCAATCGGTCAGCACAACGACGACGTCATTAGATGTGAGATCTTGTGCTCACTTTCCCGATCTCCTTTATCCTTTTGTTAATGAATTTGGGTCCTCACGTCTTTGTTCCCTCGGCTTTCGGTCAATCTCCAACCAAGCAAGTCACGATTGATATTATGTTAAAAATGCTTTCATATTAATGTAAGTATCGTATTATTTGGCTCCTTTGGGGAGATGGGTGGGGAATCTTTGATGCTCCCTCACTTGGGCATACAATGATTGAACGGACGTGATGCCTCCCCACTTATTCTAAAATGATGCTTTATGGAATATGACAAGAGGGCCAGCAGATTCCTGCACTGGATTCTTCCTGCTCCGGCACTCAAAAACAAACACAAAGACTATGAAAATTTCACAAAAACACAGCGCAACTTGTGATGATATAACAAATAAGTGTTTCCCTAATATTTCTTTTGTTTTAAACTTATTCATTAACTTGAACAATGAACAGACCAAATGATCTGGTTTGGAGGAAAATATTGTAGTCGGTTTCCGTTTGGTGAAGTTATAGTTGATAATTTCCTTCAAACTTGATCGCCTCTTAATTCCAACTTTATGAACCAAATGCGCTCTTAAAGAATTGTTTGACATTGAAAGCAGTAACATACTGTTTTATGACTGTTTCATGTATCAACTTCAAGTAACAGAAATCACGGTTGTTTGGCACTAAAAACCAGCAACATACTGTTTCATATATCAACCCCAAATAACGAAACACGGCGACATATCTCTGTGTTTTTATAAATCTAAACGACTCTCACATTAAAATTTTAAGGCTGTCATCCTTGGAAAATTAACAAATTAACTTGGTTGCTGCACATAATATGACTGAAATGCACGTCACTGTGTTGGGGCCTGGCCTGGTTATAACTTTGACAATCTTAGCATCATTCTGCCTTAGTTTCCCTTGTCTTTGGTGCAGGTCTGACCAGTCAAAAGAGCCTTTGGAATAAATAATAACTGGTGGAGGGGCTCCGGGGCGAAAGCCGGAGGCTGGAATCTGCCGGAGTTGCTGTGGGCAGCCAACAAGGGATCTTCGCGGACAGCCCATCGTTGTGCCGTCATTTCAACGGCCACCTGCCTTGGCCCTTTACGCACACGTTGCCAAAAGCGCCCCTCTGTTTCGGGAAACAACCAGAAAAGAGAGAAAGACGTTGGTGGGTGCGGGGGCCGAGAGCAATTTATTGGCTATATATTGCGTATAAGATATTAGAACCATCTATATTCATTTTTACTTGATTAACATGTTTAATGAACGTATAAACGTCTGATAAACTTAAGGGTGTGTTTGGATGCATGCTTAAAAAAGAGATTTTGAAGGCAAAACGCTGTTTTGCCTTCAAATTCCTTTTTTTGTTGGTATGTTTAGGTGCCATGAAAAAACGCTAATTTCATAAAAAGGCTGAAAAACTACCTAAAACCTTTTTTTTTCCTGTCCACCCAAACATAAAATCGATGTTTTTAAAAAAATCATTTTTACGAAACCAAGTTTTCTGAAAAATCATTTTGCCAATGAATTGTCCAAACGCCACCTCAGGCTTTTAAGCGAAGTAAATTGAACTCGTGTTCGCCTGAAAAATAAATATGAAAGGCTAAGTAAGTGACATATAAAAGTTCAAATATGTAGTACATTGCATTTTCTTTTCAATTTTGGTGACAAAATGACGGAGATGCCTCTAAGGACTACATATATGAAGAACTACAATCAATCAACTCACATGCATAGCCAACATGCATAGGAAAGCTTGGGTTTCTACGTGCAGATGATGACCGAGTTCATCTCAAATGATCACTCAAGAGAAAGCTTGAGAGCAAGATTCGCATCAACATGACCTGCCGTCTATATCAGCCCAAAATCTCGAATCAAAGCACGAACATCTACTAGGGTAGGATTGGGCCCGTTGTGTTCGATTTAGAGTTAGAAATTCAAGTTAGAGTAGACATCAACGAGGAACACTAAATTCTAGAACAATTATAAAAGGCAATATATGTCATAATTTTTGTGGACTATCAAAGTTTGGGTGTATCTCTTAGAAATTACTGTTTGATTACCTGTTATCTTAGGCTCGTGGATCAGAAGTAGCATTGTTTTTTGAGGTGATAAAAAAATCTAAACCAAGAATGTGTTAGGTCCAATATCGTACTAAAAATTTGTCGAGATTTTTTTATTTTACAGCGGGTATGCCTACACATTTTATTAAGACAGATGACATCAACACAAAGAATAAAAAAACCAATAGCAGGCGGCTGGATTGTGTGTCTGTTTGGAAGAGGACCTACACTGCCCATTAGAAATTAACGATGTGTGTGAACAGCAGCCATTGATTGCGTGCACCAGTAAAGCTTAATGGCAAGTTGAGCAATGGGTTCAGTGCCGGTGAGCTGACGGCTATTTTAGTGCCTAGTGCCAAGTTGCAGACTAGTCCACTAACATCTATCAGAGCCATTACATCACTCTGCAACTACTTACAATAATATATGGCGCCTCTTCTCTGCTATGCTAATGAGTTAACCAGCAACGGAATCTACTCAGTCTGCCGATGATTGTGGTGTCACCTCAAAGGTCACCCCTTGCTTCCACCTCCTGGGAAGGCAAGTTGGTTTCTCCTCTCTTTCTACTTTACAAAAAAGAATTACATAACAAAGTAGAAAGGAGCCCCTTGCTTCCACCTCCTGGGAAGACAAGTTGGTTTCTCCTCTCTTTCTACTTTACAAAAAAGAATTACATAACAAAGTAGAAAGGAGGGTGGGTAAGAAAAAAGTGGACCTGCAATAATGTATAATATTGAGAACAGAGACACCAACTGAAAGGGCTATTAAGAAATTGATGCTACTGAAATGGATGGAAGAAGCTAAATGGTGTTATTATTGGCAGTTAAATGAGAGGTTGAAACCATCCCCTTCCTCCTACCCTCGAGATTCAGGGCCAGACGTGAGTAAGATGTAGGACACATCAATTTTGATGAGAATGTAGCGCATTCACTGCTTACAGTTGCTATTGAAAAAGTGGAACTATATTGGTGGTTCACAAGGGATTTCGACCCTGCCCACTAAGCAAAAACTGGATACTACTACTCTGTTCATTAGTCCCATGGGATCCCATTAGATGAGCAAACCCTCTTTCTTCAACACCAATCTTACCAGACTCATATGATAGGTCAGCCGATGTTAAGATCCCAATCATAATCTCTTAAAATCTGTTCTTTCGCTTTTTTTTAAAAAAAGGCAAACTTTAATAACCAAAATCAGACTTCTCGCATCGCAAACACATTTTTCAAGACACATTTTAGGATCTTAGTTAAGAAGTTTTAGGCACGTTTGAAAAAGGTCACTGTAACTTACGGTCCTAATTGCAACGCAACTTTTGAAAAAGCTAGTCAAACATGATCAGACATAGAGACACTCCGACTTGGACAAGTTATTCAGGGTAAAGGAACACTTGGGCAGTCAAAGGACACCCTTAAATCTATCAGCTAGGTGGTGAGAGACGCAGTAGGCTCAGAAAAGCTACCCAAAAGCTGCTTGTAAAAGGGTTCACTAAAGGAGAAAACAGAACACAGAAAAGCAAAGCAGGGGATGAAATTCTGGTGGTTTTGATCGACTCGGATTAATTTCCCTGACTCCCTTCTGGTGCAGAAAAGAAGCCATGGCCTTTTCTTTCAGTTTCATGGTCCTATTGATAGTGAAAAGTTGTCTTCGACGCTAGCTCCTTTTAGTTAAAGCGCTTACCCATTACCATTACCATTAATTCCACCATGCACTGTCCCATTTTCTTTCCCCACAAAATTCCTTCCTTCTCGCTTCCTTTCAAATGTTCTTTTTCAAAGGCATTTGGTATTTTGCCGTGTGAGCAATGAGATGTAAATATCTTCCACAGCTCTAATAACTAAAATGTAAGGCAATCGGAGAGACAGGTGAACTTTTGGCGCGACCTCCTCTGCCACCTTTTAAGAGATTAACATTTTCGTTGGTCTCATGACCATTTTTTATCAACAAACGAAACAAGGTCTGGTTAAGTATTTATGGAAGCCTAAAAGAATCAGACTATAAATAGGCCGAGTATGGTCTACTTCAATAAACATATATATATATATATATATATATATATATATATATATATATATATATATATATATATATATATATATATATATATATATATATATTGTTTTCACGATGGATCGTAGATTTTAAAGCATTCAGACACACATTACTTCAGTTTGTCCGTTCAACACCAAGAGATGGTACCGCTTTTGACCAAGTCGATCATTCTGATCGACTTTCAATTTTGCCCTAGCAAGTTCGTAGAGTGAACACTTCCACTAATTGCTTGAGTTCAATCAGCAAACTTGAGAAAATAATATTGTGGCGATCACACCAATCGAATATAATTTTAGGAATCATATTTAAACGACTAAGCTACCTTTCAAAATTAAAGCAAACCACCCACTCGAATGTGAGTAGTGCATTACATAATCATATACACTCGGATATGACTACATAACGCATATTGTGGTGCACAGAAAAATTGCTATGACCTAGAATTTTCTTTTCATGGAATGTCTTAGGCTCCGGTAAAAGTTTTCATTTTACCGATTTCATTTTTTTTTTAAGTTATGGCATGGTCAATGCGTGGCTTCAGTTGGTTTATCAACTATGTCAACATCCACAAGTTCAAGGCATCACTACACCAGCCCTGATTTTTTAACAACAGCACTACCTTCCGCCAGTGACACTAAGGTCGTCGCGACCTTGTAAACCAAGGTCTCCTCGGCAAAAGGTCATGCCCTTCGACAGAAGAGGCCTTAGTGAGAAAAAAATTCTTGCGACTACTTAATCCGTCGTCAATTGATATTTAGAAAAAAAAATCAAAATCGGAAAAGGAGATGCAGGTTGTTGCAGAATTCCAGTTGTTGTAAATCGGCACGAGCATCTACCGAGTGAGAGAGAGAAAGAACAGGCCCCAAAACAGAGGGCTTTTTGGCCAGCCCTCAGGAAATGAAAGAGAGAGAGAGATGCTTGTACCTCAGCCGCCATTACCGATCGCCGATGGACAATCTACTTACCACTCTCCTCGTGGTGGTCTGCTGCCGCTGTCTACCGATGGGTGTCCATCTGGATATGAGACGGTATTGCCTGTGAATGACATATTCGAGCAAAAGCGTTTATTTTTCCTAAAAAAAATGGTATTGTCTAACCATAAACTTCATACTAGATATGGATCCAAATGAGGGCATATCCAACCCATTGAAATATCAAACAGAACCGATCAATGCCAGGCCCAACGTCGATAAGCAAAATAAAATTCAAGGACAACAAGATCCAACAAGATGAATACCAATCATTCTACTCCTGATCACGCAAAAAAATATGCATTATTTTTCATATGTAACAAGATGGGAATAATTAAAAAACTGATTTTCATAAAGAACAAATGCTTACCAATGGGCATGTCATCAATTGTGTAGTCCATGAATTTTGAATACCACTAGAAAGCATGAACAAGATCTATACATGTGCACATCTAGTTAGTTGAAAAGCAACTGCACATGTAAATTACATAGCTGTAAAGAAAGTACTTAAAACATACAAGGGGATTCCCATCATCATCTAGGGTCTACAACTTCTAGCACCTTATCATCTTAGATTGAATCTACAACCTTGTCGTAAAATACACAGCTTATTAAGAACTGAGGTAAGTGGAACACATAGATGCTGTCGTCAGTGTAATGACTTGCTCCTTGTGCTCCCCAAAACAGTTTTGGTAAGAATCAAGTATGCCAATGAGCACTTTTCCTGTCAACAGCATCTATGTGTTCAGGAGATGAGGAGTCCCTTCTGATTTTGCAGCTAAGAAAAGAAATGGCAATCAACTGCATGGACCAAAACTTGCATAACTCCCTCCCTCTATGAGGCACATATCATTTGTAGGAAAGAACAAGAATTTGCTTCTATTAGTGCATACATCCTATATGGAAAATATGGTCTCTTCTACTTTAAGTCACTTTGCCACGTTTCTTCAATTTCTTCCTTTTCCTTCATAATTAGATTTTCACGTGTACAAGGAAAAAAAGAATGTTATATAGGTTTTCATACAAGAACTTGCCTAAAGTCCAGCTTGAACCCATATGACTGCAAACCTTCTACATCAAATGTGTGAAATATTTTGGAGGAAAAAATAAGTTATAGGCACACCATAATTGTGGTAATCTCTAAAGCAATCGCCTGTTCCATAAAAAAAAAAGTCAAAAACAAAGAGAAATTAGAACATAGTAACATAGTGGCATTAAAATCCTAGATGACAAACTAGTTGAACCATTACTATCTTGGAGAAATTCAACATTGACATCAAAAGGCAGTGGACACTTATGTCAAAACATAGAAGAAACAACAAGAACAAACACGAGAACATCCTTTTCAGTGACAAGGAAGCTTACATACTTCCTTCTTTAATCGTTATTGACAACCCAAGCTGTGGAGGTGGCACCTTCAGTTGAACTTGATATGAGCATCAGATGACAATTGGCTTGGAAGAAGACATAGCTTTACATGCTTGCATATCCGTGAGTACAATGCAAATGTCTCACCTGCAATAAAATTGAGCAACCAAAGGCAAGTCCTGCAATTAGATATCATAACTAAGATTTAGCTACGAGCACAAAGAAGAAAGCATGTTTTTAACTGTATGGATTGACATGTTAGCTCTGAAAATAAAAACACTATATATGCACATTTGAATAGTGGGCCCAAAAGCCACAATTCTAGCCTTCTAGGCTGCACTAATACACCAATCAGTCATATCCACCTGCATTGTGATATTTTAGAAATGCCATAAGAATTCAAGCACTAGCTGCACATCAACAAATACATGTTTTTCAGTACTTGTGCACGTGCACATGTGTCTTTCTACTTGGGTATGAGAGAGAGAGACACACACACACATGTTCATAACAGATACCTTGAGTCATATCTTCCATATTCTTTAAACCACAACAAACATGAAAAGGAAAGGCATTGTTGTTTCGTGTTCAGTACGTCAACAACACATTCCTAAGGATGCCTTAAACCAACTCTACAACCAACTCTGGTTGTATTAAGTACTTTGGTTTTTCTAGAAAAGTTGTCGTTGAATGGTGAATGGCATTAGAGGCAGAGGCTTTTAGTTCGCCAACCACAACAGGCCTGGGCAGGCGACCAAGTTCAGTAAAACTCAAAATGTTAGGTCAAGTTCATGAATTCATGCAATGCATAAAATGCTTGCCATATCAAGTGTTAGGAATTATTCTTGGGAAAAAAAATATCACTGTTCACCTTCTAGATCATGATCTTGGGCCTTACCTACAGCAACATTTGGATAAGAACATCAAAAACGAAAAACAAATCTAAAAACTAGTTTTCCACGACATTCTGAAATAAGCATTAGCTGTGTCATTTACACGCCTAAAAAACTTACATTCTACATTCAATCAACGGGGAGTAGGTCAAACAGTCAGCCTTAGATGAGTGACACTGCATAAATAACATCAATGAGAAAGATTCAATAATATCATAATTTTTCCCCAATGCAGGATATTGTCCTGATTTATGGATAAACAAACACATAATAGTCAAAATATCGATAACACTCAACTAACATGACACAAGAAGAAACTGAATACTAACCTGGTCCAAAATTATGAAGGACCCAATTGTCGAAGCAAAGGCATGTGAGTTGGTGATGATGAAGAATGACTCCACCCCATTTTGCAAAACCATGTATTGCAAGCCAAGACAAATATTAGATGAAGCTAGGAACAAAACTCATGCAACTTCAAAGGATTCAAAAATGTCACAGTTCAAAATCGACTAGTTCTTTTGAAAACAAATAAGAGATTTTCCATGATAGCCTCAACCCTAAGTCTGTGTTATGCCATTGAAAAACAGGTTGAAGACATTTCAACGGGTTGAAGACACTCGGTTAAGATGGAATTATGGGTCAGGTTCCCAAATGATCTGCCTCTCCTAAGGCAAAGGAAAAGATGGACAAATTGTCACATTCAACATAAGTGGACTAGGTTTGAAGAGTTTCATCTATTCCATGAACCAACTAGTGGTTTGTTAATGAAATGGCAAACACCTTTCAAGACCAAAGGGGATTGGTTAGTTCCTATTATGCCTAGAAAACCTCGAAACATAACAAGAGATGTCAAGTTTTTACTTTGAAATAGTTCAAAATTATCACTTTAACTCATAAGCTTGAGTGCTCGTGTTGTGCAAATAATATGTCATCCACTCACCCATAGTACCATACTAAGATTAATTTCCAAAATGTGAACATAAAAGAATCATCCTCGACATCCTAGGCAATCAAAAAAAAAGGAGCAGATATTGACCCCAAATTCGCACATCCACAAAAGATCGTTGCATTCAATTCCTGCGAGTTCAGCCTTCATGTTTTTCTCTTGGCAGGCACCTTTTTGTTTTCTTTTCTCAGTTTTTTTTGTTTTTCTTTCAGCTTTTTGCCTTTTGATTTTTTTTCCTTTTTTTTTGTTTTTTTCAGGCCGACCTTCACCTTTGAGGGAATACCTCACCACCTCAAAGGCTACTACGAAGCTCCACCGCTTTGGTGGTTATGTGTAGCTTTGTCACGTGTCCAACTCGCTTCAACTTACGGGTTTTCGACGAGCCAAAGGTTCATAAGTCATTATCTTCGCGAAATAGACATAAATCAGCTTTATGCCTACCGGGTACTCTTGATTACTGACTCAGAGGAACAACTACACAAGCCCCGAGCCCATCTCTCAACACTCATTTTGCTACCTGCCAAGATCTTACAGAGCATTGTGGCTTCTCTCTTAGTATATTTTCATGCTAAATCCTTGCAAATGTTTGAACACCAGAGTCAATAGCATTTCCTAGTCTTGACTTTCTCAGCTTCATAAGAGTCTTCCTTACTGTTCACATCCAGGATTTTTTCAGCTTTTCTCTTCCATTGTTTGACAACAAAAACTTGAAATTTTCTCATACTCAAGAAGATACTAAGAGTAAAGCAAAGACATATATCATTATGAGCGAAGACATTTTTAAAATGTTTTTAAAAAAAATTAAAAAAAAATTATTTTACAAATGTTCTTGACATCAAATGATATATCACCAGGAGGCATAAACTCTACTCCCTAAAGAAATGGGTGAATGCAAAACAAGACGGGTAGACTGAGTAGAAGAACAAACTTCACCAACTTTCCCACAAAAGTATGATATTCTACATAAAAGGTTGGTTTAAGGGTGACAAGTTTTCCTAATTAAACTATTAAAGGTCAGTAAAAAACCCAGAAAATCAGAAAACTGTAATCACATGCAAGAAGATCAAAACACAAAATGCTTGCACCCAAGATGAACATACAACACTCAAGCACACAGGGCAATAATAATACAAATAAAAAAAAAACCAAATTTAAAGTACATTAGCAAAGAAATCGCACTATGTTATTCTACACAATTTATAGAAATCAGATTTCCTCTTCAAAGAACAAAGCAACGCACTTCTTTTAATGGACCATGAACCTTCATCGTATTCCCAAAGGTTACTATGACAATTAATTGGAGCTGCATAAAGGGGAAATATTTTTTGACAATAAGACTGTCTTAGAGAAGTGCAGTCCACCAATTAAGAAGGAACGGAAGAAGAAAAGGAAAAAAATGCATACCAGTTAACGACTGCTAAAGCATGTCTACAACCTTGCGCTGCCTCATTGAGCCTTCCCTTTCGCACGACAAATTTGACCCGCCATCAGCAAAATTAGGTCACAAGTCATAACTGCAAATACAAGAAAAGCAGAATTATAGGAAAGATCTAAGCAATATTTAGAACTAGGCAAGGATAGGAGAAAAAACCATACAATTTGAAGCAAAAGCCGATAATGTCATCAATGCAAGGAAGCACAATGGACAGGCCCAAATATAACTAAACAGATAAAAATATTTAGCAACCAACAAAGAAAAACAACAACTCATGAAAGTCTGATATTCATATAACGTCCATGTTGTAAGCATACCCTTTTCCAAAGCACGCTAGTTCATAGCTGGA
This sequence comes from Nymphaea thermarum, assembly GCA_011799765.1. Classification (NCBI taxonomy): domain Eukaryota; kingdom Viridiplantae; phylum Streptophyta; class Magnoliopsida; order Nymphaeales; family Nymphaeaceae; genus Nymphaea; species Nymphaea thermarum. The sequence continues at coordinate 88,324 of JAANDH010000017.1, read as the reverse complement.
AGGTGTTGTTGTGACCAATAGGTCACAAGCTGACAACAACAATTTTGGCTGCATTCCTATCTTAGCCGATAGCGAGATGATGACATCTGCTATAATGCATTGATTTTAACAATATGCAGCCTTTTCTACTTTGATATTTTGATCATACGACCCAATAGTACTTTACTATATTTATGTTAACATTTAAATATCAAAACGGCTTTCTAATTAAAATTTCAAAATTTTCAAAAGGGCATCCAACAGATCGTAACACCGCAAAACAAATGCACTAGAATGAGATCAGGAGCAAAGACTGAAAAGCCTTAAGCCGTCCATACTGAATGAAACTGAACGCAAATCAGTGACGGAACCACATATGAACTGCCCACATCAGCCCTTTAATGTTTCTTTGTATTTTAACATATTCAAATATTTGTATGTATGTATGTATATGTACATTATATATATATATATATATATATATACCCTTTCGGATATATATCAAAACGGGTATTGGTATGTAGTTTTTAAAATTTATGGTACGGATATGATGTAAATTTTATGTAATGAAGTTAATTTTTTAATTAAAAAAAAAACAATAAAACACCATCTCATAAAAACAATGATCTCATAAAAACTTTAAAAACAACCATAAGCAAGCAGTTTGGCTCTCCAAATAAAGCTTCTAATAATAATAACAACTAATGAAGTTATGACAGCAGAAACACGGACAGAGAGAGAAGAGAGAGAGACCACTATATTGCTTTCCGCTACAATTGATAGTTTGACTTCATTTATTCTTCCCTCCTCCTCCTTGCTCTCTCTCTCTCTCTCTCTCTCTCTCTCCCTCCTCTTCCTCTTTCACGTTCACCTTCTTTCTCCACCCGTTGGATTATTGGAGGCATGAAGTTTCACCCGTTGGATTATTGGAGGCATGAACAGCAAGGAATAAAGGCAGCGTCCCACTCTCATCCAACGTGTTCCCATTTTTTTTAGTCCTGTATCGATGGAATATGAAACAGAAAGCTAGAATATAATAATGTTTGTGCTTGCATTAAGTGTGAGTCGGCGGTGGGAGGCCTCGACGGGTTTAATGGCCAAGAAGAATAATCATTTTGGTTTAACGTACCAATACGGTACGCGAGTCATTTAGACGTACCGGGTGACATAGATAAACAACTATTTAAGTTCATGTTTTGATGTATAGTTCATGATCAAAATAATATTTCATCAAAATGTTTTTATTTATGTGTGTGATGTAGTTTGCCTCGATTGCAATAAACGCACTGACAAAAATTAGTCCAACATATTTCTCCAATGGCAGTGAATTCAACATCACAACATTCAAAATGAAAATGAACATGGATATAATTTCGAAATGATGCAGGAAAAGTTTTTTGGAGATGGAAACCCCACTTCATACATTTATTTATTTGTTTATTATTTTGTTTTCTATAGAAATGAAAGTCACACGACGCCGTCCAAGTCTTGCAGGGAGTCAATGGCATCTTCAATTCGGCGTGGTTTGAACACTTGAAATTTGCACCCAAAACCATCAGAGGTCCAAGGGTCCAAACCCGCGTGGGTCCCAACCCATAATTGCCGGTTCACATGTCCAAGTTCCCGCAACGCGGGGACCGTCTAACACATTCTGGGTCCCGGAATCCATACACCGCATTTCATGGCATCCGTTCATCATAACGATGAACGGCCAAAATGGTTTCCATACTGGATCACTCCGAAATCTGTAAACCCGACCCGGATTTCCGTTCCTTTTACCGTTGCACCCCTCCATTAATTTCGGTTGATTTCCTACTCTTTTTCCTCGAAGCTTCCATGTCGGACGCAGGATCCACAATCTCCATCTCTCTGAAATCTCTGTCTCTATAAATGGTTGGTACAGATCTTCACTTACTGTAACAATCGGCAATGGCTTCCGCCCTTCTTTTCCTCTGCGCCCTTGGTGCTTTGATTCCCTTCTCAATTGCAGGGGACATCGCGATTTACTGGGGCCAAAATGGGAACGAGGGTTCCCTGGCAAGCACGTGCGCCACGGGGAGGTACGCCTACGTGAACCTCGCCTTCCTTTACATCTTCGGCAGCGGGAGAACCCCACAAATCAACCTCGCCGGCCACTGCGTCCCTGCCTCCGGCGGCTGCACCGGCCTGAGCAGCGACATAAGGTCTTGCCAGCAGCGGGGCGTCAAGGTATTGCTCTCCCTGGGCGGCGGCGTTGGCTCCTACAGCCTCTCCTCCACCGAAGACGCAAGGCAAGTCGCGGAGTATCTATGGAACAACTTCCTCGGTGGGACCTCCGCCGGCCGGCCGCTGGGCGACGCCGCTCTCGACGGCATCGACTTCGACATCGAGCTGGGCTCGCCGAATTACTTCGACGATCTAGCGAGGTTTCTGTCCGGGTACAGCTCGAGGGGGAGGAAGGTGTATTTGACGGCGGCTCCTCAGTGCCCGTTCCCCGACGCGATGCTCGGCCCGGCGCTGAACACGGGCTTGTTCGACTACGTCTGGGTGCAGTTCTACAACAACCCACCTTGCCAGTACTCCTCTGGGAGTACGACCAACTTGGCCAATGCCTGGAAGCGATGGACTTCTAGCATTAAGGCGACCAGGATCTTCCTTGGACTTCCGGCAGCGCCGGCGGCCGCCGGCAGTGGCTTCATACCCACAAAGGACCTCATCTCAACAGTGCTTCCCGTAGTGAAGAGTGCTTCCAACTATGGAGGCATCATGCTGTGGTCCAAGTATTACGATGATACGACAGGGTATAGCGCAGCTGTAAAACCTTATGTGTAGAGAAGAGAAGTAGTTGCCTGAATTTGGGAAACCAAATAACCTTCTCTACGTATGAACATCTTTCATCAATAAATATCATTTTATCGCGTTTATGGTTTGCACAAACGCATATATTTAATTGTACCTGAAACCGTATCTAATTTGGGTATTTTTCTTGAAACCGAATTCAATCAGATGTCATCTTCTAAATTTGAAACTGATCCAATTTCTTGATTCGATACTTGTAATATACGACTTCAATTCTCTTGCCGCAAGACTTATGTGCTTTTGCTCATAGAAATGCATCCGTCTATTTTTTATAGATAGCAAGGAGCAAGCAAAAAGGATAGAATTCCCCTTATGGATTGAATTAATTTCTAACCGATCCAAAATTACAAGTTTTGTAATTTGTGCACGATGAATCGACATGTTTGATGGAAGTAGAGGTTCTTTCATATTTGTAAATATATTAAAAGTATTAAACTTTTTCTTTCCCATGCAATTCGTTATCAACTTGAGTGACTGAGTCTAGAACGTCTCGGGTCTAGTTAGGATTTTTTTTTTAGGGACGGACCAAACAGTCCAACCTCTGGATTCAGGTGGGGCCAAACTGAATTCGAATCCAAATAATACATGGCACAACTAAAAATTTCTAATTTTTTCAATGTATTTTTTTTTTCAATTGGCTAGGGTGGAGCCATGGCCCAAGTGGGCTCCGCCCCTGGGTCTAGGTTGGCTTGAACTTGAACTCGAGTTGACCTGCTCAAACGCAAGCTGCTGAGCTCCGACTGACCTCAGCTTTTGCCTGGCTTAGAAGATTGATCTTTTTCATGAAATATTTATTTAAAACTAAATTTGATACGAATCGAAATCCAATTAGTTGTTTTTGTATATCTAAATAAGAATCCAAATCCAATTTGATTTCTTAATTGAATATTGAACTTTTTTTCATATCTAAATCCAAAATTTTCAAAACCGTTCGCTCTGAGATTCGATCCAAATCAAATGTATTGACATCCTTATATTTTCAGGGGTAACTCAACTCATTGTGCATCCTTATCACTGCCACCATCATGCGTCATAAGGATAACAACCACCATCCTTTGTCACTTGCTGATGTATTTCGTAGGGCGTCAATTTTTCCTTGTTTTCTTTCTTGGCAAGGAAAGGAAAGACGAAGACCGAAGACTTGAATAAATTGTGAAACAATGACATAGAAGCTATGGGGGCCGACCCACATGTAGGTAGAGTTGATTTAGCTACGTGATGCTCATTCATTTAATTTAACTACGCATTTGAGGGGTTCAAAATTTTCATTGGCTTAGTGTTTTTTTCAATCATTTTATTTCAAAAGGATTATGATTTCTCCAATTAAAAAATGCTCCTGATTCAAAATTTTCTCTCTCTAACACTAGTAAAAAGTACAAAATTAAAGATATGGGATTAAGTGTATGTTGTTGCATTTTTTCGGTTTCTTTCACGCCTGGTGAAGAGATTTTCATTTTAAGGTTTAGCTTGTTAAAAAAGAAATTAAGTATATTATATAACTTTCTTGTAAAGTATTAGGGGGGGATTTGGATGACATTGAAAATCAATTTATAGATGTAAATAATAGCTGTGCGTCCAAAACTTTATTTTTTAAATTAGACAAAAAAAATGCATCTTATCGAACTTTTTTTTTACAATACCTGTTTTTCCAAAGCCCAAGTTGTTCATAAAAAAGGTGAGTTTTAATCCTATTACCTAAATTTAAAAATCAACCAAAAAACCCATTTAAAAAATAATAATTTTCATAAAACGAATTCATTTGGGCGTATCATCCACAAGACTACGTTATAATCGGCCATGATAACGATCGAATAGCCTGTCCATGGTTTTCTTTATTTGCAATAAATAGTTAGGAAAATGAAAATTTTCCCAATGAGGAAGACTCGTCCAAGTCTGGGTAGGCCATCCAAGTCAATTGACTCAATTTCTAGCAGGAACGAACAGACTGGAAGTCGTCCCCAGAAGAACACGGAGTTGAAAGTTTCCAAGCAACCACGGGATTCCCTCGTCCTTAAAAATGCAGGTTCAGAGCTCCAACACTTATCAGGTCCCCATCGAATCCTTGCATCTTGTCCCAAGGCAGCCGTTCATCGACACAATGAACGGTCAGTAGGCCACATGGTTGTGGCGATACCAGATCAGTCCAAAATCCAAATCCGCGACCATCCGTCGGACTCTTTCAACATCAATTTCAGCTACTTTCCTTCTCCTTTTCCTGTAAGTTTCCGTGTAGACCGAGTGGATGGCTCACGAAATTTCTTTCCCCTTCAGCCTCTATATAGAATCTCTATATATATACGAGGAGTTAGGATCATGGCTTTCACCAGCTGCCATGGCTTCCCTCCTTCTCCTTTGCGTCTTTGGCGCTCTCATTCCCTTCTCGATGGCAGGGGACATTGCTATCTACTGGGGCCAAAATGGCAACGAGGCTACTCTGGCAGACACATGTGCCACAGGGAGGTACGCCTATGTGAACCTCGCCTTCCTCACCACCTTCGGCAGTGGGAACGCCCCACAACTCAACCTAGCAGGTCACTGCGTCGCCGCCTCCGGCGGTTGCACGTCCCTCAGCGGTGAGATAAAGTCTTGCCAGCAGCAAGGCGTCAAGGTCATGCTCTCCCTCGGAGGCGGCGTAAGTCAAACCACCCTCTCCTCCACCGACGATGCAAGGCAAGTCGCCGACTATCTGTGGAACAACTTCCTCGGCGGCTCCTCCAGCAGCCGGCCGTTCGGCGACGCCGTGCTCGACGGCATCGACTTCGACATCGAGCTGGGCTCGCCGAATTACTACGACGATCTAGCGAGGTTTCTGTCCGGGTACAGCTCGAGCGAGAGGAAAGTGTATCTGACCGCCGCTCCTCAGTGCCCCTTCCCTGACGCCATGCTCGGACCGGCGCTGAAAACGGGCTTGTTCGACTACGTCTGGGTCCAGTTCTACAACAACGATTGCCAATACTCTGCTGGGGACGTGAGCAAACTCTCTAATGCCTGGCAGCAATGGGTTTCAATTACGGCGACCCGGATCTTCCTTGGACTTCCGGCAGCGCCGGAGGCCGCCGGCAGTGGCTACATCCCTCCCAACGACCTCATCTCAACAGTGCTTCCCGTAGTGCAGAATGATCCCAAATATGGAGGCATCATGCTGTGGTCCAAGTTCTATGATGAACAAACAGGGTATAGCGCAGCTGTAAAAACTTATGTGTAGGAAGGATCTAAACAAATTGTAAGCTTCTCTATGTATCAACTTATTTATGTAATAAGATCTGCTAGAGCCACACTTTTATGATTTTGTGCAGCGAGTAGAGGTACTGCAGCCGGGCAGAAAATTCATGCAGCGAGCTAATTGGCGAATTTAATTTTGAATAGTTGACCCAGAAATCGACCACACTCTAAACTCGTTATGTGTGTGTGTGTATATATATATATATATATGTATATAGATAACATATTTTATTTGTTGCAAAAGATGCGGGTCATGTGACAATATTTCAATTTATATCCCAGTAATAAGAGCTGCTGCAGAAGATGTTGTTACATCAACTTCATAGTCAAGTGTTAAAAAAGCTGTTTTACTTGTAAAATCAGAAAACCTTCATCTTTAAGACAGTAATAGCAAGAAACGTTAGTCATGTCTGTTACTCAATGTAGGCTGCGAACAAGCATGCCTTCAAAGGTGATTCCTGGGCCAAAGGCAAGAAGAAGACCAAATTCTTCTGCTCCCTCCCTCTTCAACTCCTCCTTCATGTAATCTATCACGTAGAATATGGTGTTGCTGCTAACATTCCCATAGTCCATGAGTGCTCTTCTGCTACAGTTAAGCTTCTCTGCACTTAGCCCAAGATGGTTCTCTAGCCTGTTCAGTATGGCGGGGCCACCAGGGTGGATGGCCCAAAACATCTCATTGAAGTCACTCACGCGAGCCCTCTTCATGAGTCCTCTGCAGAACCCCTCAATATGGTCCTCAATTTTCTGAGGCAGGTCCCTCCCTAGCTTGAAATTTATGCCTTCCTCTGTCAGCCTCCCGTCTATTATGGTCTCAGTTCCCGGCAAGAACTGTTGCACTGCATACTCCAACTCCATGAATGGCCTTTCCTTGCCATTTAGAGGGTCGCATCCCACAATGACTGCCGCAGCTCCATCGCCAAACAGTGCAGCACCAACCAGATCATAGGGACGCGCCATGTTCGGCGGTCGGTAGCCGAGGATCGTCGTCTCAGATGTTGTCAGAAGAACTCTGCTTCCAGGGTTGTTCTCAGCAATGTCCTTTGCCACTCTTAGTCCGGTGACACCTCCGTAGCATCCTAGAAAGTATAGCATGACGCGGCCGACACTGTTCCTCAGGCCAAGTTGGCTAGCAAGGTAGAGGTCGCCACCGGGAAGGCGGATCTCGCTTGATGTTACATAGACCAAGTGGGTGATCTCTGTCAATGGCCTGCCCCATTCCTTGATGCAGGCTAGGCTTGCCTCCATGGCCATGTCTAGGACTGCAGAATTGGCTATGTCAAGCCTTTGCTTGATGGTTGGTGAGCCTTCTGTGGCTAGCTCAGGGTACTTGTCCAGGATCTCCTTGGACATTACTGTGTATCTTGTCTTCACTGTGGTGGTCTTGCCTGTAGATGGAAATCCTTTGTTATTCAAACAAAGAAGTCACACAAGAATGTGTGGCAGAAAAAAGAAGTAGGCCGAATAGCAGTAAGATTGTTGAACCAAGACTAGACTAAGTGTTTGCAAATTATAGCAATTATATTTATACTTGAAAGTGTAGGTATCCACCTGTGTTTACTCTATAATCTTGAGCTAGCAAGATTTGAAATGGTGAAAAGGCATTAAGCAGTGAATTTAGCACTATGAATTCAAGAAAAGAATCGAATATGTTATATATACGACAGCATATGCAAATGTTGCTGTTACTGACTGTGAGTTGCAGAAAGGAAATAATACGCTGTAAATTTATGAGTATGCCATAGTGTTTTTTAAATACAGTGCCCAATGTAATAATCATTTATTTGTTTGTTAAAAAGACGAAAGCAAAACCAACTTTTCCAGTTTAAACTTACAGAGCCTCTCCAGCTTCTCCTTGATCACTGGGTCTGCACATTTGGTGTCCCTGGTGTAGCCTTCTACCACACACTCCTGGGGGATCAGTTGGCTTGGGAAGGCCTTGCCCAGTGCCATGATCTTGGCTCTCCCTGAACCGTGAGAATTCGTGTGTGTGTCGGCCAAAGGGATCTCATTGAGATCTGTCCTCATCATCTTAGTTGAAGCACAGAGAGTAACTCAGATATTCTTTATGATTTCGAGGAACACCAACTGGTGTTGAATGGAACTTGGGACTGCTTTGAGAGAAAAGGTACATCTCACGCTCATGGAGGCCCTGCTTTAATAAGGCGACGTCTTGTTATTATTTGGAAGGAATTTGGTTTAAAGAATTGTATGCATGAGTTGATGACACTTATTTTTGGTGGGTAGTTGTTATTTTTGGTGCATGGTTGGTACCACACTTGTGATTTTCGTGATTCATCGAAGTTACATGAAGGGAGAAATGAATCAAAAGCACATAAAAAAAAAAAAAGTCATCATACACAAGTTCAAGTGTAACTTAGAGAACAAAGAAATGGTGAGAACAGCCGAAGTTTCTAATGGGAATGAATTAATAACAAGCTCTACGTTGCTGAACATTGATGAAGTCCACCTGGAATTGGATATGTAGTTCAAGATCCGGACCCGGATCCGATACGATCGGTGGTCTGATCCAAACCTAGTTCTCAGACCAAACCAGACCCGACCCGTTAGAGTATACGTGACTTGTAAGTTGTAGCGTATCGGAAGTCCTAAACCTCAGGTCCTCAAGTCAAGCGCGTGTACGTGTGGTAGTCTCCCGCCCTTCCTGGAATCGCTTTGAGGCCGCTAGCTTTCACCGGTAGAACCGTAATCCAACTTCCGAACTTGTGGCTTGACCTTCCCGACCTCCATTTTTAGCGGGAAACGTGTGAATAATCAGGTCTCTGCAAATTGGCTGTCGTCGATCTTGGAGGTAATAACGTAAGGTTTTCTAGTTTATTTCGGTTAAGGATGTTTTATAATGGTTTTCTCAATTTTGAGAATTAGGGTGGCGATTTCTTTGTTTTGATCAAGAGCGGGAGAGCTTCTGATGTCGCATTTGATGTCAGGGCTAGGGTTTCGTTTGATTTAATCGAAGCCAGCGTGGTGGATATCTAGATTTGATGTATGGGATTACTGCGAATTGGTGCTCTGTAATTGAAGATTTCCGCTAGGGCAGCGCCAGCGGCAGGGTCCGATTGCGTCGAGTCGGTGCATAGAATAACGACACCTTGAGCGGAATTGATGGAGCCCATGATTCCTCGTTCCTTGTTGACGTCTTGCGCTGAAATCTTCCAGGTTAAGGTCGGATGGGCTACTAGGATCTTGAATTCACCAGTGGTCGACCAAAACTGAACTTCCATCAGCTGTCGCGGAATTTGTTCTTGGCGATTCAATTCTTTGGTTGGTTCTGTTGGGAATTCTTATTTGTTGTGGAAATGGGTCTCAAATTGTCGCAGCCCCAAGACCGTTGCATCATTTGCTTTTGGGATTTCGATATTCAAATAATTGAATTCAATCCCATCGGTCTCTCATAGTGATATTTTTTTCAACGTTCTCTTTCAGTTTTATTCGCTTTTTTTTTAACCGAATCCAATGCCGTTCATTTTTACAGTTCCTGGTTCTTCGTTGACGTCTTGCGCTGAATCATTCCAGGGTAAGGTTGGATGGGCTACTAGGATATTGAATTCACCAGTGGTCGACCAAAACTGATCTTCCATCAGCTGTCGCAGAATTTTTTCTTAGCGATTCAATTCTTTGGTTGGTTCTTTGGGAATTCTTGTTTGTTGTGGAAATGGGTTTCAAATTGTCCCAGGCCCCAGAGTGTTGCATCATTTGCTTTTGGTATTTCGATATTCAAATGTTATATTGAATTCAATCCCATCGGTCTCTCATAAGTGATATTTTTTTAACGTTCTCTTTTTTTTTTTTTTTTCCTTTTTGTTTAACCAAATTCAATGCCGTTCATTTTTACAGTTACTGTGTGGACGTTTCGGTAGTTAGACTTTCTCAGGATTCGCTTTTGAAGACCCAGCTTACCGACGATATAGAAAAATGTGATGGAAACCCCATGTTTTGAAAAGAACTAATTAATTGCCTGTGAATTTCGGTCTGGAAGATAATTTTCTCACGGGGATATGGTCTGGGAAAGTTAACTACGAAAAGAATAGATCTCATGTAAAAGGTTGGAAAAAAAAAGGGTAGTGTTAGGAAAGAAACCAGATATTAATCTCGAACTTGCCTTTCTTTCATATTTTTTTACCGGCTTCAAATATCTCATAGATTGCGTCTTCTTTGTGTTCTGTATTTTATTAGAATAATCTTATAACAGTGTCCTTCGTTCTCTTTGAAATTTTGTTAGATGCACCTTTATTTATAGCTCGCTGAGAATAGATCGTTCTCTCGCAGAGTTACTCTCAACTTGCAGGAAAACTGATAATTGGTCTCTATGTCTTGGCATATGCAAGCAAAGGAGTCTTTCATGTTAGATAGACATTAGCTGTCATGCTTGTTTGACCTTTCAAACTTCTTCAAGTATATGTCCAAGAACTGAGTATTTCTTGTTTTCTCCAGTATCTTCTCACTGGAAAATGGAAGGCACAACTTCTAGCGAGCAGCGCTCATCTATGGGTTCTCATGTAAGGATTATGTGCATTATTTGATGTTTGGTAGGGAATATCAATATAGTCATTTTGTTGTGTCTACTATAGATTTTCTTGGTATTTTCAATTACTCCAATTCTCAATTTATTAGATGCTTAATGGTTGTTGACGTTTCATAATTTTTTTTTTTGTCTAGGCCTATGATATCCTTGTCATCTTATCTTCTCTAATTTCTTTTTCAATAAAAGAATTTCATGTCTCTCAATTATTCCATCCTTGTGAATGTTATTTGTGGTGACCGCAGTAGAAATAGCGGCCCAAATCTGATTGAACTCTACCTTTTCATTATATGAATATTTGGTTTAGCATTTAATCATCAGGGCTTGGGTGTTTAGTTACGAATTCATTACCATAAGGTTTCATGTTTCACATGGATTCCATATATGTACATCATCATGACATGCTCAAGTAGATGGTGGCTATCTTTTTCCGAAAAAACGTAAGTTATTTCTTTATTAACCTTTTGAATTTTGAAATTTTGTTTTGCATCAGGTCTACAATGACACGTTGGGAAACCAAGGGTTCATCCCGCAGTTATTTGCTTCTGTTCCATCCATCAGCGATGCTTCTATGTATCTTGCACAAACGAGTTCATATTTAAGCAGTTGTTTCTGCAATTTTGGCGGTGAGGAACTTTCAAAATAACAGCTTTGTATCCATCATTGTTAAATTTATTGTCATTTTGTGGACTGATGTAGTTAAATATGATAGAATTGTGAATAAGATAAGCACATACTCTTCTTTCCTTTATCCCCGTAACTGCACATAAATGTCTCTAGCAAGGACTCAAAAACTGATGATGACTTGGAAGGAAGTGAAGGAATGAGAATTGAAAGGCTGAACCCCTTAGTTGGAAACTTAGAATAGGTCTGCTGATAAATGGCACTGGAGGCCATGCAATTCTGTGGGGATCTAAGAGATGATAAACGTTTTGGCAATTCAACTTAAGATGTTGAGCACTTTATATGTTGATGCTGTTATCATAATATTTAAAAAAAAAAAAAACTTTGGGTCGTATCATTTCAATGCTTCAAAATTTTCATATAACAATGTTTGAACTGTGAGTGTATCTTCTCTTTTTGTGTAACTTATGTATTTTAAATTTTTAAGAAACTAAAGCAAGTCCAACCTGTCATTTTAGTTTAGACGTTGTTTATTCTCATGGTGCTGCTTACCCTAACTTGCAGGTTGTGTTATTCATCGTAATGGTCCCATGGTTAAGCCATGTTATATGCAAAAAAGTTATATGAATCCTGCTAAATTATCTGCATATTCATTTTGAGAGGAGAAAATGATGCTAAAGTCCATATGCTGTTTCATTTTTTTTTTATTATCTCAAGGAACTTAGAGCTTAGACGTGCTCTTGACATTACAGGGAAAAGACACCTGCATCACTGGGGTTCTGTTCAACCAATTTCATGCGTAGAAATGACATGCCTGAGCAAGGCTGTGCCTTTTGTGTACTTCCTTTGTTTCCCATTTGGTGATTCGTGGCCTACCATAGGAACTTTTCGGTTGCATTGTTTCTAGTCTACCATGTCTTTGGGTGTTTGGCTCTAGATTAAGTCCTGCCAGTGAGTATTTTTGTAGAATCGTCTAGCTAGTGTCAACTTAACAGTTCATGCAATGTTGTTAAATTGATTAGTCTAGCCAATTCACTGTCTTATATAGACACTATTTGCACAACTGCTATACACATTAACCCAAGTTAGATAGGGCCACTTGCATACAAAGAGTATGGCATGGCATGTCATTTCCATTCCTGTCTGGCTATCCTCCATTTTTTGGTTGTTGCAAAAAGCTCTCCATTGTTCACAAATATTTAGTATTTGTCAGATGATGGCTTGCCAATTGATGATTGGGGTGGACAAGAACTGCTGCCACTATCCCCTATAGAGGAGAGAACGAACCTTTCTGCTGATCTTGACTCTACAACTGTCGGTTGTTCTACTTCTGAGCCTCAATTTGGATCTAGCCGTACTGTTTCCCTATTCAATGGAAGAGGGAGGGCACACACTGGAGCATCTTTTGGCAATACAACTGCAGCTGTTGATACGTCTGGTAGTTCTGGGTCTTCCATGTTTCAAAGGTATGATACTATGATTAGTCAATGGTAGTGTTGAATACACCCGTTATCACTTCTGTGTAAACTAAATTCATGATATTTGAAAAAAATAGATTATTCAAAAGTGGGGGTTTTCAGGCAGAATGACTAGTATTTCTACTTGGAACCTGCAGTTTAGTTTCACGGGTGCAAAAGACTCTACGTGGATCTTCTGATGATATAGGTTGGTTGCAGCGAGAACCCGGATTCCCACCAGTTGAAGATGGTACAGGGAGATTCATGGAGTTACTTGAGGGTATAAGGTTGTAGTCTCAGCTCTTATATTTCAGCATTATAAATAGATGTTCCGTTTTTTATGTTCCTCTTCAATTCCAGAAAAGGAGAACACAAGCTACCGGACACTATGGTCTATTTGCTTATTCCAGGTCATTTTTTTTGCAAAATTTTCTAGTTCTGTTGGAAATGTGTACTGTAAGGAATGGCTCATTTCTACTATTGCAGGTCTTTTCAGCAACCATGGTCCCCTATATTTTGTTAACACCAAAGTTTCCTTTTCAAAGATGGGACTTGCTTGTCATATTGCAAAGATCCATAGTGAGGTCAGAAACCTTTATCCTTCTCTCTACATGTACCGACGTTCTTCTTGGTTTCTGCATCTCATAGTTTTCCTCAACTATCAGGCTTCGGTTGAGAAAAATGCCAGAGAAATAAAATCATACATTGAGGAAATTTATTGGGGATCCAAGAAGCGTGTTCTGCTCCTTGGACATAGCAAAGGTGGAGTGGATGCTGCGGCTGCATTGTCTTTATACTGGTCTGATTTAAAGGACAAAGTTGCCGGTCTTGCTTTAGCACAGAGCCCATACGGTGGCAGCCCAGTTGCTTCAGATATATTGAGAGAAGGCCAGTTGGCAGATGCTGAAGCACGGAAACTTATGGAGCTATTGATTTGCAAAGTCATCAAGGTAAATATGATTGATTAAAGACATTTTGCTGGCTATAAAAATAACACAAAAACGTCAATAAAACCATCTATAGATTTCCAGACGCTAGAATATCTTGGGATACTGCTCTTGCAATCCACAGCAAATCATGGTGCAATATGTTTCCTTACTTTTCAATCTAATGGTCCAAGGACTTGATCTGGCCAAGTTAGCAGGAGTCAATGTCATAGTTGTAGAAAAACGATCAGGTTACCAGTTGTTTCTCCTTTCTATCGTCTGCCAACCACATGAGCCATTCATTTGAATTGTCAGTGCACTTTCATTCGTGCATTGCCAACTTGACAGGGTCATATAGTCATATAGTGGTCTAAGTTGCTGGATAGCATAGATGGTAACTCCACGCACTTCACACAGTTTATCTATCTGAATCTTGATTCAGCCACCTGGACAAACCTGAGTTCACTTGGAACCTCACTTGCCATGAGTATGCAGTGAGATCTCCATTTTAAGCATTTGTGGATTCAACTGTAGCCTCAACCTTTTGCTCTGTTCCTTACAATGGATCGTCTTTCATATTGGATAGGGTGATATGCGGGCATTAGAGGACTTAACCTATGAGAAGAGAAGAGAATTTCTGAGGAAGCACAAATTGCCCGAAGACCTGCCTGTCGTTTCATTCCATACCGAAGCTAGTATTTCTCCGAGCGTCCTTGCTACATTGTCACATATCGCCCATGCAGAGCTTCCTCGCTTTTCTTTGCCTGTTTTTAGGGCAGAAGCACCGGCTAATGGTGAGTACACAAAGGTGCCTGTTATCTTGCCTCTTGCTGCTGCAATGGCTGCTTGTGCGCTGCTACTTCAGATCCGGTATGGCGAGAAGAGTGATGGACTTGTGGCACGGAAGGATGCAGAGGTTCCAGGTTCAGTTGTCGTCCGACCTGGGAAGAAAATGGACCATGGTTGGATGGTCTACTCTCCCTTGAAGGATGATTCCAATGAAGCTAGCGCGTCTCAGGTGTGTGAAGCATTGCTTGCGTTGCTTGTTGAAGTTGGACAGAAAAGAAGGCATGAATCTGCAGCTAAAGATGATTGAATACAATGCCTATAATGCTGTGGCCCATTTTTTTCTCATGCAGCTATAAATAGCAGTAAATAATTCAAATGGCAGTTAAGTGCAAGCCTTCTGCCCTTCTGTTTTTTTTTTTGTCCTTTTGTTTTTAATTCATCCCTGTATGGGGAAGAACACCTTTATTGAATTGTCACCTTGTAGCTATTAGCAAAATCCACCGTCTCTTGTACAATAAGCATTCAAAATTGGTCTTGCGGTGAAACATATCAATGAAAATTGCTATTTTTTTTTTTTTAAACAACTTTTAGGGAAAGATAGAAAGATACGATTTATATATAATTTGTGTCACAGATAATTTTCGCTTGGGGCATAAGTTGGTTGGATTTGGTTTCGACCTAACAGTTTTGTCATCCAATTTAATTAAATACCTTATTTGGGTTGAAAGAGCTTAACGCAGAAAACAAAAATCCTACTATTGAAACCAATGTTGTAAATCATGGTATGGGTGCTGTATCAGTATTTCTAATTGTTTCAAAAATAAAAATTTAAAGCATGTATGGATATTGTAAGAAGAGGCCAGTACGCTTTGTTACGAACCGATAACAACACTCATCTAAATGGGTTGATGGTCATCTGCTTTGTGTGAAAATTTGTTTGTACCAAAAGTAAAAAACCGGTGATTCAGTGAATCGGTTTTGGCAATATTATGTAGAGTATCCGTTTGTGAGTCGAGTTGGATATAAATGAGTCGAGTTCTTGGAACTCGAACTTGTTGATTGTTTCGAGTATCTTTGTAAACTCGAACTAGACTCATTTATAAACGAGTCTAGCACGAGCTGAGTATTTTCGAGCGAGTTCGAGTGGAGCCCGAGTTGGCTTGGCGAGCGAGTATTTTCGAGCCGAGTTGGCTTGGCTCATCATACAGTCCTAGCTTAGTGGAAAGACATTTTACCTTGAACTTGATTTGTTGATTGTTTCGAGTATCTTTGTAAGCTCGAACTAGACTCGTCTATAAACGAGTCTAGCACGACTCGAGTATTTTCGAGCGAGTTCGAGTGAAACCTTAGTTGGCTTGACTCGTTGTACAGTCCTGGCCTAGTGGAAAGACATTTTACCTGCATCTTGGTATCTGGCACAAAAAAAGGGTAGAGCCCATGGGAATTGAATGAGGACACTGTCCAATTCTGCTAGAACCGGGTAGGCAGCCCACGTTGTTTAAATGACTCGACTCTGGAGTCTGGAGTGACCAAATATCAGTTCAGCACATCCTCGTGGAGAATTCAAAAAAATTTTCTTGTTAAACAACTTCGCTTTTCTGGTTCTGCGTTGGAGTTAGATGCCTTTTTATGATTACGCTGGTGAGAAAATGGCCGCTGGTGCTAAGCCACTAACAGGTCATCATTAGTCATATTTTAAAAACGATTATGGACGGAAAGCAGTCCAAGGCACTCTAAAATGTCATTCATGGAAGAAAACAC
Source organism: Nymphaea thermarum (assembly GCA_011799765.1). Classification (NCBI taxonomy): domain Eukaryota; kingdom Viridiplantae; phylum Streptophyta; class Magnoliopsida; order Nymphaeales; family Nymphaeaceae; genus Nymphaea; species Nymphaea thermarum. Next base: position 72,188 of record JAANDH010000017.1, on the reverse strand, counting down.
CACTAAAGGCTTCATATTTTGCTTTAATCATACTCATCAAGTCTAAGTCCTTTCTTGTCGGACATCGAGCAAACTCTTGTGGAATCAACGGAGAGAAGGATTTCCCCTGAACTGCTTCATATTTTGCTTCAATCACACATCATGTTGATCATCTAAGCTTTCTTTAATGGCTCTCTGCCTAAAATTAACTTCCCTGGAATTGTTGGTATCAGCCCATCTGCCCAATATATAACAACTTGCTCAAAAAACTTTGAATGCCTCATGAATTTGAGAAAATACTCCTGGTTTGGTATCAAAGAAAGAGGTTCGATTAAGTATTCAGGACAGATTAATGGAGCCGGTTGTAAATCGAATGACTAAAGAGTATGAAATCTTCCTGTAGATTGTGATCCTATTTAAATCCCAATTACGACCTGCAAACTTCAATTACAAAAATGAAACAAAGATTACTTTGTTGGGTATGATCCATATTTGGTTTTTGTTTACAATATCTTGGCATATTGTAGCAACGTTTGATTCTTGCAATCTTTTTGTGCAACCATTTGTTCCAATATCACTCTATAGATTCAAATCTAGTTTCTGATTTGCCTTGGGTATTGGCTTTGACATAGATCTGGTTTGAAACCCACCCGGATCGGAACCGTCAGCAAGTTTGGATCTCAGTGTCCAGTTAGATATATCATCTTTGGCTTTGGATGTGGCGTTGTGATCCTGAATTAACTGAGGTTTTGTCTTGTTTGTTTTTTAGTTTAAATTTGATTAATAAAGTTCAGTTTTTTTTTTTTTCTTTTTTTTTTTTTTGCTTACCATTGTTGCTTGATAGTCCCCACTAAATCCAGAGTATCAAAGAAAACAAATCCGGGTTCTATTTCATGATTTCATATCTCAAAACAATGCTTTGGATCCAGTCTAGATGTCCAAAATCCAAATTATTTGCAGTTTTGATCCCAATAACTCATTCAATCTGGTAACAATTCTTTATAACAGTAACTAGCCGTGAGTTCATACCCAATGCGCAGCTGTAGAACGGCCTTCTGTCTCACTCTTTCTCTCTCAATCTCTATACACACATGTGACGTGTGTAGATCTTGACAACTCGGTGCAAACACACAACTCTCTTTAACTCCCCCCACATGCAATGCTCACTTTTGTATCGAGTGGTGATGGAAAGAAAAAAAAAAGAAACATAAAAAGTTAACAGTTGCATCCAACAATGGATCTTGCAATATAATCTCCCTATATATAAACAAGGATCAAGTAAGTAAAGTCTAGTGTTTTATGTGTAATTATGCTGAATAAAAATGCTAAAATAAAAGCATCATTAATATTAAGAACTTTGTAGAAGATACAGATTAGATCTTCATAATTTTGGATATTTTGGATCCACTATTATATTTCAACTTGAGTTCAAGTAAAACAGCTGGAAAACGAATAGACTGAATGTATGCGTGTCTGCGCGCACACACACACTCTTATATATATGTATATATTTATGTATATGCGTGATTGGTAGATACCAGACCGTATGGGTACGGGATAAAAACCAAACATCTTGAATTCATGTTACAAAGTGTTTTAAACAAAATATGAACTTTCTAATGTGTTTGTAAACACTAATTTAATACAAATCATGCTTTGGTTCAAGCCATTTTTTGTAAAAAATAATTTATTTTTATACTATCAAAATTTTAATGTTATAAGAGCGGCTCATTTTTTACAATTAAAAAACATTATTTAGGTAAAAAACGGCTTAATATATGTTTCTCATCAAATCACTCTTATAAACAGGGGCGGAGCCAGGATTTTGTTGTGGGGCGGGCCATGTTGGTGTATGGAACTTGATTCATACTGCACACTCATGTGCCATTGTCGCGGGTTGGTTGGGGGTTGCAGGGGGGCAGCGTCCCCTTGCTCGGGGAGCATATATGTCTTTTGTACAAATGCGGGGTTTTGCCCCAATCCTTATGTTGAGAGGAGAGCCGCCGCTTGTGTGGGTTGTTCTGTGTGTGTTCATCTGAGAGAGAATACAAGAGATCTGTGCGACCGTGGACGTAGGAAATTATTGCTCTGAACCACGTAAATCGTTGTCTTCTTCCTTGTTGCTTCTAATCTCCTCTTAAGAGTATGAGCGGAGTGTTTTGTGTGTTGTTCCTAACAGGCCAAACCATCTGCGGGTCGGGCCAAACTAAAAAATTTTGATTTTTTTACATATAAAAAAAAAAAAATTTTGGCTCACCCGGGCGGCCCCCCCCCTCCCTCCGCCCCTGCTTATAAAGATCATAATTATAAGGTTACATTGCAAAACAATATTTTAATAATTAATTTCAATAGGTCTGGCTTTTGTTTCTTATGTAAGTGGACCGGATATATATATATATATATATATATATATATATATATATATATATATATATATATATATATTTGAGTTTTTTTAAAAAATTTTTAAGGCGAAAGCTTTGAGCTCAAAATTATGCAGAAATTTAAATTTTGATGGCAGAAAATCAAAGAAAGTTGATGCGGTGAAGAGCGTCTAAACGTCTGACCAATAACCGTCAGTCTCTCTCTCTAAAATCAATGTGCCTTGACATGCCTCTTAAATCACGTAGACATTTAAATTGCAATCAAAGAAGTTGATGCGGAGTTCAGTTCGGTCGATAAACCGAGTTCACGCCCTTTAGCAAGGACACCGTCTAGCTTTCCGCAACTTCGAACGCCCCTCGCTCTCTGAAGTCTAAAATCAAGGTTCAAAGGGTATAAATACTGTCCGTTCCCATTTTTTTTGTCTCCCTCCTCCCTTCGCTCGCCAAACGCCCAACCTCCTCTTCCCTCTGGCGCTTCACACGCCCCGACGTCTCCACTCTCCCGCTCTTTGCTTCCCTCGTTCCTCCCTTCTCCGACCTTTCTCAGTCTGCTCATCTTGGGCTCCTCCTTCTTCCCCTTTCTTGCATTTATAGTTCTCTAGGGTTTTCCCGCCCAGCCCTAAAAGGGCGGGAGTGACAGGAAAAAGGGGCAGGCATTAAAAGGGGGGAAGTGGGTTTCCTGTTCCGCCTCCTCCTGCTCGCTCTAATGAGGGGGACAACGGCGGTCTGAACGGAAATATTGGGTGATCGCCGGACGGCGCGCAATGGGTAGCACCGGCGAGCCTGACCGGAAAAGGCGCCATTTCAGCGCCATCTCGCCCAACTCCACAAAGAAGCATCCGCTCCTTCCGTTCTCCGAGGATAAAAAGGCATGTTTTCGTCTTCCCTATTCGCACTTCTTTATTTTTTTCTGTGGTTCGCGGTTGCCTTTTGCTCCATGAATGTTTTCGATGTAGTCTCCGCAGTACGGTGTTTCTTGATTGAGTTATGGGTTTTGATTCTAGGGCTTTGCAACCTGATTTCGGGAAGTTGATGGGTGTATCTTTTGATTACGTATTGTCTGCGGCATGCATGTTTGTTTGTCATGTGCTTCTTGATGTGTAATTTGCTAGGGTTTCTCTTCCCAATTTTTATTGATCTTCGGAGTTCCGGCCATGAGCTTCTCTTTTTTGGTGTCCTTTTGTTTTCTGGAGATTCGCTTCACGTGCATGGAGAAACTTACTAGCGTTTCGCTGCTATGCTCAAGAATTAGGGTTGGGGTTTAGTTTTTCTCTTTTCAAAATTCGCCGAGACGATTTAGTTGCTTTCTCTTTAAGGGCGGGTTTTTTGCATTTCTTGTGTCATTAGCTGAAGCTGTTCGGTCTACTTCTCCGTTCAATTAATTCGCCTTTCATGGGATGTCCTTTTTTTTTTTTTTGATTTTGTAATGGTTGGATGAATATTTGCAGTGTTAGTTATCTCCCTTCAACTGTCTATGATGTCACGGATATTAGAGTATCACTACTGTACAACCAAGACCGCACCTGGTTTTCTCTCATGTTTTCTTTTGTTTCAGTTCCTTCACATGTGGTATATTCGTATGCTGATTGCAGAATTTTGGGTTCAAATATCTCATGTTCATTGTTGGGTATTTGCTTCAGATATTGTATTTTGTTCTCATACATGCTTTAGAACTCGGTTAGGACTTTTGTTCATATAACAATGTCACAGTATCGTGTTTAGAGGTTAATGTTTACAGATTAAATTGCTTTATATCTAGGTTCTGTAGGTTTTCATCCATTTTTTATCTCTTGATTTCGGAAGATCTTTTTGTACAGGGATTGTTGACCCAAAATTATATCTCACAGGGATTATTGTTCCCCTGAAGTAGTATTTTAATTGTTTTTTCTTTTGTTGTCAGGAAACTGTATTTGGTGTTTTAAGACATTGATTAATATGTTCACGTTCTTATATTTCCTTTTATTCTCAAAGGTACATGTCTATGGATTTGATGCATTCAAAGGAGCTTGTTCACACATCAAAAGTAATTTTTTGGACAGGATATTAACATGCAGAGGGAAAATATCCAGAGAAATTGTCTTTAAATTTTTTTAAATTGGGACAGTTTCAGAGTGCACACTCATCCACACATGCTTGCTACTCTCTTTATCATTCTAGCTATTGTTATAGCGGCAGCCTTATAGGTTTGTTTTTGGTTAAATAGACAATCTGCAATTGGTTGCTATACGAAAGGTTTTATAGTGATCTAATGCTTTTAGTGTTCTGCCATTTAAATAAAAATGAAAAATTCATATTGCATGAGCAATTAGCTTTTTCTTTTAAAAAATGTAAATCCATCAATATTTGGTGGGTATGTGACTCATTTAATTCTTATGAGAAGGTAAAAGCAACTTTAGAACCGGCAAAGATTCCTTAGGAGAGTGGTAGTTTTCTCGTTGCAGCTTTGAATCTCATCCAACTCTTGGATTACTATATGCAGCGTTGGAAGTGTGTTTCTACATTTCAGTGTCATCCAATTGCTGCTTGTGAGCTTATTGATATATTAATATTCAAGGTCCCTTCTAGTTTACAATATATATGGAATGTGATTCTTGAGGACAGAAGTGCTGCATAGAGTTAATATTAGTTCTGTTTTTGAATTGTTCTTTGGCTTTTTCTTCCCTACTTTATTTTCTCTTAATTTCTCATTACTTGTTTCCAGATTGATGCTGCTGTCCTAGAATTTAAAAATCAAAAGCTTCTCCAGCAGCTAGAAGCTCAAAAAGTTGAGTTTGCTGTGCTTGATGATAAATTCAGTCAGCTAAAGGCAAAACAGCAGGATCATGATAGTATATTGCTTGTTGTCAATACATCTTGGGAGCAGGTATTTGTCCTTGGAAATACTTTTATGCCGTTTCCGCTTTATCTATGGGATGCTAATTTATTACTAATGTGCTTGTCCTCATAGCTGGTGGATGACTTGGAGTCTATGTCAATTCATACAAATGGAGCATCAAATGGCACCAATGGGTTGAGTTCCTCCCAAAGTTCAGGTTGTAAGATATATTTATTGCTTCTTTTTTTTTGGCTGACGGTGGGACAGTTTGTTGCCTAAAACATCAAAAAGTGGAAATGCCCAACTTAGACAATGCTGGCAGTTATGATCAACTATTCAAAAGGACTTTTGCATAGATTTTTTTTTTAACTTTTTTCTGTTTAGAACTTTAAATTTAGAGGCATCGCCTTAGTGATTGCTGAAATGAGGCAACGTAGATTCCATATTGCTTGTTGGGTGATAGGGCAGTTGGCTTGAGTTGTTCAATCACCCCCACTTTTCCTTGTTTTCATGGTGTGCTATGAACCTCCTCTGCTGGAGGATGGGCATAGCTGGTGGCATGGGATTTGGTATGAGCGACTTGATACAACACTGGAGTGATCAGGCACCTAGAACAGGTCCCTGGCATTAGCTTTCTCCTTCTGAGGTCAAGTCTCCTGGTGCAGTCCAAGAGTCAAGCAGACCAAATATATTGTGCTATGAACCTCCTCTGCTGGAGGATGGGCATAGCTGGTGGCATAGGATTTGGCACGAGCGACTTGATACAACACTGGAGTGATCAGGCACCTAGAACAGGTCCCTGGCATTAGCTTTCTCCTTCTGAGGTCAAGTCTCCTGGTGCAGTCCAAGAGTCAAGCAGACCAAATTATTGTTCCTTTATGGCTATTCCTCACTATTTCGTCCTTGTGATGCGGGGGAACCATGGCAATTAGGATGGCAAGATATGGACGACCATCTATCTAGTTCCTAGTCTGAAAGATTAGGGACTTGTTCCAGTGGAGATTCCCTATATATCTGTGTGTATGTATGTATATATGCACTAACAACAAGATTTTAAGCAAATAAGCACATATATTCATTGTTTATATTCATAAATATAGATTATTATACAAAATACGAAAATATATTAAAGAATACGAAAAATGAGTCGGCTGTGTTTAAGCAGTGTCTAGCACTTTCCCACTGTCCAGCCGTGTTGACAGGGGTGTGGTGCTCTTCCAGGAGTTTCCATGTTACAGAACATAAACTGTTTCTAATGAAGCCATGTTTCTTGTGTCTTATTTGGGAACCGTCATCCTGATATTTTTATTGGCTTCCAATACATATCGGCCTGTCCATTTGGTATTGAATAAACTGGATGGTCATTGAAACATCAGGTAGAGTCATCTGTTGTATAAGCAGGTGAATTTGCTGAGTCTTTTTCTGTCCATATAGTTAAACTTATAACTATTATTTGTTTGCAATGAAAAACCATGTCATATGGAGATATGCCTGTGGGGCTTCATCTTATGTATAAATTATATTGAAACTTGATGGTCATTGCAATATGGCTCCATGTAACTTAGACATGCCTGTAGTTCTTCAACTTATGTAGAAATTGGATTGGAACCTTGATAAAAATGCTATCCCTTATACCTTCGATTGCATCCATGTGGCATATATATCACAAGATTTTAGATGTTCTGAAGCCTCATGTTATGTATATGTAGGTATATTTCTTTCTGCAAATGTGCCAATTTCATATACATTCAGACATGATGTCTCATGAGATTTTCCATCGCTTTGCATTGCAGATGGAGCTTCATGTAGACCAGAGGATTCTTTCTTGTGCAGACTCCTGGAAACTGGCGCTACTGATACTAGCTCTCCCACTATGTCCTCTAACCAGATGGAAGATCATTTGGGAGATGGACGTGCATCGACCAAGACTATTCTAAAAAATATAGTTATGGCAATTCATTACTTGGAAACAAATGATAATTTATTTGCTACTCTTGATGGATTTCTCCCAAATGATGGTATGTTGACAAAAAATCCTGTTAGGTGATGGCTTTTGTTTTCTGTTTCATAAGGCTGTTTTTATGATACTGACTTGTTTTTTCTAACAGAGTCAAGCAAACAGTTTGAGAAAACAGTGACTGACTTAAGAATGGAGGTGAAAAGCTTAAAAGTAGCGTTAGGTGATATTCATTTGAAGCACCGGTCATTGTCAAATGAAGTGTACTCTAGTAGAGATACCAATGCAAAAAATAAATTGGAGCTTAAACGTTTGACAGGTAATGACATTGGATGATGGAACACATGGCTTACTGCATTCCCTTGTATTGTAAAAAATTTCAATTCGAACAACTGCACAAATGCCCATAGCACAATCTTTTCTTCATTGGACTAGGTTTTTTTTTTCATATAGGAAATCTAGTTGCATATAGTTTATCTTAATTTTTTTTGTTTTAAAACATACCTAGGAGTGCAAATTACTTATGAAAAAGGTTGATGTAAATTGTTTGTGCAGGTGAGCTAGAGAGTACTATTTCTGAACTTGAGGAGAGCAACCGGAAACTAGCTTTGCTGAAGGCACAAAGGGATTCTGCACAAGGTGCAGTTTTTCCTGTCTTGAATATAGGGGCTAAACATGCCTCTATGGAGAAGATAAAGGAAAAGCCAAGGGATTTTCATGACATGGAATCTGCTGTTAAGGAGTCCTCTGTAAGGAATTACATGTCAACTGTCATTTGGTGGCCAGCACCTCTTATGTGTTGTGTGGTAACTGAAATGCTGATGGTTTGAACAGGATTTAGCATCAAGTCGACTTGAGAAACTGAGGAGTGCACATGAGGAAAAGATAAATGTCTTAAGACAGCTGCAAAATTTACAGGTGAATACTTGTTGCCAAAAAAATTTCTTTTTCTTGCAATCCTTGTTCTATTATCTCAATTTTACAACCATGTGATTGTATTTTGCCTCTACTATTCTTGTGGTTTTCTTTGTTATAATTGATTTTTTATGCATGCATTACATTATTTGGACAGGCATCATTGAAGGATGTGAAACATATAACTTCATCAAATGCTTTCCGCTTGTTAAGTAATGAGCTTGAAGAGTCGAAAGCACAGTTTGAACAGTATCAGGCACTGATGGAGAAACTACAGGTGGTAACTGGTCGGTAGATATGTTTAGAATCTGTGTTACATTGCTGCTATACGAATCTAACCTAAAGCTCTAACCATAGGATTGGCTCTTGGTTGTGTAGGCTGAGAAGGATAATTTTGCATGGGGAGAGAAAGAAATAGGCTTGAAAGTTGACATAGCTGAAGTTTCAAAAAGAGCTGCTATTATTGCCGAGTCTAGAATAGATGATCTAGAGAAGGAGATAGAGAGGCAAACTCAGGAGAGGGATCTGTTGGAAATTAAATTAGAGGAAGCAGCAAAGGAACCAGGTATAAGTATGGAAGAGGGATTTTCATCCTTCTAATTTCTTTCTGTTAGTTTAATCTTAAAAACTAGAGTAATGCCTGAAGAAATTCTTTTCTTATAACAGGAAGGAGAGAGATTATTGCAGATTTTAAGGTCAGGGTTTCTTCACTTCACAAAGACATGGATATGATGCAAACAGAACTAAACAAATATAAAGAAGCTGCCCTGGATATTCATTCTTTACGTGCTGAGGTTCAATCATTATCTAGCATTCTCAAAAGAAAGGTTTGTTATGAATAAATCTGAAACTATTGGATCTGTTATTGCAGTTTCGATATTGTAATTGTAAATGCACACATTTAATATTGTAATGTGGTCAATGTTTCATGGTGTCATTGAGGAGCTAAGAATGTTTTTTCCTGCAGGTTAATGAGTTGGAGATCTTATCCGACAGATCGGATGGACAAATTGCTGAAATAAAAAAATTGCAAGCTTTGGTATGTAGAACTTAGATCATATGGACATTATGTTTCTAAAATGGCAAATGCACTGTATTTGCATGGCTCTGTTCTGAGATCGATAATGTGCATGGGCCATCCTATGGTTGATAATATGGGACATGGCTTGGACACAACAGAGTCAAAGATTTTTTTTGTGTGTGTATATTTTGGTATATTTTATTTAGTAATCCATATCAAATAATGGTGTGTGCTTAAGATCGTATTGTTGATATATATATTATATAGACATGGCCCCGTTGCCATACCTAAGTCTTTTGCAAATGCTTCGCACTAGTGTCTGCGTCTGCACTTTTGCCTGCATCTATTTGACAATGCCCTTTGTTGTCTCGTTTGTTTTAAGGGCCGGGAAGAACTTATAAAAGCATGTATATCAAAGCAGTCATGAGGAAGTGAGTTGATGCTTATTCAAAATGAGAGCTGTGATTGCATTGTCAGAGGACAACCTGTCAATGTAATTGTTGGTGGTTCTAATGCAATGCAAGAATGACTTCCCTACATAATAATTGGCTACCTCTTGCAGTTATGTGTGAAGTAAGGGACTCATTTTTGTGAAATCCCATGCAGTCGCAATGGTAGCACATGGGCGTAGCAAGCAACATAATTTATTGCCCTCTTTTAGCTACAAATGCATCCGTAATTGCTCAAGAAACTTTGCATGTTTCTGGATACACTACTGGGAAGGAGATACTTTTGAATAGAATATAGTGACACAGGAACCCAAAATAGAAAAGCAAAGCACAGAGAAGTTGTTGGCCTTGCATGCCTTTCTTATGTTATGTTTGTAGGCTTGTAGCTCTAGATGCGATATATACTCTGATGCTTTTTCCAGTTGAGTTACTCAGAAGCTATCATCTTTTTTGTCCTCAATGCAGGTCTCTGATTTGAGAGAGAGTGATCAAGAGTTAAAGCTGATATTAGAAATGTATCGACGTGAATCCACAGATCCAAGGTCAGAACTCATGATATTTTCCTTTCTTAATCCTGTACAAAATGTAGTTGGCTTTACTTCAACTTTACCCAGATAGAATGTGCACTGATCTTTTCTGCCTTCGCAACTTTCTTTGTCATGTCACAGTTGGGTTCTTGAGATTTGTCTTTTTACTGCAGAGACATCATTGATGCAAAAGACTCAGAGTATAAAGCATGGGCACATGTTCAGTCTCTGAAGTCAGCTCTTGATGAACACAGCTTAGAATTGCGCGTTAAAGCTGCCAATGAAGCTGAAGCAATATCCCAGCAGAGGCTGGCCACTGCCGAGGCTGAGATTGCTGACTTGAGGCAGAGATTAGAAGCTTCTCAAAGGTTGATTACTTAATGATCCTTATAGACTCCTCCTTTCAGTGCATACTGTATAAACTTTCTCAGTGTGATCCAAAATTGGAGATTTAGGACCTCTGCATTTTCATGAATAACCTGCCTGCCATATTCCATCATGGTCATGTTCTGTTGATAAATAGTTTTGAAATAGTTCTGTTGACAATGGAAGTCCACTTCAACTTGCAGTTTCCATTTTCATTATCATTGTAGCAAGGGGCTTACCCTCAATTGTTGTTTACAGGGAATTGGTTGAACTCACTGAGGGCCTGAAATCCAAAAATGAAGCAAGCGAGCTGTACCTCTCTGAGATAGAGGTTTCTTTTCCACTCTTTTCCTTTGTGTAGATTGTAATGCGTTATATTACTTGGGTAAGTATCTGCATGATGCTTCTTACACTATGTATTTGGCAGACAATTGGTCAGGCATATGAGGACATGCAAACACAAAACCAACATCTGTTGCAGCAGATCACTGAAAGAGATGATTACAATATTAAGGTAATCAATATATATGGCCCAATTTTACAATGTTTTGGCATCATGTGGCACTGTCTCTATTATTCAATCTTCAATGAGAAGTTGTACATGAATTATGTTAATTTCCTGTGCTTCGTCATTGATTATATTCATAAAGAATTATCTCATGCTAATATAATCATAGACTGTAGTAGAATAGTATCTAATTGGTCTGGAATGTTCATCGAGGAGCTCGACTGAATAGGACAGAAGTGGTGTTTTGTACAGAACCTACAGCGCCCAGTGGAGTACAAATTTTGTAGGTGTTACATCTATATGGTTGCGTCTGCTGCATTGTGTTAAGGCTGTTATTTGTTGTTCGGGAATTGGGAAACTAGCCACAAAAAGTTCCTTCTTCTTTCCTTCTTGGTGAACTGCTTTTCTTTGTTTTTTTTTTAATTAAATTTTTGAAGGAAAAATTTAGTACATGTAGGGAATGTGAAAAAGCCTTGTCAACAAGAATCTTTTTCTGCTCCTAGAAGGACATAAAGTTTTTGCACTATTTATTGTTGGTTCTTTTGCTCCACGTATTCCATGGCTATCTGGTAATTTTACTGTTTCTCCTATGCTGTAGCTTTTTAGCTCACTACTCTATAGCTTGATCTATGGTAGATGTGGTTCTATAGCCACTGAATTAGATATTATTTAGTCAGAACCCTAGCATTGCCGTTCAGACAATTTGCACCAGAGATCATGATACCAGCATCTTAGGCATGGTGAATCAGTATTGGTTGCATTTTGTCCTTAATTTTGGAAGGTTAATACATCAAATAGAAACTAAATAGAAACTACAAGGACAGTTCTTCCCTTTGCTAGAAAAATTATTTAGGTTAACTGCTGTGTGTTTCATTTTTCCTAAAATGGATTTTCTTGAGGGAAGTATTGGGGTTCTTCAAAATCTTTAAAATGTAACGAAAAAGGAAAGAAAGGAAATATTCATATTAGTTTTTTAATGAACATAGAAAAGGATTGTAAAAAGTTCTAAATGATATGTCCTAGTAGTATCTTTTAATCTTGAAACATCTTTGCAAGTAAAATAAACAGAAAATGGGATAAATGTCAAGAAAGGTCTCTTTTTGAAAATATTATGATGCTATCCTGATTGCATCACTGCATTTATTGTAGACTCGATAAGGCTTGTTGTTTGACATGGGTTGGGTGCTTTTTTGCAATGACCAAATATTTCTAGCTGGGAATTATATTCAATATGCTCAATTTCTCAATTTAATGGGCTATGCTGGCCATTGTAAGGTAATGGTTTAGAATTTTGTAGTTCAATCATGGTCTTACAAACAGGGTGTGATACGATTATGAGCCTTTAAGATAGTCGCATAGGTGGCTAGTCCTTTTAATATTTTACTTGTAACGCATGTCAACCTAGTTTCAGTTAGTTCTAGCACGTAAGGCTTTAGATAATTGCAATTACATTTTTAGTTTTACCTCAATTTTCATGAGGAAGATTTTTATTAGGTTTTTAATGAATGATGATACAATGTTCAAAGGGTTAGTGCAAGTTTCTTAAAGTTGTTTGCAAGGACATATTTCCATGAAAGCTGTAAAAAATGATAATGGTTGAATATGTATACGTCGATACTCATAATGGGATTTTAACTGTTTTGTTAGCCATAGCACTTGAACAATATTGTTTTTATATAGACATTAAACAAAAAAAAATTATGGTTGTTCATATTAAAATAGAGAAAATTTCTGCAAGAAGGGTACGTGCACTTCCTAAATATTTAATACTCCCAATTTTCTTTTTTAAAATTTCATGGTGTTTTTTATACTAGTATCTGGTGTAGACATGCTTAGTAAGGTGTGTGGAGTACCAAAGCAATTGTGGCTCATCTTATTTAAGCAACATAGGCTCCCTACATGAATGGTTTAGGATCAGTGGGGTTGGTTGTTGATCACCGACTGTATAAGGCAAGAGGAACAGATACAATTATTTACACTTTGTAAAGTCAACAACTCATGTGGCGCTTAGTGGGACACGTTTCCTCACTAAATAACATCTGAACTGAATTAATGAATTAAAAAGCTGTCAGAGGGAACCCTGAATATGTGGGAACATGGCAATTTTTTATTAAGTTTCTATAAAAGCGGATATGGAATTGGAGCAAAAAATTGAATATCTCCTTGACATAGACGAAAAGGAATTAAAACTTCTATCCTGACTTGAAAACTTTGTCTTCCACAACTTCACGTAAAGGTGTGGACAAAACCAAAACCATTTGATGTATCCTTTGCATTTCTTAATGTGTGTCAAAACACATGAAATTGTTCGCATACAACAAGAGAGGCATCTAAAAGTTGTTTCTGTGTTGTCCTAATCCAAGTGCATCCTAACAAGAGCACTAGTCTTATCTCTCTTTGCATGCCAGGAGCATAGGACGCAGAGAGAGAGAGAGAGAGAGAGAGAGAGACATGAAGAATATGTTCAAATCCTATGTCAGGACTGGTTTTCTAAATTGCTGTTTTCTATCACCCTCACCTACTTTTTTTCTCTCCCGACTCCTTGTTTTCCCATCTAACAACCATGCCTTCCAACCTAAAATTGGTGGATCCCATGCAGCAGTGGAGGCCTAAACAATCAGTCCAATGTGGCACTGGTTTTACTCATTGCTGATGTATATACACACAGGCTTGTGCATGCGAGGAAGAAGTAGGACCAGTAAAAATTTTTACTGGTTTCACCATTGTCATTTAGGAACTGATACTCTTACTTGATTCTATTCTGAACCATTAAATGATTTCATTCAGGTCCAAGTCACCAAGTTTTCAAGAACTGAGAAGCCAGATGGTTATCACATGCAGTAACCGTCTCCTTTCCAAAAAGTGGTGCACACGCACACATAAGTGAGAGAGAATCATCTCAAGTGCAAACTCTTGGAAAACGATGTCTTTACATTGAATGAAAGCAAACTTAGAAAGAAAACAGTGGAATTGGAATTGAAAACAAAGTTTGAAGAGGAAAAAAAGGCAAACTGATATAAGACAACCATGAAGGTTGCAAGGAATGAGCAAAATCGAACTTTCATCATGACACACAGTGTATTATGATGAGCTGCAACATATGCTACGATGCTAGAAGCTGCATATATTTCGGAAGCAAGTATGGAACTGAAAAAAGAAATTTAAATGTTAGTGATTCAGAATAAGCCTAGAAATAAATAGACAATTAGATAAAACTACTCGCAAGAATAGTGTACTACTAATTCTTTTAAAAAATAATAGATTTACATAGAACAACATGAAACATGCAGAAATGAGGATAGAAGCTGAAAAAAAAAAGAAAAAGAAAAAGGAAATGTGATTAAGAAGCAAGGCAAGATCAATGGACGAGCGAACTTCTCGGAGGGTGACTTCATGTTAACATTGGATTTGCGCGGCAAGTAGGGCGTTCTTGTGATGTAGGATTCTAGCAGGGTGCTAGAAAGTTTTGCATGCATTCAAGAGGGAACTCATTGGACTAAGATATTTTGTTATGACAACAGGCTATACATCATGTCTGTTCAAATTCATTTGTTTTTTCTTTTACATGAAAACTTTGTATATGGTGCTACAGATTAGCTAATCTGAAATCAGAGAAGCATCAGAATTGGATATTGATGTTCTGGATTGTATTGCCTGGCATATTTCAGTTTTCAGTTGCCATTCCATTTTTCTTCTCTTCAATAGTCATTATGTGACCAGATTGATTCATGTTTTGGGCTTACTCTGTAGTTCAGCCTCCTATTTTATTTGTTGTGGCTTGTGCCTAGGTGTCAAGTTAGGCATGAGTCAGGTTTTTATATGGGGTCTATCTAGGTGCCGTGTGAGTCACATGATAGGTCGGAGGTGTCATGTTCAAAGCTGGCTTAGCCTTGCTATTTTTGCATATTAACTTGTTGGGAATAGTGTCTATTTTGACCAGAAAAGGATAGTGAATCCCACCTTTCCGAATAATGGGGATATCTTTCATTTACACTCATGATCACTCTAATGGCAGGTGGATCATTCTCTCTTGCTCGATTTGGCAATCTGAATAGGTTTGTTCTTTGGGTGCCTGACTAAATCTTGCCGGTCCTTTTGGGCTTGACCCAATAACTACTTGATTATCAGGTTCAGGATTTTGGCTGGTAAAAGTTGTTTTTTGGCCTACCAGGTTTTATGTGCTGTAAATCAAGCCTGCTAGGTCTCTTAATTAGTTTATTATATGTATTCAGTGTCTTTCAACTTTCAAGATATCGTCATGTGATGAGTAAGATTCTAGCCAAATTTATTGCTGTTTAACATAGCATGACTTTGGACTGCTGCACCATTAAACGTGAATGATTATGTGTTTTCTTCTACCTATTAGTGGCTCATATTCTAAAATTAATGCTGCTGTATGCATGTATTCTGCAACCAACAAAGATATTGCATGCAATCAACTCATTTCTTCATTTTTTTTATTCCAAAATATCATTTGCTCATGGGGTTTTGTTACCAATATTATGCTTGGCAGTTGGTTATAGAAGGTGTGAGGGCAAAACAGCTTCGGAATGCTTTGCTTGTGGATAAACAATCAACAGAAAAGGAGGTTCTGCAAGTCCAATCGAGCTTGGACTTCTACAGGCTTAAAGCTCTACGCATTGAGGAACAGGTTTGTCCTTGATAGTTGATACTGAAGCTCAGACCAGATTTTTCCATATTTGGATTAAACAACTCTTTTCCTTGTCAGGCAAAAACCTTCTCAGAGCAGATCGGGAAGCTTGCGGAGGATGGTTGGCAGAGCTCAACCATCTTAGAGAACTGTAGGAGGAGAATTCTGGATTCACAGAGAGAATCCCATTGGCTGAAGCAAACATTGGATGAGTCACAGTCCAAATTACAAAGGCTCAGAACAGATGTTTCTGAGATCCGCGTGGGGCTGGAGAGTGAGCAGTAATATTCTCTAACCTCACTTTGAAAGAACATCTCCGACAAAATATTCTATGCATTGTTTCTACAGTTTACCTGGGAAAGAATGATAATTCCAAGTTGTTAATGAGCTTTGCATTAGCTACACTGGGTTGTTTTTAACCGATACAGATTGTATGTGTTTAACCAGGTTTAAAAAGAAAAGAATCATTGAGGAATTGGAAGTTTTGGAAAGGAAAGAAGCTCGTCTTTGCGCACGTACTGATAGTGGTTCATCAGTCTTGGAGAAGCTTCAAGATGAAATCGATGCATATGAAGCCATATTGAAGTGCAATATTTGCAATGAGAGACGCAAAGAGGTATTACATGCCCATTGTATTTATTTTTGGGGATATTCCTGTGAAGTAGAATTAGATTCTTGTAATTATGGCTGTATAATGTTTCTTGCTTCTCTACTTGGGTCTGATTAGTCCACTGAATGAGGCAAGAGGCACTAGATAGAAGATCATGCATGCAAATTGCTTAGGTGGAACTGACTCCCTTGAGCTTGATAATATTGAACTAGGCTTAAGCCAAATTCTTCGAAAAGATAAGTCTTGACATACTTGTCAACACAAGCAGCACTCGTTTGGTTGTTCCCTTATTTCTAGAGAAGTTGAGTTAAGCTTCCCAGGTCTTCCTCCTTGCCACATATTAACATTAACAAGAACAAGTTTCTTGTCTAATATAAATGTCTGCTTGGCTTTAATCACATTGTTGGCATATATTGGTGTATTAAAAGCAGTGTAAGCTGAAGCTTTTGCATGGATTAGTTTCTTTTGTAGTTGGTGATTGTCACTTCATTACCCACAGTGTAATCCAGTTGCTTGAAGACTCAAGTACCGTTTGGTACTTGAGGTCTTTTTCTTAGTATAGTGCGTTAGATTTTCTTCTTCTAATTATTGTGTTATCTGGTGATGTCGAGAAAGCAGTTGCTAGAGATATATATCAGGTCTTCAAGTTGTTTAGCAGTTTTCTGATTCTTGTATGCCTTGGATATTATCTACTGGCATGGGTTATTTCACTTTCTTGAAGAAACTTGGCAAGGCCCTGAACCTTTTAACATTCACCTATTTTTTCACTTGGTGGGGAGGCTTTGTTCTTGGCACATATCGTGGAGTTGATTCAAATAAATGCTTTGCATTATTGGGACGTTCATCTTCAGAATGGTCCCTCGTCTGCCCTGCTTGAATCAACAACACACTGGACCTTAGGATTCTGATCCCTGCTCTTGGATTTCAGGTTGTCATAGCAAAATGCTACCACCTCTTCTGCCATCCATGCATTCAAAGAACGCTTGAGAATCGCCAGCGGAAGTGCTCTATATGTGGTGCCAGCTTTGGGCCAAATGATGTCCTAAAGGTCTACTTCTGATAGATAAACGGTCTGAGTATGCACAGAGACAAACAGTGGGGCTGCAAAGGAATACGGTTTCTCCCGGGCTGCAGGAGAACTTCTTGTACGGTTGCTTGACTTTCCCCCCTTTTGTAAAATATTTGACGCGTGGTTGCCTTTTGGTGCCTGGAGGTTCCTCCAGCTGGTATGATTCACCTCCCCTGCCTTAGAATTAGTAAAGGCTCAGATTCGGAGATGTAAATTCTTCTCTTTTCTTTTCCCTCGTCCATGTGAGATGCCTGGCCTCTGACCCTTGTAGAGATTTATTGCTTACCCGTCACAGCTTTGAGCACCGTGTGTTGCCAGCGAGTGATGTGATGAATCATTTGTAGATTCAAGTGAGAACTGGCAGCTCTGATGCACAATTGATATAAAAGTTTCACAGAGCCATGTGGCTGAGTTCAGTAGTGAATAAAAAGTTTCAGCAGAGTTGTTTGGTATACTTCTTCTCGTACAAATTGCTTCCTTGCCATATTTCTTGGATTCTTGGTTTCCGGTGCGCGTGCATGTACTTTCAGAAGAGGGAGAGAGAGAGAGAGGTTTGTCCTTTAAACGCCAGAACTCATTTCCAGGTCCTTGAAAATTTTCAGGTGAACACAGTTTACATGCATATTATGTAATCATGGGCGTACTACGAATTAAGATGGGGCATCTGATTTTATCGCTGGACAATCTCGTTCGGCTTTGTACTCATCCTTTACTAATTTAGGTCACCAAGCTTTTTATTGACCAACTATACAATGGAGTAATGCGCAAGATTTTGACTATGCCACCTTGTAGAGGGAAGTGCCAAACTGGTTCGGTTGCTAACAGGGAGATGGTTCGGTTGTGCTGGCCGGACGTGCTTCAAAGGCCAACCTAACTCACGACCTCGAAGACCATGCCTTGAGACGACAATACCACTGGAAATCGCAACATGTAATTTAGTTGATGCGGCAAAAACAGAGTACTTTAATTTTAGAGCCACAGTTGAGTATCTAAGCATACGATTCACCTTTTAAACCGTGCTACTATTGCCTCTAACTTTTAGTGTTTCCATGCCCATGCTTCAGAGCTCGCGCTTATTGGCTAATATATTTTCGTTGCCCATTGGAAGATGGAGTGGTTGGACAATCAAATCGGGCACTTTTGACGGGGCAGATTGCCTCATCACGCATTGTATCAAGACGTTATCACTTCAAGAAAATCATGATCATGCAACTGGATTGGAAATCAAGAACAAGAAGTGTTGCGGACGCAGAAACGCTGTACAGGTATGCCATTGCTTTCCCCATTAAGAGACTTACTTTATAGTGGCACTCGTTCCTCTGTTGGGCAGTCAAGTTCAACCGACCCCTAAGACTTACAGTCCAAGTGCCGTTTTCCACGTATACAAAGAGAGCAAATAACTGAATTCTTAACTCCTTTTTTTTTTTTGTAAATAAATGATGAAACAGGTGGGTTTCGAATCTTTGGTTCATTATTACTATTGCCTTTAAATGTATACTCGGAAGCAGAGGAACCATCATGGTCCAACCATATGGCATTTAAAATCGACAAGGTATTTCGGCTCTCAAGAATTTGGTTGTTCTTCACATCCCCCACTACTGATCGGTAAAACGAATTCCATCCTACAACCGCAACCTCTCTCTCTCTCTCTCTCTCTCTCTCTATATATATATATATATATATATATATATATATATATATATATATATATATTATAAATTCTCTTCCGCCGTTTCTCTATTTGGTCTGCTATTGTGCTTCAAGAGTCAATACCCTCTCTCTCTCTCTCCATATGGCGGAGTTCGTTCAGTATAGAACGTTTGGAGACAGACGGATCGAGATAGTTAAAGGGAAAACGTTCAGCGCTAACCAGACGTGGCTGGCGGCCTGCTCCCACCACCACCACCGTCCGCCACCTCTGCCATGTGGTGACGGTGGTGGGAGACTGCCTCCTTCTGTGGGAGAGAAGGCCGGCAAAAGGAGGAAGAAGGGCGGCTCCTCCCTCATGAAGTCGTGGGCATTCAACGATCCGGAGATGAAGCGCAGGAGACGCGTGGCCTCCTATAAGGTCTACGCCATTAAAGGGAAGGTCAAAGCCTCCCTCCGTAAGGGCATCCGGTGGATCAAGTCGAAGTGCTCGAAGCTCATCCGTGGCTTGTAGCTTTCCCTTTTTCCTTTCTTAATTTCTCTTTTCTCGTAAAGGAAATCCATGGTTTGTAGCTATACCAATGGTGTACAATGGAATCCGAGATGCTCTCTCTCTTTCTCTTTCTCTCTTTCTCTTTCTCTCTTTCTTTCTCTCTCTCTCTCTCTCTCTCTCTCTCTCTCTCTCTCTCTCCGATCCTGATTCTGATTCTCTTCATTTCTCCTTTATCATCATCCTTGTGGTTGGGGCCTTGGGGGTCATCGTCCATATGGCTTCATAGTGGATCCTGTTTGCTGATGTCCCAATCCAACATGCAAGAAGGAGAAAATTAAGTTTTACCAAGCCTGTAGTTCATGTATGCTTTTCTTGCTTGACGCCCAACTCTGATACAAGCGAAAGAAAAAAGAAGCCGATATAGTTCTTATCTAGTTTTCAGTTTTCAACTCTCTCTCTCTCTCTCATGTACTTTATACGCTAGAGGAAATTATTTTTCATATTTATGTTAAGTTGAGGACTTTAAAAAAAGTTCCTAACCTGCCATTCTTTAGTGTGTGGCCTTGGTGACCCAATTGAAGAGAAAAAGTTCAGTATTTCGGTTGATTATGGCTTTCTGAATAGTAGCCAAGCCGTTTTCTTGTACAAGTCATGGTTACTACTAGTCTACTAATTAATAGAGGGAGAAAGAAACTTTTAGGATCTGAATGACAATCTTGGTGTCGCTTGCTCTGCTTCTCTTGGTTGTAACTTGTAAGTTGGTGCACATCCACACTCTCTTCCGCGAATAACAGTAAAAAACGATCAATGATGTCTGAAACTTGTCTGTAGATTATGAACTTTCTTGAGGGAATGCTTCTCGAATCGGTGCAATTGGAAGCAGGTGTCGTCAGCGAGGTATTTATTTGTTCCCTATTGTGGGCGTCCACCATTAATTTTTACGGCGTCCATTTTCCGATGGGACCTTTCCATACTCTGTTTATGAAGGACCAGTTGAATCAATCGTGGCTGTACCTTCATTGGCTTATTATCAGGGTCTTGAATAGTTTTTCTGGTGACCTTAGATCTGATCTATTCTCGAAGGATTAGTATTTCAGATCTTCAAACTTAAAATTAGGCAGCTGATCCATGTCTCTCCTGCTTCATCGACTCTGTTTCTCTCATTCTGGACGAAGAAGTTGTGAATCATAAATCCGATCTCTTTGCACCAACATGAGATCTTTATTTAATATCGGCACTGTCATGTTGATCTGAGATCGGGGACAATAGACTGCACCGGCGAGCATTGGATCCCCTTCTCTTCGGCTCTTCTGGACTCGTGAAATTAATTGTAACGTGACTCATTATGCATATTACTGGGAACGACGTACCCACATGGCTCTGCATGATGCCGTCCTTTATTATATTTGTAATTTTTCACTTTGTTTGAGGCTTGTCGGCATCTCACCGCTCACTGGTCTGGTCATTTAGAACTTGTTCTTAGTCACAACCACATGCACATGCACATCCACACACACACACACTAATGCATCCTTTAATCAAGTTTATTGATAATAAAGAAAAGGTCATGAGTAATTGACAAAATAATTTTATAAGTGAGATTTTATAAAACATCAGTTAAGCTGATCAGATGGTTTGTAATATGTATATATATATATATATAAAGAGAAAAAGACTTGTGTCAGCCGTACTTGCCATTCAACCATGTCTGAATATACAAAGTATTCCATTTCTTTCAGCGAAGAAATTGCACAATATAAAAGCTTATTAACTTGCTTTGCTAGCTAATCATAATCAATACTACATTCACGCGAACATACCATTTGATAGGTTTATTAGAAACGTCTGAGAAAGTGATAGAAAAAGTTATAATTTCAAGTATATAGTTTAAAAGTCATAAACCAACAATCCGAATAACATTGATTTGTTAAAATCTTATGAGATCCGCTTTTGCATTAAAAAATTCATGTGTATCTTTTATGTTACACATGTACATATCGTTAGATTTGACATCTAAAAAAAAACGTACAAAGTGCTACTTAGTTGCATGGCACATTAGACAGCAAATATAATGGATAGTGAGATAGACTAAAATATATATAAAACGTCACATGGCTTCAGACGAGTGATTTTGTTTTCCTCTGTTTATTATAAGAGGGAGCATGTGGTTGATTAAATTGGGAGGGAATGGGCAATGGAGGAAGAGATAAGCCGTGCATCGACTGCAACGGCTTAATAATGGCCACCAAGTTTCTGGATATTTGCATGCATAAATAAAGTAAAATTTCAGTTATGATCCTGACTTTGGAGTATAATTTCAATACGAGACTCCAGTTCGGTGGCGGAGTCAGACAGTTCGGTGGCGGAGTCAGAAATTTTTGGCCGAAGTGCACTGAACCATCTTATCGTCCCAAAGAGTAGGATGCATGTGAGGTTGTGGGACACTGACTTGGTCACCGGTCGGCTACTGCTCGAGTTTGAGAACTTCTGAGTTTTGACTCGGACATACTCTGCACACAACTACCAAACACGAGGTTCAAGTAATCTTACTAAAGTTAGCGGGTACATGCTTCAAAAGTTCTAAAAAAAAATATAATTTACCTCCTTAATCTAAGTTTTTTTAAAAATAACTTTAATTCAATTTCTAAAAACTTATTTGTGTGTTTGAATGAGACACCAAAAACACAATTTCTTTTGCGAGTAATCGGAGGTTGAGGCCTTAGATTATTCAATCTATTTTAAAAATCGAGTTTCCCTAATTTTGAAAGCAAAAAGAAGTTTTGCCTTCAACATAACATCTTTGAGTGTCATCCACATACGCTGTTATGTTGAACAACTCAAAATAGAGCACCTAGACGATATAGTCATTTTATATTTGTTCAGATGCATTTAGAAAACATGCCAACCGCTAGGAGTTAGACTTACTCTTGGACTCGTGGATATTTTCAAACGAAAACTAGATTTTGCTTTTTCGACTTCACACCTTTCTAGATGAAGACCAGATTCCATCGGATGCTGACGACAACAATATATACATATATAAAACCATGAAAAATAAAACATTTTACATATTACAAACAAATGGCTTGACCAAAGTTTGTTCTTTTTTTAATATGACGAAGTCCCTATCGAGGACATTTAGAGAAAGAGAAGGCGACACCTCACTAAGATACTGCACATATGTCACCTGCTGGGTATATGAATATAAGGTTACTGGACATCAAGCTTAGCAAATTCAATCAAAACAGAGCTCATCATTTTACAAATTTGAGAAAGCATATATATATATATATATATATATATATATATATATATATATATATATATATATATATATATATATATATAAAATATGCGAATGGCATATTCTGCCAGGCGAGCGGAAGAACTGTCTATAACTAGAATATTATTTGGTTTAATGGCCTGAAATTACGAGTTCAGCCTCTTGGCCCCTCCGGTCACACCTGATTGTTCAAATGTTGAAGCAGTGGCATATCAGCCAGCTCAGGCTAACCTTCGCGAATGCTGGAAGGCCAACTTTTGTCTCCGATATTGACAAAAATGCCCTCCAGACACCTACTCTTTTGTCCCATGCTCATCAATCGCAATAATGGAGTGCTCATGGACCGATTGACAAGAACACCCCTGGATGATGCCTTCCACCTCCAAATTATCCTTCCTCTGCGTTAGCTTATTGTGGAATTGAAATCTTGGACCCTGGAAACAGTGGCACGGTCCTGCAAAATTTCCAGCAACGTGAGGCGATTTTGGTAAGCAAGGGCTTATATATGACGGATCCTTATCGCAATCCCTCCACTCATATCACTCGCTCCAGTCATCGAGAGAAAACCAGGCCGATCATGGCTCCCATTCGCCGCCTCCTGCCTGCTCTCCTCCTCCTCTTCGTCATCGCAGATGTGGCGACCAGCAGCTCCTCTGTAAGTAACCACCATCTTCGCCTTTTTCCATCATCATTTCGTTTCTTTCTCAGTTTTGTGCATCGTGGGCATAATGATCGCCGTGGCAGTCGATTGCGGTCAAAATTGAATGAAACTTGCCATCGTCGTCACCGTTTTTTGTCGTCTTCGTAACAAGCATGGATGCTGCCTTGCCATCATCCTGTTCGGCAAAAAAATATGAACTTTTGCACTCATCATCCCCATTCACCGACATATACAAACTCCTGGTCGCTTTAGTTCCCAAGTTCTTCTGATGGTAAATTAAATGTCATGGAATGATCTCAACTTTCACCACCATTCAACTAGTGGTATCCCCACTCACTCATCGTCATTGACCTTGATGCTACCATCATAGTCACATAAGATCGTCATGCTTATGATGGCATATCATCATGATTAAGCAACATGGACATACATAACCACCATTTGTTTATATCCTTTATCATCATCAACCTCAAGATTATATATCATCACCTGGGTCGTGTGTTCTCGTCATCATCATCACCACCACGATATGTCTTTATGTTGCCATCACCATCCTGCTTGATCATGACCATCATCCTGATTTTGATGTCGCTCCACAGAACGACAACTGTGTCTACACGGTCTACGTCCGGACGGGATCGATCATCAAGGGAGGCACCGACTCCAAGATCTCGCTCACTATCTCCGACTCCTCCTACGGGCCGGGAGTCCACGTGAAGGACCTGGAGTCATGGGGGCTGATGCCGGACGGCCACGACTACTACGAGCGCGGCAACCTCGACATCTTCAGCGGCCGGGGCAGGTGCCTCGATGGCCCGATCTGCTACCTTAACCTCACCTCCGACGGCACGCGGCCGCACCATGGCTGGTACTGCGAGTACGTCGAAGTGACCGCCACCGGGCCGCACCTCGGCTGCAGCCAGACCATCTTCTACGTTCGCCAGTGGCTCGCCCTCGACGCGCCCCCTTACCGCCTCGACTCCATCATAGACGGCTGCGCTGCTGCCACCGATTCTCATGCCAAGAGCGGAAGATCCACCTTCTATGGTGAAAATGCACTGGATCGTGATGGCGCCGAGGCCTCCTCATCCTCATCATGAACATGAAACTTGTCCATCTATGCATGTTATGTCATGCCTATCATCATCTACACGATGGTCATCGTCATCGTAAAACATGGCGATCCATGTACTATGTGAGTCGATTGTCCTGTGCTCTCAGTCTCTTGTTCTTTCTGCCCATGTGCATGTACGAGAGATTCCCTTTAGATGAACGCTTGACATTCTCATCTCTATGCTAGTTTATGATTATCCTGCTGTATACTTCACTCCCTGAGACTGGACCAGGTCATGGATGGCATCATAAAGGGGATCTAACATCCAGCACATATGGATGGCATCGTATCAACCATCATGGATGTTTGCCTTTGCTTATGCCCGAAATGGGAAAACGCAGATTCTTTTCAACCACTCGATACTCAATAATATCTAGAGCATGTAAAATGGACACCCGAGAATTGGCAATATCTAACCATGGCGTCGGCGTAGATGACCGCCCTACTAAAAGGACACTCCCGATCCCTGATTAGGTCGGTTAAGTACAAGGGTTAGCAGATGAGATGGGCAAGATACCAGACTCGGAAGAAGATCGCTACCAAGATATATCATATGTGGTAAGAGCGGAACTAGGAGAGAATATCAAAGAATAGGATCCCTACATGTAAAGAAAATGCAAAGCTAGGTACAACCAGAAATACTAAGCCATGTCCAGTCCAATTTTGGAAAACCATTAGAGGACGTTTGGTAGCTTCATATTTGCAATCCATGGATCTAAGTGGCATGTGTGGCAAAAAAAAAAAAAACCATGATAAAATCTATGGTTCATCAAACTAAGGGTCTTAGGTCAGATCCTATATCCATACTTACCTCTTGATTTTACTTATTTGCATTAAGAAACGGTTGGATTTAAACATGGAAGGGAAGGCTCGGATGTTAAATCTAAGGTTCTCAAGGATTTCAAATACAAGGCTGTCAAACACACCCTAACTGGCCAGGACAGACGACTGAATCATCTAGGTTAGATTCGGATGGATATCAAACTGAAATGAACATCAAATTAGTTCCCTTTCAAAAGGCGATACAGAAATAACTAAAACTGACCTGTACACTAGTAATGAGATATCCCACAAAACATAATGCACATTTGGATCACGTCATTCAATGGGAAAACGTAAACAGCAAATGAAATGTAATCATCTTATACCCTATGATGTAATCACACACAAAACATGCCGTTCTCATTACCGATTTTGCATGACACGTAAATCACCGACATCCATCCTTTTATGTTGAGCCACGACTATTCTTTTAGATATCATACATATGCATGAGCACATGAGCAAAAATGCAAGTATTTGAAATCAAGAAAATGGATGAATAAGAAAAACTGAAATTGCAAATATCAGCATATATAAACAAAGTCTAGAAACATGGCCAGGTACATACGGGTTATTATTTTCATGAAAATCAAGTGTATAAGAATTGCACAGCAGTAGAGTCAAACAATCAAAATAGATAGACCCAAGTTTATCCAGAATCAGTTTTCCTTTTTCCTCTTCCAAGTTCAGATGTTTTTCCAAAGCTAGTCTTCCTTTCTCTTTTTAAAGCTTGAAAAAGCTTATCAGTTACTAGTTCTCAAAGTCAAAAAAGCTTAATTGAAGACGTTCTTAAACACACCTTTGCTGAGTTTACTAAACAGAGGTCAGCCATGCACATAAATCGTATACGGCAAGTGACATGTAAATAGATGCACCTTTTTACAATCGTTTCAACTGAAACATTATTTACAGTCCTTTAAGACACCCGGTTATTCCAATCAATGTGACTATATACATGAAGCTGGAGGGATAAAACAAGATCAGCTGCCGTCACAGCCAAGATAGGACTACCACACTTTTTTGCAGCAAAGGTTCCTCTGAACCTGAAAGGACAAAAGAAATTGCGGGACGTAAGTTCCAACTGCATATCACCGTTGAGAAAAAAAATAACCCACATATTAACATTCAACAGTTAAGACAAAAGCCAGCACTAATATGGCACCTGCAATTTGGGATTCAGAATCCATATATATTCCTAAACCCTTTGAAAGCACAAGATATATGACGGTTGAGGTGAATAATTTGTCTACTATTTATGGACCCAGGGAAGAGGAGAGAGAAAAAAAAGCCCCTTCCCTAGAGACCATCGTTCCTTTTAAGACTCAAGAGTTAGCCCACAGTGACAGTACAAGATGCAGTGTTAATACAATAGCATAGACTGTTTGAGCAAGACTTTGTATATATACATCGGCATCATATTCCATGAGCACATGAAGTTCTCTATCATGGTTGCTAATTAATCATCATTACAGAAGTTGGAAGAAGATTACCTTCAGAAAATATAGCCCTCTTAGTGGGGTCATCTAGCGTTTCCCATGTCAAAATCAATTGTATAGTCATACTCGATTGTAGGGATCACAGAAGCCACAAATTTCAGAAATAAGAAAAGATACCTGTATGGCAGGAAAATGAAAACTTAAGCTAAAAACATAACAAATATAACATGATTAAGAAAAAGTCCTCAGATGATGTGCAGCACAGAAAGCAGAAAGTTCACTTAGATGCAAAACAACGTGCAACTGATCCCAAAACCAATTCCACGTAATCAAAAGAATCAGCAAAAATTAGTACTTGTCAACTTCTGGTTCAACCCCATGCGACATCAGAACATCAATGATCTTTTTCATCACAGCACCATGACGGCAAGGATGAATGGAGGCATGCTTGCCGGGCAAGTGAGGATGGTCCTCAATAGTGACCTATCAAAAAGTTAAGAAGAAGAAAAGCTTATAAACCACACAAGAAACTGCAAGAGATACAAAAAAGCAAGCAAAACATCAATAAACATATATTCCATTTCAACAAGAATAAGTTTCTTATTTTCCTTTTTTCCTGAAAACATTGTTACAATTGTCGATTAAACATCTTGAGGGAGATGAGAAATCTGGGAACTTGTATAGGTTTTCCCTCCATAACAATCGCCCATTTGTTTGAAACAACGAAAAGGCACATAAGATTCATGTGACCAATTCCAAGCCCAACATGAGATAAAATTGGAAGCTGAACCTTTGAGGTCTGGCATAAGCATTATGTTCCAAGATCGCTTGGAATCAACCTTAAAAAACTTATGTTTAGCCATCATTCCTTGAGCTCATACACTGCTCTATAGTACTTTTTCGAAACAGATCCTGAAAGAAAGTTTGCCCCGCCTTGCCATGACCTTCTGTGTTGTTCTCATACACATATCAAGGTAGTATCAAGACATTTATCGAGATTGTGAACCTTGAAAAATTGTGTTTCTAGAAACTAGTGGTTTGAGCAACCTTGAAGTCAAGGAGAGAAAGAAACAGACTAAGGGGTAAGATTACCGTTTTTCTGGCATGATCTTGACTAACATCTTCAAGTACAAGCTCTGGCTGTAGAAGCATTTTGGACTGCAGAAATGACAGAATAAACCAAAGCTCTCAAATGTTGTGTTGAAAGGCATAACTCAAAGAAAACACATGTGGACGGACACCTTTTAATAAAACATGCATCTGAAGAGTGGAGGTTGAGTTGTGAACAAAATAATACTGCATTTGCTAAAATAATTCATTCCAAAGGAGCACATGTCCTGGAAGAATGCAAAAACTGGAGTCTAAATAAGCATCAAGGAGATCAAACATACTTCTACAAGGCAATCACAGTAAATAGCTGCAAGGACGTGAACGCTATTTATACTATGGAAAAGGATAGAGAGGATGGCTACATAAGTTCAGGGAAGATGTACCATTTTTTAGGAAGATAATGATACACTGCCTCTAAGAAATATGTATAATTGATCAGATGCAAATGTATAAAATTCATATTTTCAACGTTATCAAGAATTAAGCCAGAAGTCAGATCATAAACATTCAATGTAACACAGAAATTATCACAAAAAATTATGACCTGCCTGTGAAAGACCAACAAGGTAATGGATGTGATGTGTTCATGTCCTTGAAACTCTCTGCCATCCCCTATTTTAAGTATGAATGCTAGAGTTACACAGATACAAAGGGTGATAAGACAAGCCCCCACTTTAGATGCTACTATTTTCAATAAATTGCTAGGTTTGTCCACCTCATACAGAGTCCACTCACAGGTACAGTTGTTTTCTTATACAGTTACTTGTACCCTTTTCTGTCTGAAAGATAAATTCATTCCTTTTCAACCTTGAATTTTGAAGAAACATCTACAACTTGTCAAACACAAAGAGAAACTGTTATATGGAGAAAGAGAAGGTTGAGCAAAGGGCTTGCTTTCTGGAGACACAAACATAACTTCACAAATCTCTCCACCAATTTCACCATGGTGGCTTGTTCAAAGCAATAATACCAATGCATATTCAATCATGATTTTGAGTAATATGTTAGATTATGTAACGGCATGCACCTTAAAGGTTTTAGGTAGAGCGCGCTAGCCAAGAATATGGACTACAGAGCTCTCAATGGGATTTAAAACCTTAAAAGAACCAAAGCATCAAAAAATATTAATCTGCAAATAAATACAAGTCTGTCTTCCATATAAGAACAGCAGCAACTTCTGATTTGTGGAACATAAAAGAGGAGGCACCTTTATCAGGTGAAAGAGATGTAAGAGCAGATGCCTGGCTTTTGGGCACACAAATCCAAATTTGGATATCTAACTATCAATGCCAAAAAAAGTACAAAACAAAGAAAGAAAACAGAAACTGCTATTACAATATTTTGCAAGGGAAAAGGAAAAAGAAAATAGAAATAACCAAAGTAATAAGCATGACAAGAAGTAAAATTATGGCATAAATATCTTCTATCAACTGAAGGACACCATGCAACAATTTCAGCAACAGTCTCCGCATGTGCAAGCATAGTCCAACATAAATAGACATCCCTAGAAAGAATAGTCCAAGTGAAGGGAAATAACCTCATCATATCCCGTAAGCCATACCCGAGGAGTTTGATAGTACTTGTCATACCTAGAGAGCAATTAAATATGAAAATGAAAATATTAACTTGAACTTCCAAATCAAGAACTAGTTCATGTTAGTGCATTATGTAAATATAAAAAATAAACACTCACTGTTTTGCTCATGTTGGCATATAATAATTTACATCATTATGTGTTCTAAAGAATCTAAAACATTACAAGTGAGTGTACATTCACCAAATTTGACCAATTTTACCCATCTTAGTATCAAATCCCCATAAAAGATATCCTCGGCATCGTAAGTGGCTATTCCCAATAGAGTATTTGCTGATTATGGTTTGTTAGCTAACAGCAGTTTAACTATATAAAAACAATTATACACATCCATGCTTGCAGGAGCACTTTGATGTCTACAGGGAGAACGAAAGAGAGAGAGAGAGAGAGAGAGAGAGAGAGAGAGAGAGAGAGAGAGAGAGAGAGAGAGAGAGAGAGAGAGAGCTCATGAATAAAATATAGACATGGAAAAATACATAACTGTCATTAAGCTACCGTAGACAACAATATGTTCATATATGCACAGATACTCATTAAGAAAAGCAGCAAATTGCTAAGATCAAATTCATATTGGCAGTGTAGATGCTTTAAAATTAATAATATAAATAAAATAAGAGTCCAAACAGCATAATGAACTGGCTGGTGCAAGCAACTCTGTTATTACGCTGTGCAACTAAGAGATAGCATGCAATAGAAAAGAACCCAGCATAGGGTCGATGGCTGATGACTTACGTGATGCTAACATCATACGTTCGAGTGCGCAAAATATTGTCATCATCTGGTTCATTTGCCACCAAGTATGAGGGATCAAGTGTGGCCTGCATTACCAGGTGATGTTTTAAAAGTCAAGGTTACTCCTAAATACAGTACAAGAAGAGAAGGGTGCATAATGCGCAGGATGTAGCAGATCATATGCATCACAGGAAACAAAATAATGATCATTAATTTTCAACATCTTACAGCATCACTTTCGTTCAGAGTGTCAGGATCTTCATATTCTTCCATGTCAGGAATATCTTGATCTTCAGCGCCAAAGTATGTGGAAATGGACTGGATAGTCCCTGTTTTGGCAGTTTCAGGTGTTTCCATGGAAGGCAAATCCTCTACAGCACTTTTATTTTCTAAATAAGGAGGAAACATATAAAAAGTTATCAAATACACAATGCATATGCTGTAAAAATTTGCAAGGACCTTTTCATATTACAGATATGCAAGGTCTTAAAATGGTTTTTTTCACCTTAGAACTAATCAAGACAGTCAACCTGCAGATCTTATCTGAGTTAAAGGTTATTGTATTTGTACCTTTGGTGTTTCCATGTGTAAAAAGCCATCCATCAAAATCTTCATTTTCTGGAACTGAATCCTCAGTTGCAGCTTCATATTCTTCTTCAACAGAATGAACTCTGCGGAGACATGGGACTGAAATAAAAATGCAAAAGCATGGACGTAACTGTTTTTTTCCTCGATAAAAACAAGATAGCACCAAAACAGATGTACAAGTGTAAAAATTGGATTGAAAAATAACTCACACAGAAAAGCCAACTTATTTGACAAATTATGAAGTATAGAGCAAACTAGAACATCCAAGATATCAGGGCGATAGGAATATGCGTTTTCTAGAATGTATAAACAATTGTACATCAAAAACAAAGATGAAAACAAAATAGACTATCATGGTGACTGGCAAATAGAATATACATGACTTTTAAATATGTGGGCTCAGTAAATATAAAGAGTATGTAGACTCATTATGTGTCATCCAATCAAATTCATTGATAATTCACAAGGTGACATGTTATAAAAGTAGCTTCATGTGTGACATCTTAGGAACCAGCAATCAAGTTGACCGAACAGCTCATAGATCAGTTTAGATAATCCTCGTACATAATACATCCTTTTCTTTCATGAAATTAATGCACATGTGAGTATGTGCATGTGGGTCTGCATGTGTTTTCTGTGAGTATTTAACTTGACAGAGCCAGCCAAAGTAGGCATGTGATAGCCAAAGCCCTGCCCAAGTTTAAAGCCCAGTTCATGTCACTGCATGCACAGCCTGACCCTTTGTCCACTACCACCACCAACCAATATGTGGTCCATTAGGCTGCTTTTGATAAACAGTCAGCTCCCCTATGATGCCTGCAACCAATATTCTACAAACTCAGCTCTATTGATTTAAGGGCTTGCAGACTGTGCCTTTTCTGGCTCAGTTGTGAGATAAAAACTATTATCGAGTTGTAGCAAGCAAGACCATCCCTATCTTGAATAAAGAACATTGCTCTTCATATAAATTCCAACAATGCTATAATCTTCCAGAGGCTTGAAACGACATTTTACTATTGGTCATCGCCTTTGTAAGTCAGCAGGTTAACTGTTGCTTTTGAGTTTATGATGGTGTCCTGGACTTTCAATCCAAGCTACAGTAGATGACTAAGATATCAGCTCATAATGCCCTTCCAATTCATTTGCTCACGGAGCGTCGGGGACCAGATTGACTCTTACATAATAATAACAATAACCACAACCCCTTAAGAGTCATTTCAGAAACTAACAAAGAGTGGATTGATGAAAATGCACCTAAATTAGAAGATAGTCATACCGTTTCTAGTAATCAAATATTGCTTATCAGCAGGTAGATAAGGTTTTCTCTTTCTTGGATCACCAGATTCCCTGTAACAGATACACAAGATTACTTGATCTAAGGACGAATTCAATATGTAAAATGAAACAAAAATAGAGCGTTGCATACGCAAAGCACAAGTAAATTGGGTAGTTCCACAAAGGCGTCAAAGCTACCATCAAAGATAACGTGGATATCTATCACACTGTCGAGCAAAAGAGAGACGCTACCCAAGGAAATAGCTACTACATGGTCTACGCTTCGCTGTCGGATGAAACAACCGAGCATCTGCCTAACTTTACGCTGAATTCAGCAAGATTATGAATGAATGTTCAGACCAAAGCCTTTTCAATGGCTTTGCATGGACTACAGCTTCAAATTAATTACCCAACAATTTGCGCATTCCAAAAACAGGAATTCCCTACATCAAGGAATTATCTTACGTGATTTTCTGTGGCATGATCTATCCATGGAAAAGGAAGCACCATTTATCCATCGAAGAGGTTCAATATTTATGTATACTACATTTGCAAAAGCATCTGCAAGCGTATTATAGTTCCCAAAATTCGCCGAACGCATGTGAAAAGTACGTGAAAGGAAAAAAGCAGTGAAAAGGACTGGATACAATCCAAGAGGGCAGCACTAAGATGTCAACGTCTAGGGACGGGAATGACAAACAACGAGGAACTAGCATCTTCCGATCAATTCAACCCTAAAAGGTTTCACATTCATAAGACAACGTCCAGGTGAATGAAAACCATCGAATGGGCAATCGAAACAAGTAGAAACAATGAGTACCATGACCAGGTAGGGCATTTCGAGACAAGATTATCGCCAGCGATGACGAATTCATCGATGCTGAGCACGCCCTTCTCCCTGAAAGCGGAGACCGTCCTGGGGCCCGTCACCCTCTCAACGGCTCCCTTGAACGCTTCATGGATTTTCTGCGAGAGCACCATTCTTTCCCCAGTAATCGGACAATGAAAAGGCCCCTAAAGCACGAAGCACAGCACCTCTAAAGCAGAAGAAACCAGGGAACACGAGCTGAATCTCAAGGAGAGAAAAAATGAGAAGAACGATTTCTATATCCAAGAATATCAGATCGAGGACCCAAGAGTTCTTGATTGCTTCATTCAAGGGAGGATCCTTCTCGGGCAATTTCCCCTCTCTTTGCCGTCCGGTACTGCTTTTCCTTGACCTGGATGCGTTTGAGGATACGCTAAGATGACGTAACCGAACCCGCGATCATGTTCAGCGGGAAAAATATCGCCGGGAAATAAGTATATATCCGTATTGGGAAAAATTTGTGTGACGCCTTCGGACTTTCGAATAATCAACAAACTGGCGCTGATTTTTAAATTCAGCATTTTTATGTTTGGATGAAAATTGGTAAACTCACAAAAATTTGAAACTTCTTTTAATAGTTTTTGAAAACTGATTTGTGTGTGCGATTGACAAGACAGATGTAGAGTTTTGATGACATCAAAATAAACAGCGTTTTGTTAAAACCCAGGTTTAATGAAATTAATTTTTTAAATAAGTTATTAAAAACCGGTCCATATTTTGGCTACACTATGTTTTCTCTGAAATGGAAGACAAGTTTCTAAGGCCGTTTATAAAAATGAGTTTTTATCGATATTAGTTTATTTGACAAACTGGATAGGATATAAAAAATAGATTTAGGTTGCGTTCGATACCCTGGAATCTAGATCTGAGGGTTGATTTCGGATCCTTGGATCTATCTTTGATCCGAGATTTTTTAAATCCAACCTGTTTCATGCAGTGTTTGCTCTCGCTTCTTCTTTTATCGGGTTTGATTTTTCATTCCACGATTTTCTCTCTCTTCCTTCAGGCATCCGACCAGCCGGGGGGGAAGCGACGGTCCGGCGGGGGGCGACGACGGTCAAGGGCATCTGAAGGTCGGACGATCCACGGAGCTCCAGTGACGCCTCTCTCTCTCTCCTTTTCCATCTCCCTCTCCGTCTGTCAGCCGAAGAGTTTTGCTGACACCCACAGCCACTGGCGAGGGTTTCGTTTTGGAAAGGAAACTCTCGACAAGGTTTCGAGAGGACAATGGCCGAGGGTTTCTTTTCGAAAACCCTTGACAAGGTTTCTATTCTGATCATTCAATTTTGAAACCCTCGAGCCATGTGGTTTTGAAAATTTTGAAACCTTCAGCCATTGCCGGGAGTTTCTTCTTTTTATTTTTCCGGCAATTTTTCGTCGCCGAAAGGTCACAGAAGGGAGAAAGAGAGAGAGAGACAGACAGGCAGGACAGACCGCAGAGGAGGCGGAGGTTATGGCGTGCCTCTTCCCGCCATGAGTCTCCTGCGATTCGCGGGAATGGTCGGACCCCGCCCCTCCAACCTGAAATCAGTGGATTTTAGGCGTTCAAATCGGTGTTTGTCAAACCCGCGGATCTCTCAAGTAGATCTGTAGATCCGGATCTAAGATCCACAGCTATCAAACACGCACTTAATGTGTTTATTATCACATATTTCGGGCTTACTCACTGAATGTGTTTACTATCATATACTTTGGGCTTTACTTTTCAGTTTAGATGCGCATTGGTTTCTATCTAATGAAATAAAAAAGAAAAGAGAGAAAAGAGAAAATAATGAAACCCGAAGTGGGTCAAATATGGAAAGGGATCCAACAAGCAGAATCCAACTGAAGTCCGGATCCATAACAAGTAACAAAGGCTTCGTGCCGCGTCTCCGATTAACGTTTCGGATTAGGGTGAAAACTTCAATGGGTCCGACCCATTTTCCATGTGGCGCGATAACGCATCGCCACGTCTCCAGAAGAGGAGCTATATAAACGCAGACCTCGGGTTTGTTTTCCCTCGGCTTTCGGGGGCGCCATCGCTTCGGTGTTCCCCTCCATTTAAACTTCAAACGCAGAAAGCAGTGAGTAAGCGAGCGACAGCGGGGGAGGGAGTGGCATTAATCTCCCCATCCTAGACCGTTTCCGTTCTTCTTCCGTCGTCTCCCAAGCCCTAGACGCTTTCCCTGTGAATCCGCATCCCAAAACCCTAATCCCTGATCGAGACCGCCATGGACTCTCACCATAAAGCCGAGGACCTCGCGTCTCTGATCGTACGGTCCGCATCTCCCACCGAGGTGTCGGCCGCCATCGCCTCCGTGCGCTCCTTCCTCCTCAGCCATCCCGCCGATCGGTCCCGCCCTTTCTTTTCCCTTGCCTTCCCCGCCCTCATCTGCAAGCTTTTCGGCTTCGATGTCTCCCCTTCCCAGAAACAGGCATTGCCGCTCGGGTGGATCGATCGTTTCCAGGACGACGAGGTTTCTGGTAATCTCTACGAGCTGCTCTCCCCTTCTGGCTTGCTGTTTTCGTCGATTTTCTCCGCCGACCGGCGTTCTCTGGTTAAGTTTGTATTCCCGATTGAGAGGTTGCCGGAGTGGGTGAAAGTCGTGTTGGCCGACGACAGGTACCGGCCGCTTTTGCCAGAATTGTGCCCATTGTTTGGTTCTAGGATTAAGCAGGACTCGGGCCAGATTCAATTGAACGTTTTTGAATACTTCATGTTCTGGTTTGCTTATTATCCGGTTTGCAAAGGAAGGACCGAGAGTTCCGGTACTCTGGTACCGCGGAAGAACAAGCTATTTAGGTTAGAAAGATGGACCTCGTCGCTGCCCGTGTTACACGGTAGTAGTAGACCACCGGGGACGAAGACAGAGCTGAGTCTTTACAGCCGGCTTCTTTATCTATACCTACGAGCTTTTGTGCCCACTCAGAGGCTCAGTTCTTCACCTTATCGGTATCGGAGCTCCTTACTTCATTATTCCGCCACTGATGATAGCTGTCTTGAATCAAGGGCGGAATTCTTGTTGTACACATTTATGCATTTTTGGTTGATCGACAATGACTTTTCACCGGTGCCTGTGAACATTCAACGTTCTCTTGGCGTCTCTTTCGCCCTGCGTGCTGCCTTGGACGAATTACCTCCGGTTGAGGGGGTGGGTGAGGTTGCATTATTATTGTTTGAATATCTGAATTCCGATGCAATTCTATATGGTGATGCACTTGACATGGAAACAAAGGCTTCAATTTCCACCGATGTACGGCACGGTCATCGGTTCGACCCATGGAATTTGTTGCTAAGACGGCCTATGTATAGGTATATACTAAGAACGTTGGAGTTCTGCCCTATTGGGAGTTCTATTAGGAACGTCGGCGAAGTTTTCCATCTGTGGACACGCTACTTGGAGCCTTGGAAAATCAACTTGAGGCGTTACGTTGATCTTGATAAAAAGGATAGGAAAGCTGAAGAGGCTGATCGCGTGAGGAATCAGGGGTACGTTGGATTTTCTCCGAAGAGCAATCAGTCGAGGAACAACCGAGAGGATGAGAATATGAACCAGCCGGATAATACGTATACACCTGGCTGGCAAGGTTATGTAACGTCAAATTACCTCTTCTATACATCGCTTGTTGTTCGTTTCCTTAATTTTGCTCATAAGTTCCTTCATGTTGACGTGGAGACGGTGATTCAGATGACACAGAAGGTATTCACCTCTGCCTTATGTTTGTATTCTCCTATGGCTTCGGTATAAAGTCTTGCCTTTTGTTTTATATTTTTACCATGTTTTCATTATGTACGTGTTGGTAGTGATATAATGACAGGGTATTCCTCATAGGGGGTTTGATGTTGGAGTTCTCTTTAGATATAATACTTTCACTAATTATTTTTCTGTTTTGATGCTAATGATACACAAAAAGCTTTTACATTCTATTATCCATTTCAGATTTACCTTGTGGCTGTACTCATATCTCTCTTATTTTCCCTTTCTGTGCCACTGACTTCCCTCCAGAACGTACATATTTTCTATCTTCACCATGATTTAAGAAATTTCTCTTATTGCATTTACACAACGGATAACTGTGCTAGAGTAACACATGTTATTGTTTTTAAGTATGTTGGTTGTCTAATTTGTTTGAATATGAAACAAAAAAAGGGTTGTCTTTTACTCTCTCTCTATCTGTGAGTATGTGTGTGTGTAGTAGTAGCAATCACTTTCTCAATATCTACTAGTGAGATGGTAGGCGTCTAACTTATGTGGCAATAGTGTCCTATTTCTCCTATCATTCCACAGAAATTCCAATATCTACTCATGATTGCAAAGAATCTTGGTTGTTGAGAAATGTATGTGTTGCTGAGGAAGGGTTATTAATCACCGAGTGGTGCCATTGGATGTTTCATTGGCCCCTATTGGTTGAATTGTGACAATTTTCTGGTGGATCACTTGATCAATGAACACATAAATAAATCCTTAAAGATTTTATCCCCATAGGAGGTCATCCATCACAGATGTTTGCTATTCAAGTGAATATGGATGTCGATTGTCGGTCAACTCACTCCTTTACACATAGATGAGCTAAATTTCCTTGAATGACCATAGGCCCAGACTGGTTGAATTCCATAATGGCTTGATGTCCATTTCGTGGACTCATGCATGACTTAGGTCATACTGATTTGGAGAGTCTTTGTGTCTGTGTGTGAAAGATAGGGAGAGAGAGCGAGAACTAGTAGCTCCCAAAATGTTGCACCAGTTTGATTTTGTTTGTGCATTTTTTTAGAATTGCAGAATGCAGGATTAAACTTGGCATGAAACAAATCGACTGCATAGAAGCCCAATAACAAGGCCTCTTCTCCAACTTCAAGTGTCACATCTATAGGCTCTGTTAAAATATTCACATGTGAGGATGGCAACTAGGGGTGCACATTGGCTGGATTCAGGTCCAGCTGAGGCTTTACATATCTGGCTTGCCAAATAAAAATTCATTTGGCTTGAGGCGGAAATCTGTGATGGCTCCAGCCCTTGGCCTGATTTGATTAAATGCTATGTCACATAGGTACGGGTACGGATGCGGGTACGGGTACCGGTATTGGTACGGGTACGGCCATTTTCAAAAAACGTGGGTACGGGGGTACGGCCGTACACACGGACATACATACATATATATATATATATATATATCAAAAAATTTTAAACAATAACAAAATGCTAAGGGTGTTCCTTTAAATACATTTTTCTTGAATGTTTCTGATTTTTACTAGTTTTTTCTGATTTTTTCTGATTTTTCCTGATTTTTTCTGATTTTTTTTTAGATTTTTTTGAATTTTTTTGATTTTTTTTATTTTCCCGCCATACCCAACCCCGTACCCGTACCCGTACCGGTAGGGTACGGGGCCCTCCTAGCCGTACCCATGTGACTAAGATTAAATGTAATTTGTTTTAGAACAAGGGAAACGCTATTGTTACATGGGCTTTGAAACCCAATCAATTTTTTGACATTTGGTGCCTTGACAGGTGTGTCACACATGTTGCTATTGTTTTTTCAGTCACACTCATGTTACACATTATATGTTTATTTTTGGACTTAAATGAGTATTCTGAAGCTTCAAAATCATCTGCTTGATCGGCCTTGGCTTGTTTCTGAAATCTGAAGCTTAGCTTAAGCTAGGTGCTTGGGTTTGTTTGTTTATTATTTGGGGGAGCTGAGGCCAGGATTAACTGTACATAGCTCATGATAGCATAGAGCTTGGAGTGCTCTCACTGTTAACCATGAGTAGATTTGCTGGTGGAATGTAAAAGTGATAATTTGACCATTTTTATGTTAGGGTATTCTCATGAGGGAAGTTTGTTATTGTTACAACAATGAGTTTGGAAGAAAAATTGGTACTTGTCAGGAAATAAAGTATGGATTTAAGCTTGTATTGTATAAGAGTGGAAGAATACTTTCTTCATGGCAGTGGTGCTACATGCTAGCAAGGATTCTAATTTATTCATTACTTGAAGCAGCGGACAAGAGTGCTAGAAGAACCCTGCAGTATGCATGGCAGTGTGGTGCATAGCATAGTGTATCATATTATAACTATGAACAAAAATGAGGTGATACATTTGATAAATAAATAGTTTTGAGGGTGTAACTTATGGTATGGCCCTGCGTCTCTCATCACATAGAATACAAGGTGTATCTTACATTTTGCTTCCAAAACACAAAACTTGACAGTCTTTTTTTTTTTTTCCTGAACTGAAAGTTTGATAAATTTCTTATGCTAAATATTAAGTCTGTTACCTTTGGTATTCTTTTACATTTGAAATAAAAAAAATATATGATCTTTTGCAACATAATTAGGGATTTCATGGTTTTCATATGAGAGAGACCCTATGTGTATCCTCCAATTTAAGTAATTCTAGTTTTATAACCTTTAAGCCATTTCAAGATTCCAATGAGTGATTCATGCACAATACAAATTTATGTGTATCAATGCCATTTAAGTATTAATAGTAATATAAGTGGTCAATATTAATTATCCCTAATGAAATCATGTATGAGGTAACTTGTGCTTGTTATTTTGTTATGTTTCTGCAATCACGTTAATTCATAAAGATAAAATTGTTCCTACTTTCTTAATTTTAACTTTTGAAAATTTTAGTTTTTTTAATTTCAAAAAAATGAATTTGTGATTCATTTTGTGATGTCTTATGTCCAGTCTCAGAGTCAACCTAATACAGGTATTGACAATTTTATACATTATAAAACATTGATTCGTGGACACAGTCATTTGTAATTTAGAAGTGCACAATGTTGGGAACCTTTAATGACATTGTTTACTCGAACCATTTATGACATGGCTTCCTAAAGATTCTGCTCTTTCCAGGTGCTGAGTATTTTGCTTTCAAGTGGAGAGCTGTTGGATCTTTTAAAAAGACTTGATGTTGCTTGTCTTTCTAAACCAGTATCTG
Organism: Nymphaea thermarum; assembly: GCA_011799765.1. Lineage (NCBI taxonomy): Eukaryota > Viridiplantae > Streptophyta > Magnoliopsida > Nymphaeales > Nymphaeaceae > Nymphaea > Nymphaea thermarum. The sequence continues at coordinate 32,388 of JAANDH010000017.1, read as the reverse complement.
GACCTTCTTCATCAAATGACAATTTGTATAAATTTGTGCCTTCGATCCGTGAACAGTTACAGGTATCAGTTCTCTAGATGACTAGCCTCTATCTCTGGGGACATGGTGTCCCTAGGATTTTGAAAAATAAAAAATCAGGAAATGTCTTCTTATAACTTACCCTTTTCTCGTCACTATTTTCTTGTACTTTCAGGACTGGGAAGATGGTTTATCTAATACTGGCGATGCTGAAAGATCTTCCTCCCATGAAAATTCATCTTCCTCTTTGAAGCTTTTTAGTGATTCTGAAGATGGTGGGAAACAATTGCTTCAGGTCCACCCTTTCTCTAGTTGACCATGTTAGTGGTTGTCAAGCAAAATTAAAAATGATAGAATTTATTTTTCTGTTTCTTATATGAATTGTATTCATTCTATGATCTAATTTAAATATATAATTGATGATTAAAAACTTCTATTATCTGTCTTGATTATTTGAGTACGAGGCCCGAGCTTGACCAAGCTTGAATTGCTTCTACGGTTTTGAGGGAATGTGATCAATCCAGCCTTCTCATGTAGGTGAAGTGAGCATCATGGCCACTGCATAAGATTAAGTTTTGAAGCGAGAGGAAAGGTATTATAGAAAGGTGTGTTATAAACACCTGCCAAGATTAGTTGGATTTTAGTGGCACTCACTTAGCCAACGTAGCTTGGATACAATTGGATATGGACCAAGCTTTGATTACTTGTCTTGTTGAGTGAGACCAGGGTGGGTTAGATGTTAGAGATTGAGTAAGCCAGGCTTAATTATTCCACTCTACCAGTTGAGCAGTTATTGTCCCTTCATGGGAATCACAACCCATCACTGTATAGGTGCATCATGTTTCAATGCATGTATGGCTTTCATGCCTCCAACCCCACGACCTTAAATGCTGAAGTGAACTTTAAAAAGTGTCTAGCTTTTCCAATTGCATCAAGTAGATAAAAGCTTTTGACTTTTGAGATACTCATATGCTTGTTTAGACAGCCATTACTCCCTTGTTTGAGAACTAAATATTGTATCTTAAGTTTCTGTTGAACAGTGCTATCAGTTCTGATGCTTCATGTGAATATCTCACCAGTTTATTTGAAGTACAATTTGTTCGTTGTTAAGTGCCTGGATATTACAATCGATGAATGGGAAGCTGCGTACTTTGTAACTTTTATCTCTTTTTTACTTGGTCATTGATAGAAATAGATTGTCTTGTAATTTAACAGAAAAAATGGGAATGTGTGAAAAGCTTATGGGCCTTTTCCCTAGCTTTAACATTCCTGATAAAGTGAAGATAAAGTTTGTAGTCTGTTCTCACCTTCTCAGGTCAGGACCTATGTCACATGGGTACAGGTATGGGTGCCGATACAGGTATGGGTTGGAGCAATAACTTTCGCTGGAGAAAGTTGTTGCCTTGTTGGAAGGCAGCCATTCACTGGAGAAGATCATTGCATGCTGTAAATCAAAGACTTGTTGGACACTGGAGGTTGGAGGCATCAGGAGAAGAGCTTTCCACTTCAGTTGAAGGCTCTTTACCGTCAGAGGTTTGGGGCAGTAGGAGAAGAGCTTTCCACTTCAGTCGAAGGCTCTTTGCCATGTATATACATGGTGAAGTAAGAAAAAACAACCCTGAATTTTGGAAAATCATGGGCTTGGTCAAAATTGACCAAATCCAAAAATTGATGGGTTTGGCCTCTGGTGCATTGATAGCACCTGACATGTTTAGAGCCACACATGCAGCATGTCTGCATGTCCAAAGCTGCATCTGTACTTGTACCTATGTCTGGTTGTGCCAACATTAGTACACCACCCTTTTAGAATTGTTCATATTACATAGGTTAGAAGCAGTGTCATAATTATTGTACTTGGGTTTTTAACAGCAAGATTTTTCTTGGGTTTTCAAGGGAAAAGTTTGTTGTTTGTTTTTTGGAAAATCTCAGGAAAAATTTGGAAATTTAAATAAAAAATTAGGTACATATGAAATAAATGAGAAACTAATAAGAAAAAGTATATAAAAAGTGATAAAAGGAATGTTTTAATGATAATAAAAATCATGAAAATAATTTAGTTAAGTTTATATTCAAATCCATGATAATATCAATGCTAAAAAATAGTAAAATGAAAAATCGGAAAAAGACGGGAAAAATTGCAATAATAACGGGATGCATATTTTTTTCCCTTTTTTCAACATTTCATTATCTTTTTCCTTTTTCTTATTTTTGATGTTGATGTCGCAACACTTTTGAAAATATTGCGATATCTGTGACACTGGTGTGTAGAAGTAACCAATGTTCAATCCTTTAGTCCAAAGATTATTCTTGTTCCAAACTTTCATATCTGATGTTTTCTATCAGATGAACACATGGTTAGTGTTTCATTTCAAGAACTGAACGTTGTTGAGAAAATGTGATTCTAGTCAAGCTAAAAACTTCTTCTAAGGTTATGATTGCTAGTTGCTACAAAGGTTAGTTCCCTTTGTCCATCTCCTTCCTTTTGATATTTCATGTTTCTTGAAAAGGGAAAGCAGGTATTTTCATTATAATGCCTTATTATTCATTAATTAGAAGTGTCAGCGATTGAGCATGTTGATATTTGAAGGACTGGGCTTGAATCCTCAGTACAAGCTTTCTCTTTAACGAGTTCTGACTTGTTACCCTTGGTGCTTCATAGTAGTGTCAGTTCTGTTTGGTCAATAGTTGGTCAGTCGGAAATTTTGGGTCATAAGTCTGAAGACTGAGATCTGAAGGAGTTCGCATAGTGGGAATAGTCCAAGTCCGTTTGATGCATAGACGTGATTCAGCTACCATGAATGTCATATGCTGAAGTGGGCATGGCTAGAGTTTACCAAGTTCCCTGTGTCTGATAACATGCTTTCAAACTTCTTGTACATAGCCATGGATAGGTAAGTTTTCTCTGTTTTCCAAGATATTGGTTGGAGCTCTTTTTGGTGTCCCTCTCTGAAGTTTCTAGTCTCAATGGCTATTATTGAAAGAATGGGTTGGTGAACTGAAGACTATTAGAAATTTTTTCTCGCTGATACCTGATGTACTCGCATGCATACATACTAAAAGCACAACCGTCTAGTGGGTAGTGTTGATAGGAAGAACTTGTTGGCATTCGAGCTCCAGCTTATTAATGGATATAGGAGCTTGGTTGCATGACAAAACAAAAAAATGCCAGTCCAAAATGCAACTTATGGAGCAGTGTTGTATAACCCTAGGGTGGTGGTGTATCAGGGAGACACTGACCGTGTCATGGAAAAGTGTATTGTATTGTCAGCGCTGGATGCCACTCCAATTGTTCTACCTTCTTCTGATGCAGTGCATCCTAGAGCAACACGGCTACAAGCATGGATTGTTCAGAACTTTGTATGTTATGGAGAATGTGGTGTGGGGCCATTGCTGTTGGTGAAGAAATTTATTGATGTTCTTAACTATTTGTTGGATAAGATTGCCTGGTCGGTACATTTTCCAACTAGAGGGATCTTGGTTGATTTCTCATTATTAACAATCATATGCTAGAGGATCATCAGTTTGATGTGTCAGTCGTGTTAGCCAAAATAACTGTTTTTCATGTCTTTCTGAGTAGATCCTGGTCTGAAGGTTTGTTGTTCTTCATCTGGGGCGATGCACTGGCAGTTTTGATGATGGTAGACAAGGCACACACTGTCCCCTATATTTGGTATTTTGGATAGCCCTTTCTAGCTAGTACTACTCAGGGTTTTGCAGATGTTTGGCTCACATGAATCAATTTAATAGCCTTTCTCTTATTCCAGTATTTATCGAATCAAATGTGTAGGGCAAGAAGAAAATCTAATAAGCTAGGTATATTGACTTCTGGTTGCTTGTTGCATTCCTATTCATTGGGTAGGGGCAAAACTCATCTATGGGGCCCGTCCTGTGGCTGGGTCCTTCCTGCTCAAGTCACTGGTTCTTTCCTGCTTGAACTTCAATGGGAGAACTTTGTTTCTACTTGCGTATGACACCAATTTAAATGTTAATTTGAGCATATAGGCTTCTGTTTTTGTCAAATTACTCTTCTATGGCAAACTAATTCTTTTGCAGTCACTTAGAACATCCAAAATGCCCTTGTTGTGTTCAATTTCATTTTTTTGTGAGTTGAATGAATTATTTCATTTCTTGTCTAGTATGTTGTTATTGTGTAGGGGCGTCCTGTTTACTTGTTAAAGAGTTAGGAGGTTAATCAGATACACTTGTTCATAGACCATTAATCAACATGTATCTCCTGTTAGTGGTAGTTCTTGTGTAGCTTTTAATAACTGATGCTGTATTACCATTTCCTTTGGTGATACTACAGCTATTAATCGTGCGTGCGGAAACTGAGGTGCAATCAATCTCTGGGGAGAAGAGGCTGCGGTGCCTTCAAGCTTTGCAGTCCCTCAAGTCTCTGGTCCTCATCCTCTTCGGTCCAGCTGAAATATTCAGGGGTACAACACCTGAACCTGTGAGTCTCACACCTGTCCGAGAGGAGGTGTTCACGCCCAAGCACCCAGGTGTAGGAAAATGCACATGGGATGATGTAAAATATAAAGGGGACTGGATGAGACGGCCAATAACTGATGACGAGGTGTCATGGATGGCAAGACTTCTAGTCCGCTTGTCTTCTTGGCTGAATGAACTGCTCGGCTTTGATCAGCAAGGCAGCAGGGATACAGCATTTGGATGTCTAAATGACACGGGCCCGGAGAGGGGGTGGAGGTATGTGGAAGTGAGTGCCAACGAAGCTCAGATTAGTGGTGTCCGGGATGCTGTGAGGATGCTGGTTTGCTGGGTGGGATCACGGTTGCTTATGGTGGGGCATGCAGCTCAGAGGCTTATGAGGGAACGTGATCTAAGGGTCAATCTCAGGGTTTTGGCTTCAAAGAAGGTTGTGATGGCTTTACTTGTTTTCAGCGTCGTGGGCCTGTCCAGGGTGGTTCTTGGGATGTGCTCCTCTTCCGCTGTATTGAGTACTACTGCCTTGACTTGGTGAAAAGAAAAGGGTGGAGCAAGGGAGATGAGTTGTTGAAGGTGGGGGATGGTGGCCGAGATATTTTGTGTCATGTAAGGTTGGTGTTGCTTAGTTCCGGGATATGTACATGGGGAATAGGCATACGAAATCCTCTGTCATTTTTCTTTTCACTTACAAATGGTTGGTCCTGCCCAATGCCACATTTTTCTGGTGGTGTCCTTCAAGGGAAGGAAAAGTTTCCTGCATATGGAAGTCTTGTTTTACGTTTGTGTTTGTTTCTGTTATAAATGATGGGTCTTTTCCATCAGGGTTGATTCGGATCGGTCTCCGCTTTTGTATCGGCAAGAGAATGTTTAAAGCTTTTCCTTTTTTCCTTTTTGAGGGAATCTGGGGTACGTTCGTCGTTGCCGCATGCAAATTAAGCTATTTTGAAAAGCCACTTTCTTGGGGAAGAAGCATGGTTGCCCTCTTCTTTTTTCTTTTTTTAAAGCAAGCTGGAATGGAGATTCCTTCCAGATTTATGTCGACAAGGTGCAATGCACATCGAACTCTTGACCTCTTTTAATCTCTAACACACATTAGCTAAGTGGACGGTGCTTTTGTATGATGGTAGGACGTCTGTTCTCTATAGTGAGAGAGCGGTTGGAATGATCATAAATTGATCTTGTTGTCACCATTGCAGGTTGTCGCAGGTACGCCATTGAAGTTCTCTTCCGAGAGTGCTAGAACTAGCCCGTGGGAATATGGTAGGCTAGTCACCCCTCTTCTGCTTTGAGCACGCTTTCTTCTCCCCACGTTATTTACTCTTTTCCAGGTCTATGAAAAGAGATCGTGATCTAAAATTTGACACTCAAAGATGGGGCCGCCCCTCTCGGGTCCAGGCCAGGTTGCGGTCCTCAAGGGCCAGACGACTTCTGGGTGCAAGCGACAGAAGAGAATAATTTGAACAAGGACAGGAGGCTGTTCAAACACGGACAGGAGGGACAGTCGTGCCATGTGTTTCAACCGCCTATTTGCCATCCGTACAAGGCGAAGGACCTCATCGGGTGACAAAAGGGAATAAGCAGAGCAAATAATGTGCTGCCTCAGTAATGAGAAAAGAAGAAAACAAAGTTGCTCATGTTCTCTTGTTTCTTCTACTCTCAATTCTCAAATGGTCCAAAACCCCACCATGCATTTCTTCTTAACGTACTATAAGACCCAGTGGTTCGATGGGCCTACTCGCGCTGTTATTTCAATCATGTTGTTTCATCGAGGACAGGGACATAAAAGGGTCGGATCCTGTGCGCGTGTGTGTGTATGAAAATCGTGAAAGGGAATGGTTAAACATCGGATAGTCATGGTTAAATAACCATAAATTGATACGAATCAAAGGATGGTCCGGCTTAATGTGATGGGTTTATATAGAGGACTTAGTTGGACATAAGAAATGTCTGACANTCAATCGTTGTGATTTTTTGTCACGAGGTCATACCTGTGAATTATAGTCTCTGAAGATGAAGGTACTATCATGGGGTTTGTGCAATTTGAAGCGTATCTAAGTGTATTGATGTTAGAAACCTGAACGAAAAAGCTTGTAGATACCTGTGATTGAGAAGCGCCTGTTCAAAAAGGTGTATGGGCATCTACTCCCAAAGACGACATGAACAGTGTCCGGGCCAGCGTATGTGAGTAAACAAGGTTTCTATAAATATGTAATTTGAGCTCTTATTTCCTTCTTTCTCTTTTTTTTTGTTTTAAGATTGATTTAAACAAGATTGAGATTAGAGCCGACTAGCCTAAGAATCCAAAGTTATGCACCCAAACGGATCTTGCTCAAATATTGGATCCAATCTGAATCCGGAAACCTCGCCACCGGATCAGAGTAAAAGGATTCAAATCTATATTGATAATGGGATATATCTAGATACATGAGGGCTGGTGTGGGCAGCTGCCCACATCAGCCAATCAAAAATTTATTTAAGATGAGTGGAAATTATACTATGAAGATTCAAAATAAAAAATCCCCGCTGCGTCACTAAATATATCTGAGGCAATTACATTTCTTCCTTGTTTGAGAATGGCGCTTTTATAGTTCAATGCGACTCCTTTTTGCCAAATCTGAAGCAGTGTATTACACGCATTCATGACATCCTTTTTCTTGGCTATGTTGAAGAACACTGTGTTTGAGGAAAAGGAAAAGTCTCTTTAAAGAAAGGTCCAAGCATATTTTCCGTTTGAAAAAGTTTCTTTTTTCTGGGGTAACATGAGAGGGAATATAATTGAAAAAAAAAGAAGAAAAGAAACTCTTCCAAATTCTTCTTCCATCTCAGGACCAGGAAACATTTTCCCACCTTAGAAAAATTTACTAGCGCATCTTTTTTGAATTTGAAATGGCAGAAAAAAACTTTTCTCCATTCAGTCTTCTACTTTCCCATTAACAATCAAGGACTTTAAGAAACAGCTTCTCTCATATATATATATATATATATATATATATATATATATATATATATATATATATATATATATATATATATATATATATAATTTTTAAATAATAGGCAAGTTGGGGTTAGTCATATCCACTTGAAATAATTGAATTTATGAAAGTCCCCATAGTGTCTTGTTTGTTTATGGAAAACCCATCCAACATTTATATTATACTGCCTTGGATCAAGAAGTTGCAGAAAGGAACAGTTAATTAATAACAGAGGAATTAGCTTTTCTTGTTTCAATCACATACCTTTGGCAGTTTTTGTTCATCAGCCACATTAATGAATACAAGTAGTGGTTGAAATTATTAATGCTTGAAGAACAACTTTTAGAGACCTAATAATGCACTTGGAAAAGTTCTACTTACGGGCTGGAACTTGCCCTTTAAAAAAAATCCAAATAATTTTGTAAAAGTTAATAAAATAATACTTGATAACATTCAAAACTTGGGAGTGGATTCCAGTGGCTGTGAAATTCGCCCAAAGTATAATTTGATACTTCATAACAATCAAATTTTTATTTAGGTAAAACAAGTTTAATAAGAAACTTTTCATTATGGAACCACTTCTTGGTTCCAATTTCCAGTATGGTGTCTCATCCTTTTTATTATTTAAAATGTTACCTCAATTTTGTACCGTACTAAATAAAGGCCGCCTGTTTGCTTTTTAACCAGAATTTAAAGGATAACGGGAAGGAAACGATAATACCGATTTTTTGGGGTTGCTAATTAAAGTGGAAAAACACCTAAAGTAAGAAAATGTCGTAACAACTAATTTTAACATGTTCCAATTTGATTAATTCTAAGAAAAATGATAAATTCACAACTAGTTAGGGCTGAAGGCTCCTCCTAATCTCCTATAATGTAAAAAACAAAAACAATAGAGTTCAGTTTTTTTTTTTTTAAATCAAATTATTCAATTCATTTTTGTAAATAACAAAAAAACATGAGGCCCTGTGCAAGGCATTGAATATGCAAGCTATTTGCATAAGAAAACCGAGCAGGTTATACAATAGGCCCTTAACATGAAGCAGCATATTAGAGGTAAGAAATGTCAAAAATACCATCGAACTTATAGAAGGATGAAACCCATACGAAGGTAAAACTGGAATTTCAAAAGTTTTTTTTTTTAATTGAAAGACAGAAATACCCTGTAGGAAAACTAAAAGGGTGGTGACACTTGCACCAAAAGATCGAAAACCCGAGGCTTGTCTTTGAGATTTCAGCAAAAGAGTAGGACAGAAACAATAAATTGCTCGTTTTAATAGTCGGCAACTTCCTTTCCTTTCCTCTCTTTTTTGTTTTAAATCTCTCAAAAATAAAAAAATCTTAAAACAGTCCCTCCTTGGGGAGGAGGAGACAAAATGAACGCCCTTTCGAGCTTCAAAGGGCTCAATGACGTCCCAGCAATGGGACCATGGAGCAAACAAGTGTATATATATATATATATATATATATATATAGAGAGAGAGAGAGAGAGAGAGAGTCAATAATCGGCCCTCAATTTCATTAGTGATCGTGGCCCATATGCTGCACGTGTCAATTAAGTGGCGGTGAAGCTTGAGTTGGGACAGAACTCTTTTGGAGAACTACATAAAATGACAAGTTGCCGGAAGGAAGGAACCCACCCGCCTAAGCGAGAGGCCAAAACCGCGTCGGACAACTTGGCAGCATTAGTTGTTCTTAAATAATGAGATGAGATAGAAGCAATGTATGTGAGGGACAACTGGTTTGATGTGAGACTGGCCGTTGTTCAACATTAGTTGGCTTCACGAACACGACCATTCAAATCTCTCAAGAAAGTTGCCAACATAATCGGATCCATGGCTTGGAAGAGTAAAACGACTGAACAGTGAACCCCCGTTTGAGTTTGGTTTTCTTTCTTGCTCTACCATTCAAAGAACGTTGTACCTTGTTAACTTTTCTTGTGTTTGAATTCAAGGAAGATATGCCAATCATGAGACATGAAAGCCATTATTCGACCGTTATGAATAAAAAGTGAGTACCTTTCTTATAAGAGGTATGTTCAAATTTTTTATAAGAAATGATTTCTTTGAATTCCAATCTTGCCCTTACATATATATAAGAGAGAGAGAGAGAGAGGGATCTTCTAGTTTACCATCACAATTTAAATGGAACTCTTGTTGTGGCAGGGAAATCTTACATCCAAGATTTTGGTACCGAAAAGGAAATACAACATAAGAAGCGGCCTCTAGCAGAAATTTCTGTTAAAACTTCGAAATCGCAACTCCTTTCGCAAGTTAGGCATTACGGTGCACAATTCTTTTAAGTAGGATTTATGGGTAAATGCCATTTTAGAGCTCGTGTTCATAAATTTGAGTCCAATTACGGCCATTAGGCTTCAAATCCAGATCATTAGAACTGTGAGCCGCAGTATGCATCACGACACGTTAATGTTCAAGAAGGGAAGCTGGAAGCATATTAGCCTGAAAGCAGTGTAACCTACATTAGCAAAGATTAATATAATTAATGAAGTTCTTGAGCGATGCGTTGGCTCAAGCTCATACGTCACTGAATTAGCGACAAAGTCTCTCGACCCAAGTGCAGTTTCCTCTATAGCATTGTAAAGAAACTTGATGCAATTAGATCGATACGATACGAAACGGGACCGTTTCGAATCGTTTTCTGGCCTACCTGATGCAATTCGACCGATACGTTCAAGATTACTTTTATACAATCATTGAGAACCATGAAAGATACCTTGAAGAGGCCAAAGACTTGCATTTACTAAGTTTCACCCTTTTACATTGAGCTCACTTGGTATTATTTCCATTTAGTAAGCCTTGACTGCACGTGTATGATGTCACAAGAGGGAAGGAATTTCATTTGGTATATAACTAATGGATGCTATCGTCATGCTTGCGCATGCTTAACATGCTAATGGCGTAGCTCTTATATTATTCTCCCGTTTTCTGCAAATATAAAAAATACCAACATGCTAAAAGTATTATTTTTCTGAGCGGAAAAGGAGACAAAATATCAACATGCATCAGAATCACAGGAATGGCAAATGGACGCCATTTTTATTATCATCAAGGTTTTCTCTTTGAAGCTTTGCCACTCCCGATCAGGATTTTTTTAGGGCTTCCATATTTGGTGAGCTTCTAGATTGTGGCACCAAACTGAGTAATATTAAGTATTCACACAGATTTTTCTCTTTTCTTCAATTGCCAGGGGTGATTTTATTCACTTTAATTTTCGTTTCCTTTCTTCTTTTTCCACTTTTCAAATTTTTTATGATCGTCTAAGATGCTTTTCTTGAGCAGAATACCAATATCTGCGAACTTTTTAGCAGAGGCAGAGAGCCATTTGCTGCAGAAAAAGTGACCAATCTTATCAAGAAAACATGGTGTAGTACTGAAGGAAACGCACGTACCCTGATACCCACTCCATCTCTCTCTGACATCGACTAAGAAATCTATGACAAAATGAAGTCCCCTGTTGCTTTGTTGGGGTTTCCAACCTACCAATTTATCTCTAGAGAATGTACAAGCTTTTGGTGCTAAATGGCAATCATCAGAAGTAGCAGCAGTCCCACGGGGTGGTTTCTTCTTGCCGGGATCCGGCGTCAATTCCGGCGGGCGGCCACGTGGGGAAGAGGTAAAAGCTCTCGCCGACGTCGAGCAAGAGATCCGGCAGGTTGAAGAGCAGCTCGTCCTCATTACTGTAGGAATCCGTGGCTTGCGGAGATGCGTTGGCGACGGTGGGTGGCTCCGGCGACCCCCTGGATTCGGAAGAGCTGGGCGGGTCGGAGGCCCAACCCTTGGGCACATCCAACGTGAAGGCCGCAGCCTTGGCAGCGGCAGCCTGGATGTCTCTCGGGGACGCAGACGCCGGCCTCGGCAGATCCTGCGCCAGCTCCGGGAAATTCAGAATCGCCGACTGGCCCTTGATCGTCAGCGCCGCGACGTCGTGCGCCCGAGCCGCCATCTCGGGGGTGGGGAACGTCCCCAGCCAAATCCTGGACTTCTTACGCGGCTCCCGGATCTCGGACACCCACTTGCCCCAGTTCCTCATCCGGACGCCCCGGTACGTGGGGTGTTTCCCGTCTCCGCCGGCCTTGCGCCGCTTCGTCTGGCCGTCGTCCGCGGCGCTCATTTTGGCCAGTTCCGGTGATCCTCTGCTCGTCGCGTCAGCATGCCGGCACGGGTCTGTCCTGCCGCATTCCGGCTGCGTAGAGGCAGTTGAGGCCAAAGCTGCCGCAATTGTGTTCTGATTATTAGCGGCGATACCACCACCACCACGAACAGCAGCAGTAGTCAAAGAAGAAGAGGAGGAAGAAGAAGAAGGCAGGGAAGAGGAAGAGGAAGAAGAAGAAGGAGAAGAGCTTCTCTCTTGTGGCTCATTCATGATGGAGAGAGAGAGAGAGAGAGAGAGAGAGAGAGAGAGAGAGAGAGAGAGAGAAGAGTTGGTGCGGAGAGTGAGTCCGAAGAGTGATGTATAGCGAGCATTTTATGATTCCTCAATCAAATTGGAGTGTTCGGGAAAGCCAAGTAGGTGGGGCCCAGGCTAAAAGTGGGTGTAGTGTTGTTGTATTTTCTTTTCTCTCTTTCACTTCATTCACTTGAGGAGAGAGAGAGAGGGAGGGATTCATTTTCAATAAAGAGCCTCATATTTCGAATTGGCTTATAGGCCTCTATTACTTTCCTCGTTTGCATTTTAAACCTTCATATCCAAAGTGGAGTAATGTATAGCAGCGGATCCAATTCGTTTCAAGAAACATTCAATGAAGCACTTATTGGCATGATTGAGAAGGAAAGATTACGAACTTAAAGGTCTTAGTGAAGTGCAACGAAAGAGATGAAAAGTTTGATGAAGAGAAAGCAGGTAACGTAGCGGATGAGTTGTAAAAGAAAAAGAAGTAAGGGAGTGAAGTCGGGTAAAGCACCACACCACACGTCCTCCTTGGCCTCGGCCTTTGATATCCAGCTGGAGGCGCGTGGGCCCTACGCACATCGCCGGCTTCGGGATCATGAGCAAGCGGTTTTGGATCTGGTGCAACCTTTTTTTTCTACCGTACTTGATTCAGATTCTGACCGGACTTCCTCTAAATGTTTATTTTATTTTATTTTATTTTTTTGAGATGTGTTTTCAATTCTAGAGCTTCGCATTTATAGCCTAATGGGCCCCTTGCTCATGAATGGAGGCTTGATTTTTTTTACTTTTTATTTTATTTTTTTTAATGGCATTATCACCACTTTGACTCTAATTTGCATGTCCTTTTCGCATGTGTTGGTTTCTCTCTAATGCTTTGGATTCGATCCGGATTCTCTCTAAATGACACGGGCCCGGAGAGGGGGTGGAGGTATGTGGAAGTGAGTGCCAACGAAGCTCAGATTAGTGGTGTCCGGGATGCTGTGAGGATGCTGGTTTGCTGGGTGGGATCACGGTTGCTTATGGTGGGGCATGCAGCTCAGAGGCTTATGAGGGAACGTGATCTAAGGGTCAATCTCAGGGTTTTGGCTTCAAAG